>JAFMOD010000727.1:189461-294234 GCA_019802435.1 Corydoras maculifer
AAGGTGTTTGGGTCCTGACAACAAATTATTTTTACTATTACTGGCAGCCTAATATTTTTCTAAACATGGGTCACATGTACAGTGTAATGAGATTTTAATATTTTTACTTAAACTAGGTTAACATGGTTTAAATGAGTCAAAGCAGGTGTGAAGCATTACTACGATTCATGTATTTATTCAAAATCAGTGAATCTGAATAGTTTCTTCAGGACAACAGTAAACTCTACCTAAATCTGCTGGAGCTGGAGCTATCAGACGACCTGCACTGTAATGGAGGTGGAGTCCAGCAGTGCATTAGCAAAGCTTTAGCTGCACCTCTTTCATCAGAGGCCAAGATCCTCTTCTCCAAACGAGGCCTGCAGTTTGCTGAGGATTTCGGGACCACAGTGCAAAGGTCAGAATCATTCAAGATAAGATAAAAGAGTCAAATAACATTATATAAAAAGGTACAAAGGCCAAGTTTTATGTTTTCCTTAATCTGTAGCACACCTTTTCTCTAGCAACTCTGAACAGATCAATTTTGTAACTTGTAATTTTCAGTGAACTCTGTTTTAAATGCAGTTAAGTATTTCAGAACAATTTTGTGAGCAGAAAAGTTTAAAGGCACTGTTTCTCTGAGCTATAGTGAGCCAGTAGTAAAAACATTAGGACACCATGTATAAATACAGTATGTTTGTATGTATAGTTTGTATAGTTGCTGATTTCAAATGTCAGTAATATGTGAACAAACAGAACTTTTACTTTAAGGTTTGTGTAATAAATGGGATTTCATTAAAGCTGTCTCATTACAGCTGTTAAAGCTGCATTAAAGAATATAAATATATAAAATGTGTACTTTTAACACATATTTACGTGTTGTGGTGCTAAACCCCATGCTATTTGCATGTGTTTAATAAAAATGGGGTTTTACTTCTGAACATTTGCACAGATCAATAATAATTTCTCTAATTACTAAGGTGATCATGTTTGTAGTTTGTTAAGTGTTCATGAAGAGCATCAAAAGCTGTTGAGTGATCTCCGTGTGCAAAAGCGAGCAGCAGACGATGGGTACGATACACAAGTAACAACTTGTATAGTAAATATAAAACTTCACACACACAACTGGTAAAATTATTTTTTAAAGTTTGTTTTTCTCCAAAACTTATGGTCACTTTAACAGAGATGTATAGACTTTTTTTATGTATACATGTTTAAGTTCCATGGCTTGCATTGTTACAGGGACAGTGATGGGTCAGAAATATTAAGGAAAATAGATGATGGCTCTGCAATGACCACCTCTTTGCAAACATCCGCTATGCCCCCTGCTCCTCCTCCTACAATGGATATGACGGGGTATGGAAACTATGACGGCTGGAATCAGGTAAGAAGGATGCTAAATTCTCATTACATTTGCAAAATGCTATTTCTATTATTTCTCTCTCAATACACAGTATGTATTTTTTTGGAGATATATCAGATGTTGCAGGGTGCATTATGTTTCCTTTTAATGTTTTTAGCAGCAGCAGTATGGAGGATATGGCCACTACAACTCCTGGAATCAGTACAGTCAGTATTGACCAGCTAGACATCCGTGATCAGAATCAAATACGTTTACATGCATTTGCTCCTCTGTAGCACGATGTCCCTCCATACAAGTGTTCAGATGTCTGGTAAAGAAACCTTTATTTATACACTTATTTCTGACCACTGACGCACTCGCTGGTCAAAAAAAATGCTTCTGCTACTTCTGATTGAATCGTGGTTTACATAGTTCTCACTTTTGTGAGATTTTATCTTACATTTAAAAAAGATGCATATTTGGAGTTTTGCATCTGATCAGTTAGAGTATAATACACTGTATATTTGTTTATGTAATAATGACATATGAATATAAATGCGGTGAAACCTATCACTGTACATTTTTGTTTATTTTTGCATTATGGTAATGTAGCATCTTTGATGCCTTTTTAAACTCTCTCTCTCTCTAAGAATATATTACCATATTTTAGGCCAAAATGATGTTTTAATCCAAAAATTAAAAAAGGCATGCCTATAGCACAATTTGTTGATCATGATTGCAAATGCACAGATTCTGTATTCCTACACACCGCCTCACCGGGTTATACTGTGCATTTATCAGTTTTCCACCATGTTTTAGTTGAGTGCTTGGTTTTCAAGTGTCATTTTAACTAAATCAACATGGCTAATTTTCTTTTAAGCTGATGCTACAGTTTACATAGTGACAACTGGTTAACTACATTTTATAAAAAAAAATCAAGAGGAACTCATACATAAGATGAAAAATAAGGCAAATAAAAATTAATATATGTTTGATAGTGTCATGGTTGATGTTTTATTATCATGGCACCCTTAAAGGTATGATGGACTGTTTTCAAGTGTGTATAAAATGAAAAGATGTCCAGTGATAAACCCGTTTGTTCTGTATACAGCGTGAAGGGTGGAAGAATGTGAATAGAACTAATCAGACTTTACTTCTTTGTAACCACCAGTACAGCAGAAGGCACCAAACCTAAAGAGAAAAAATATTTTGTAAGTAAACTCCTTAACCTGTAAAGTGAGCATTTTACTTATAGCCTGTAAAGAATGTGTTTTGAGTTAACCACTCACTGCAGTGCAAGTGAGAATTAAGCCCATTAAATCTCACTGGCTTTGGGGTTTCCCCTGATGATCATACAGTCCTATCTCATCAGGTCTATGTGCTTGACTTAAGTTAGCTGCTTTATAATAAATTCAGCACTACTGGCTGTGCCAGAAGAAATGGAGGGGTATATTAATGCACTGCATAAGGACTACTAGCTGTGTAAAGTCTTATTTCATATAACAGCAATAAAAGTTAAACTAGATATGCATAACTGGGTAAAAAGAGAAGAATAATCTACCCCACTTCACTTATAATATAACTTCATTCCTCATATAATTCCCCATTCAACTAACAGTATCTTTTCTTACCCAGTTCACGTAAAGGTTTTTCCATGTCAAGGTCTGTATAAACGCGGCGAGGGTAGGGGGATAGAAGAGTGAAATCTTGAACATCAGAGCAATTCATCTGCACATACACTCTTACAGCTGCCAATGGCTCTTGGGCCTTAAAAACTGATGTTAGTGCAGAACCATCAAGGAGACGGATCTGCAAAACAAGGGGAAGGGGGTTAAAATTCTTTAGGCATGTTGCAGATTTCTATTTGATTATAATCAAGATGCATATGGAGATTATCTTTAGAGTTAGGCGTGTTACCTGTATCCGACATTCATCGTAATCTTTTTTGGCTGGAGGTGGCCCTTGGTTCTCAGAAGGAGACTGTGAACAGGCATCGGCAGTCGGGGATGTGACAGTTGAACTAGAGTTTTCTCCAAACTGTGAATTACATAAAAATTAGTCCTGATATTAAGTATAATTTCTACAAGTATAGTTTAAGTATTAAGTATAGTTTCTACAATATTATTATAATTGTTGTTAATAAAAAGGGCAATCAAATATTTTACATTTTAATTAATTGATAGGCGGCCTAGTGGTTAGCACGTTCGCCTCTCAGCACTACGGACTCCCACAGTCCAAAAACATGGAACAAGTCAATTGAGTTCTCCAAATTGCCCCATATAGAGTGTGTATGCGTGTGTGTGTGTGAGTAAGTGTGTGCCCAGCGATAGATTGGCGCCCTGTCCTGGGTTTATCTGCCCAGCGCCCAAAACGTTCTCCCCTGGATGGGCATGGGGAACAATACCGCGACCCTAATAGAGGATAAAGCGGAAGATGAATGAATGAATTAAGTAATTAATTAATAATCGACTGATTATTTAATATTAAAACAGAAGGTAATTAACCAAGATGAATGAATTTGTAGTTTTACAAAAATAGCACACATGTAAACACCTTGCGAGCTCGCTCTTCTCGGTCACGTGCAATCTTCTCTTTAACTCTTTGTCTAAGAAGAAAAACAGATCAAACTAAATTAGAAACGATGTATTATACTTGTCCATAGTCAAATAATTTCTGATTTGCTTTACTTGGCCAGTCTGTCTTCCATTTTCTCTCTTCTGCGTTGTTCGGCCAGCTGCTTCATTTCGTCGTCCTGAAGCTTCTGTCGGACCTGCTGAAGTTCCTGGCCCTGTTTCCTTCTCTGCTTCTCCCTGTCTATGGCGTCCTGCCGCTCTCGCTCTTTCCGCTCCTCCTGTTTTACCCTCATCAACTCCTCCAACCTGAACACAGAGAAAATATCAGCACTACTCACAAACCAAACATACATTACACTGAATTACAGATTACACTCTAACCTTTTTACTTGTTCCTTTTTTTCCTCTTCTGTCATTGGTCGCTTGCCATCACCATCTTCTAACAGCATTTCAGAATCTTTTTTTTTTTGAGAGAGAGAGAAAGCAACATTGTTTAAATATTTTGGCACCTGTGAAGCATGATTAAATCAAGTCAGGATTAAGTGTTGGTACATCAAATACAGACATATTAAGGTATACACACTTTCATAGTAATTATGACTTTGTTTCTAAAATCCAAACTAAATTATAGCGGTGTTTTGTAGGACGTGGTATCTTGTGGAAAGCCAGCAACATGCCTTGTTTCATTATTGGACATTACTCCTATTTTTGTGTCTGTATAAGGGATAAATGCTCTTACCAAACATTTATTTCATTGCATGTTATTTAGCAACCGCTTATGTTCCAAATGTTTTGTTCTAAAAAAATATTAAATATAAAAAAAATTCTAAAATCACATTAATTTTGATGAAAACCAACCACCTTGAAGATTTATGCAAAAAAAAAAAATTGATGATAAAATACTTTTTTTTGTTATTTATTGTAATCAGAATTGTATTTAACTTGCAAAGTCACAAATCACAGTGGTAATTGTTAAAAAAGCTTTTTTATTGTAATTTTGACATGGGTAATTGAGAATTAAAGTTACTGTTCCTACATTCATTGGATTCTGTAGCAGACTCTGATTCACTCTGAGGTTGTCCTGATCCTACAACATTCCCCGCTGGTGGAATGTAGAGCTCATCAATGTCTGCATCATTCTCATGTTCCATTAGCCTATAAATAGAAAGTGACAACTAGCACAAAATTGTATCACAACAATACTGACACTGCAACACTACGGGGAATTGTACTTACCAGTCCATAGCCCTTTCAATACCCTGATTGCCGGTATGTGCTACAGCCTTCTCCCTTTAAAAATAACACAGAACTAAATCATTAACAGAAACATGGTGTAAATTTTAATAAAATCATACTAAAGATACTTACGCTCGATTTCTGTTAAAACCCATCTCCAGGAGACTTTCTAACGTTGTACACTCTGCCATGGTGCTGAAAGATATTGTGCTGTTAGTGTCATACTTGAATGCTTTGCTTATTACATAAAATAAAAATGCTTTATTGTAATTGTACTTGTACACAAACAATGAAATTTAAAAAAATACCAATGTTAAAACCAGTACAAATTTCAACATATTAAATAATGTATATAAAAATATGGATCAAATCATTCATTCATTATCTTCCGCTTTATCCTATATTAGGGTCGCGGGGGGTTTCCCCATGCCCATCCAGGGGAGAATGTTTCGGGCGCTGGGCAGATACACCTAGGACAGGGCCCCAATCCATCGCTGGGCACACACAGACACGCATACAAACATACTCTACATGGGGAAATTTGGAGAACTCAGTTGACTTAATCCATGTTTTTGGACTGTGGGAGGAAACCAGAGAACCCGGAGGAAACCCACGGGGAGAACATGAGAACATGGAAACTCCACCCAGATGGGGATTTGAACCGGGAATCCCTAATGTTGAGAGGCGAACATGCTAACCACTAAGCCACCGTGCTGCTCATGGATCAAATCATGACAAAGAAAATTCTCGAAAAAGAATTTGCATATACACACCCCTTATTTCCATATTATTTGCAACTGGCATATAGTGATCAAGTTGATTTTATTTTTCCAACTGACACTTTCAAATGGTTTGAATTAATAAGACAGACCACCTGGTTCAAGTTCAGCTGAGTTTAGAATGTGTTTTAGGCTGCGAGTTTAGACCAAATGAAAAAAACGTTTTATTAACTGTCGTACAATTACATGGATTTAGAAGTACCCAAACTTACAAGTATAATCGGAATGTAATTCCTTCATCTTTAAGTCACATTTCATTGGATTAGCACTTCCATTCAAGCCTGGGTGAGCCTGAATGAAATGACTTTTTGAGTCCATGTTTGTTATAGCTGTCCTGTAGTGATTCTGACTCGGTGCTATACGCAGTGCTATGTGGGAGAACGTTTCGGGCGCTGGGCAAATACACCCAGGTCAGGACACCACTCTCAAACACTCTTTCATTCATTATCTTCCGCTTTATCCTATATTTGGCTCGCACGGGGAGGGGGGGGGGGTTCCCCATGCCCATCCAGGGGAGAACGTCTCGAGCGCCGGGCAGACACACCCAGGACAGGGTGCCAATCTATCGCTGGGAACACACTCACACAAATACACTTTATATGGGACAATTTGAAGAACCCAATTGACTTGACCATGTTTATGGACTGTGGGAGAAAACCGGAGAACCTGGAGGAATCCCACACGGGGAGAACATGGAAACTTCACCCAGATGGGGATTTGAACCGGGAATCCCTAGAGCTAAGAGGCGAACATGCTAACCACTAAGCCAATGTGCCGCCCAAACACTCTTTATAGTGGGAATTCAGAGCATTCAATTCATTCATTCATTATCTTCCGCTTTATCCTATATCAGGGTTGCGGTGGGGTTCCCCATACCCATCCAGGAGAGAACATCTCGGGCGCTGGGCAGATGGACCCAGGACAGGGTGCCAATCTATCGCTGGGCACACACTCACTCACACAGACACACACTATATGGGGCAATTTTTTTGAGAATTCAATTGACTTGATTCATGTTTTTGGACTGTGGGAGGAACCCGGAGGAAACCCACACGGACACGGGGAGAACATGGAAACTCCACCCAGATGGGGATTCGAACCGGGAATTCCTAGTGCTGAGAGGAGAACCTACTAACCACTAAGCCACTCAAACACTCTTTATAGTGGGAATTCAGAGCATTCAATTCACCTTGAAAATAAAATGTAACCAAGTTTTACTAAATAAAGATTCTGATGAGTTAGGCTGAGTCCTAATCGATACACTACACTATTCAGTGCGACAGCATGCGGTTTGAGACACCGCCGTAGCACTAAACCGCGAAATGTGCACTTTTTAGATCAGTTTCCATTTCCTTCTAATTTAAATTAATCTAGTATTTTCTGACTACATGTGTGTTCCTCACACGCTCCGTTAATCAGCTGGAGTAGTGATGCTGATTCATCTCTGCTAACTCAGCTGCTAAATGCTGCAGTCAATACATATAGTGATATGTATTGTTAGCTAGCCAGCATGTGCAGGGCTTTAAAACAGCAGGTACAACCAAATAACACTAACGCACGAGTCTAAAGGCTGAATGGAATGTAACACACATTCAGGGAATTATTTCTCCTCAGAAAACCTCTAAATGTGGCTGTTAAAACGCATTAGCTCGTTAGCATAACAGTTACTTACATAACAAGGCTCCACTCCACACGCAACTACGGCAACTACCACAGGGACAAAAAGCACAAGTTTGCATCACGTAGACCCCAGTGGGTTTGTTACGAGTGGGTTATTTGAAAACGTTCAGACTGTTAAGATTTAGGCTAAACGATATAAACATTTCTTTCTCCACTCCGGCCTTTCAAAGTTACTGGACTAAAGTTATGTCATTTCTTACGATTTACGATATATATATATATATATGTATATATATATCATTATTCATTCATTATCTCCCGCTTTATCCTCTATTAGGGTCGCGGTGGGGTTCCCCATGCCCATCCAGGGGAGAGCGTCTCGGGCGCTGGGCAGATAGACCCAGGACAGGGCGCCAATCCATCACTGGGCACACACTCACTCACTCACTCACTCAAACACACTCTATATGGGGCAATTTTGAGAATTCAATTGACTTGATCCATGTTTTTGGACTGTGGGAGGAAACCGGAGAACCTGGAGGAAACCCACGCAGACACGGGGAGAACATGGAAACTCCACCCAGATGGGGATTCGAACCGGGAATCCCTAGTGCTGAGAGGTGAACGTGCTAACCACTAAGCCACCGTGCTGCCTTATATATATATATATATATAATTGGAAGAACAAATTAATACATGTGTTAGTGTCATGTTTCTACATACTTATAACCATACAGAGTACGCTCCGTGCAGAAGTAAAGCCTATGTCATAAAGTGTGCAAACAGGATGCTGGAAGCTCAGGTTGTTACTTATTGAGAGTGCTGGTGTAATAATCTACCAAGTATTATAGGACTCAGCAAACAGACAATAAGGAACTCAGTGCTATTCTCAACTGGTTATCAAAGGTAAAACACATGCTCTCCTTCTCTCTGTCTATTTCTCTAATATTTTGCTCTTTTTTTTGCACTTTTACATATGTGATTATTCAGTTATATGTCAGTTTGAAAATAATCTACCACTTTTATATACATGTATTAATATATTTTGTAGTTATTATTAGATGATCTTCGGATTTCTGCCTGCAGTACACATCACTGTCATGTGATGACTCTGGAAGGTAAGGTAACAATTCTGTGAAATGTAAAAAATATATTTGAACAGTATTTCTGCAGCGGTTATAAGCAATCTTTCATTTTAAATGATTATCTACCAATAGCACAAGCCAGTTGGTACATGGGTCAAAGTTCTACATTCCGATTGTTTTATTGATGCCTTCAAGGACAAAATGACAGGAAAGCTGGGTAAAGTTCATTGTAAATGTAACTGATCTTAAAGTAGATGATACTCTATCAGTAGTATTAATGAAAAAGATCTAGTAGAGGTAAATAGCCAAGTGTATTTAAATTAAATTAAATCTGTGTTGTATAATGACTTGATTATTGCTTTTTTCCCCTTTATTTTAGTATCTTTTCCATTCAAGCTGTGTGCTTTGCAGTGCAGATCCCGGTTTGGTGATTTCTGGTTGTAACAGTCTCTCCATGTGGAAGACTTTGTAGTTCCAGTGGAGGAGCTGTTACCTTCAGAGTCACCTACACCCTCCCAACTCCTCAGTAAGAAAGGTGGCTATTGGCTGTCCTAAAAATCGCTAGAATTCGCTAAATAACGTAATCATTTGCATCATGGACAATTTGCGTGTATTTGAAGTTGTAGAATAAAGGAATAACTTTGTGGGAGAAAAAAAGTGATTTAAAACACACGAACTATGTCAAAACTACTAATAGACTCTATTTTTTAGGATTTGTAAATCGTCTTTTGTCCACAAAGGTTAATGGAACGTTCCCAACAACATTAAAACGTTGAAAATGATAGTTGTCATAGCGATAAAACTAAAGGAACATCAATCATATCGGCAGATCAATTGTGTTCAGACGAAGCTCAGGTTGAGTTACAGAACGCTTTTGCAAATTGTCAGAAATAAGTTCAGGTAAGAGAAATGTTTTATAACACTGCAATGTTAGAATTTTTACTGAAATATAATGTTGGTTTATATTCGACAATATTCGACAATAAATAAAGCTTCACTACACTACGCTTTTGTGTAGTCTGCTAAATGACTACACAAAAGCCATAACAGAAATATATCAAGTAAGTTTTATTAATATGGCAAAAGTACCTTTAATTACCCGAAGTTATAAGCACGTTATACCCACCTAATGCCAGAGGTCAACAGATAAAGTGACTGATACTAGCTGTTTCCAACTCCTCAGTAAAGATAATAGTTATTGGTTGTCCTAGAAGTCACTTAATCGCCTAATTTGCATAATAGTCAGTTTGCGCTTTTAAGGAATAAACATATGGCACAGAAAAAAGTGAGTAAATAAACACTATTAATAGGTTCGAAGTTTTTTTAAGTGCCAATTTTCTTTTCAATAAAACATTTCTTTGAAAAACATTCTATAATCATAGTAACGGTTATTTAAAAAGATTTGAATGGGAATAATTAGTATAACTTTTGCAATTTATGTTAAAACAGCTTTCGTTAAAATGTTCAATAAAAATGTAAAAACACTGAAAATAAATATTAAACTTTACTGAGTCAAATAAAAAAAAACTTCAGCGTCTGAAATCCATTTATTGCACTTTGAAGATCATGAATATTAGCCAACTTGTTGTTATGAAACATTCATTTTTAAAAATATTGATTTCAATTGTTTACCTACAAAATGTATTTCATATTTAAGTACTTGGTTACATTTACGAAGCTATTACGAGTAAATAACACATCGATTTACTTTGAATAAAAATGCTTTATTTCTATTTACCATTTATTTAATATTCACATCGATACATATTTGAGCAAGTTATTTATTGATCATAAACCCATGAGTTATTAACTCATGAAGGTTGTAGACTTGCTTTGCATTTGTTCAGCATTATCAGTTCGTTTTATAACTTATACAATCATAATTATTATTAACGATTATTATTTAACAATCATTATTGTTTTCTACTTCACCAATTCTAATATTAATGATGCTGATACTGAAAAGACAGACTACCGCTATTACATGGTCTATAAAGCATTTCAGCACTTGTTTGAGCACTGTGAAATGAAAGCATTTTATACGTCTATTGAATATAGTAATTAAATACCAAAGTTTAATGGCAAATATTGTAGGTTTTGTATAAGCTTAGAACCTGCATGGTGCTATATTTGCTGTGCTAAAATTTTTACATTTAAAACAGACTAATGTTTAGAGGGCCGCACGGTGGCTTAGTGGTTAGCATGTTCTCCTCTCAGCACTAGGGATTCCCGGTTCGAATCCCCATCTGGGTGGAGTTTCCATGTTCTCCCCGAGTCCATGTGGATTTCCTCTGGGTTCTCCGATTTCCTCCCACAGTCCAAAAACATGGATCAAGTCAATTGAATTCTCCAAATTGCCCCATATAGAGTGTGTATGTGTGAGTGAGTGTGTGCCCAGTGATGGATTGGCGCCCTGTCCTGGGTCTATCTGCCCAGCGCCCGAGACGTAATCCCCCCCGCGACCCTAATAGAGGATAAAGCAAAAGATAATGAATGAATGAATAAATAATGTTTAGAGACTTTAATAATATCCACAATTAACCTGTTTACGTGAATCTACGTAAAAAAGTTTTTTCTTTAATAAATAGCGTAAATAACAAATAGATGGACACATTATTCGTTGGTATTTTGTAAAGTCGTTTATTCCAAAGATGATGTGAAATTAGAACGTGCGTTCGCCTGTGTGCAGATTTAATTAAGGGCTTTTATTGTGTAATCGGACTTCCGCTTTGTGGGGATTTTGCAGTTGGCGCAGTCGGTCGGGCGGCTCGAGCGCAGTCTGCTGAATTCTTCTGCATCGAAACGAAACGATTTTCTCTTTTAAACAGAAACCAAACGCCACGGACTCACACGGCCGCCACACCGCGCCGCGGGCTGATGAGCTTCGCTGAAAGAGGTGCTCAGTGAGTCGGTGAACTTTGGTGACGGCGTCGGTAACTCGGGCGGGTCCGTCTCAACTTCCACGCAGTCTTTTGGTCTCCGTCAGCGTGAAGGACGCGCTGCTCCGTCTCTCTGTCTCTCCGTCTCTTCGCTCTGAACCCTCGACTTTCAGCTCATCATGTTTACCTGGTCCAGTCGGAACGGGAAGAAGGAGCCCGAACTGTTCCAGAACGTTTCGGACGGACTGAAGCGGCTGTACCGCCATAAGCTGTTTCCTCTGGAGGACACGTACCGCTTCCACGACTTCCACTCCCCTGCGCTCGAAGATGCCGACTTTGATAACAAGCCCATGGTGCTGCTGGTGGGTCAGTATTCCACCGGGAAAACCACCTTCATCCGGCACCTGATGGAGCAGGACTTCCCAGGAATGAGGATCGGACCCGAGCCCACCACAGACTCGTTCATAGCGGTGATGTACGGCGAGCAGGACGGAGTCATCCCGGGAAACGCCTTAGTGGTGGATCCGAAGAAACCCTTCAGAAAACTCAACGCGTTCGGAAACGCTTTTCTGAACAGGTAACGACCCCAAGTCCTGCTGAGTGCAGGTTTCTAAATGCTGCACCACTCTGTTGGACGTTTAGAAAAATTAAAGCTTTCACAGGGTATTCAATTACAGGGTCAAAAATCTCATAATTACATCATATTAGGACGAAAATAAAACTTTTAACTTTACAACATTACCACAGAGAAATGAGATCTAATATATAGGATCTTTTGTCCTACCAAACATTCATTCATTCATTATCTACCGCTTTATCCTATGTTAGGGGGGGGGGACGTTTTGGGCGCTGGGCAGATACACCCAGGACAGGGCGCCAACCCATCGCTGGGCACACGCTTACACAGACATGCACACATACACACTCTATATGGGGCGATTTGGAGAACTTAATTGACTTGATCAATGTTTTTTGACTGTGGGAGGAAACCGGAGAACCCGGAGGAAACCCATGCGGACACGGGGAGAACATGGAAACTCCACCCAGATGGGGATTCGAACCAGGAATCCCTAGTGCTGAGAGGTGAGCGTGCTCACCACTAAGCCACCGTGCCACCAGGGTCAAAACTAAATCTCAAAATTACACCGTATTAGAAAGAAAATAAAACTTAACTTTACAACATTACCACAGAGAAATTAGATAATATAGGATCGTTTGTCCTATCAAACAGTAAAGTTATAATTAAGAGAGTCATTTAAAAAGATCATCATTTAAATGAATTTGAATAGGTCACACATTCATAATGAAAGCCACTGGACTAATACTTCTAATACTGCTGCACCAATGTTTATGTCATTGAAGTCATTTTAATAGGTTCTTTGTCATATTTATTTGGTGTGCCTTTTTCGGAAGTTTGCTGTAAGTCACCCTGACCTTTTGCTAAGGTCACACCTGATGGGTCCATGAAAGACACCTAGGCTGGCAGTTATAAGTAGAATAAGTAGTGTCCTGTTCTTTTCCTTGTCCATCTGTGATTTATTTGGCAAGTTTCCTGTGATTTCCCTGCCGTTAGTCTCTATAAATGTTTAATAGTGCTGAGATCAGGTGACTGGAGAAAAGACTGCCAGCACAACTCAAATGGAAGTGCGTTTCTTTTTCACTTTCACCTTTAGGAGTTTAAACTATGGGCAAAGAAACATAATGGTCTGCTGATGCCTTTAGATAAGTGAACCGAAACAAACTTTTAATAAGTGACCTCCGTTTGGTGCTAATGAATAACCATGGTCCAGGTCACAGCTGCTGACATTTGAATAATAAGCAGTACTATAGCATGATGTGTATTGAAATGTAATTGTAAACTACAGAATTGTGGAAACACGGTTTTTCCTCTTGAAGTTTTTTTGTTTCATAATGAATTGGATTCACTTCTGAGGGAGAGACCAACATTTCATTACTCCTACAGCAGTAAGTTCTGCTAATTCAGTTGTGTTGCTAGTTTGTTTACTTATCTTAACATACAGATTATGATGAACCCGATTGTTTTAGGGAACTGACTCTGCAAAATGGACAGCAATTACCAGTCAGATTTATAAAGTAGATGTGATGAAGCTTGTTTTCTGACTGATAACTAAGTAGATCCTGTACTGAGCGTTGAACTTCTTTTCTCACTTCCTTTAACCCTATATATATGTGCAGTGCTTCAGTATGTCACCTTAAAGTGAATGAAAACACTACAAAGGTTAGTGTAGTTCAAAATGACAAGTGGCCTAGGAAATACTATACTTTCCCAAAATATAGAGTAATGGCTTTTTGGTTCCTGTAGCTGCTGCTGAGCTTTCACATCTCTACCTCTTTATTAACTGCTGCTCTGTGAACCGTTGTGTTTTACTGGAAACTTAACTGACATTCCGAAAAATGCTTTAAAACCTGTTTTTCCGATTTTATTAAAATTTCTCAGCACAGTTTCCTTGGGGGATTGTTTTGGTCCTATCCCAGAGCCTATAGGTTAAAAAGCAGGGCAAACCATGTGCATCACAGGAAACACACCTTCACATGGACATCAAGGACCAATGTATTATGGTCAGTTTTTGAACTTTCAAAAGATAACAGAGGAAACCCACACAGACACCATGAGAAACATGCAAACACCACACAGGAAGCACCTTGTCCGCCCGTCCTGGAAATTGAACCCAGGACCCTGTTGTTTCCAATCACAATCACATATTCATTTATTTAAAAAATAGTCTTTATTACATTAAGAGTCAGTTTGAAATCTGTTGTCATTTGGTTTTGTTATTAGTTTGTATTACAGGATGTTAAAATCAGATGGTTTTGTCATTAATCCATTCTCACTGCTTATGCGCTGCTGCACAAATACATTTTATTATTATTTTTTGTACTGGTCTTTGTATAATACCACATGTACCACAAAGTCTGTTTCGAGTCATGTGTGTTACTCAGGGGATGCATTCGAGTGACCTCAGAACAAGAAACTGCAGAATATGTTCCACCCAACTGATATGTAATATTGGGAAAAATTTAAGCCACACCCAGTACTGATGAGGGCAGAATCTCAAGAATTGTGAAACAGTGGTAAAGAATTTTATATAGGAGAAGTTGCCCCAGCATGTGGTTAGTTTATAATGAGTCAAATTGTTATTATTTTGTTGAAAATGGTTTTGTTTTGTGTGAAAGTGCACAAAGACTTTGCTTGACTCAAGTATGCTTGAACTTGAATGCCCTTCACAGAACATTTAGGATTACGTGTTCTCCTTTGGTTTTTAAGTTCAATAAATGCTATCACCTTGACAAGATAAGATATTATTTCTTTACCTAACAGTATGATTAAATAATGCTGATTTGTCTGTAAGAAACTAACCAGGCCTCTTACTGCCAAGCTAATGACTGCACCCCCCCCCCCCACACACACAAACTTTAAAGTGAGGGAACAGGCTTTATGCATATGAAGGTCATACTGTGTGGTGATCATATTCAGAAGTTTCCTGCAAACCTATATTCCTACAGAACATGAGCCTTTGCTGAATAAGGAAAATATGTGAGGGAATTATGGGCAGGATTTTTGTGAACAGTCTGACCTCATTGATTTCATCTGTTCTAGAAAATTGTTTTGGCACATCTTGTGACTGAGCTCAGCATATGCTTTGAGTATTTTGTAACGAGACAAAATGGTACAGCAAGACTTGTATAGAAAATGATCTATAACTGAAATTATTTTAACATTTTATTTGTAGTTTTTTGGGGAGGGATTTTTTATTCCCTCCCTTTTCTCACAGGTTTTAGTCACTGGCGAAATGACTAAACACGCCTACAACCAAGAAGGAGAAAGTTCTTGCATGCTTCTTCCAAGCCATGTGATGACAGTCATCACATCTTTGACCTGCTACTCCAGCAATATGAAGGGTGGGTGTAAAGCACTCTGAGGAAAGTGCACCCAATTCCCTTTATGAGCATACAGATGACCAAAGTTGATTCAGTGTTCTCCCTGAGAGCAAATTTTTATTATATTTTTTGCAACTGCAACCAACTGAGATTGAAACAGTGGTCTTTAATATGGTCTTGTCATTTCTGTATTATAGTTCAATGTTTAGGTCTGTATATATAATTTGTTATTTAATATTTATTTTAATTCGTCCTACAGGCTTAAAGCAATTCAGTATTTGACAGCTATAGATGGGTAGATAAATTAATGTGTTTGTTAGGACACAGGAAATTATAGTTTACATTGGGCAGACAGGTAATGCTACCTTCTGTTTAACCACACACACACCCGTACTGAGAAGATTTTAATGCTTCTCTTTTAATGAGTGAGGATTAGTTTTAGAAAACTCCTGCGTTCGCAATTGCATTGCCTTTCAAATGAGTCAGTTGAGATTGAAACACTCGCGGAACCTCACCGAACCTGTTTCACAGTTTTCACATTGATTTTCCTTCACTGTTGCTCTTTCTCTTTCTGCAGGTTCATGTGTGCTCAGCTGAAGAACCCTGTTCTTGAAAGTATCAGTATCATTGATACTCCAGGCATCCTGTCAGGGGAGAAACAGAGGATAAGCCGAGGTCAGCAACTCTTGGGACTTTTTCCCTTAAACATTTCCTTTCAAACACTCTCCCACGATCTCTGGTTTGGGACATGGTGACAACGTTCACCCTGATTCTAGGCAAATCCGGAGTACTTTCTATTTTGTTAGCAAATCCCGTTGATTTAAATGACTATAGTTGCTATGTTGGTTTTTGCCAAGTTGTGCTTTATTTTTATCTTCATGTAAAATTGCTCAGCACCAAGCAGTATTTCCCCCCTCTTTTACCCCTATTTTTAATTTTCAGTATATACATCAAAATAAAGGTTTTCTTTCGGAAATAAAGAGGATGTGGGCACTGAGACGATGGAGAACTCGCAAGTCCACTGGTTTACCACACACTCCGTGTGACCAGGGTGTACGGGTGCCTTGCACTTCTTTAGAGGTCATTATAAAGAGGAAGTTGCTATTTGGCATTAGAGCTTAACCACAGTTAGGACTTCTTTCCGTGTTTTGACGAGAAAATGACAGTTTACTATAACTGACCTTTTTCTTTTACTTCCAGAACCAGTTTAATGTAAAGGTTTCTACTTACTTGAGATGATTTTTTTTGCCAAATGTATATATGGAAAAAGAAAGAAACTGATAGTTTCTTTCTCAGCAGTTAGATGGCTTGATGTTACTTTTTCTTACAGGTGCTACATTTTATTTATGCAAAGCAGCCTTACCTGTAGCTCAGCTCAGTCATCCATTCAGTTTTTCTTTCCTCTGTTTATTTCCATTCTTATTACTTCTATATATGTTACTGTAAAACTTTTACTACACACATCAGCTGCATAGCTCTATTTATACTGCTTATTTTATTGCTCCTCTAGATCTATAGATCCTGTGGCAGGGGTGCACAAGTCACTTTGGTTTCCTCTTTGAAATACAAAGACATGCTGCTGTGTAATTTGTAGATCTCTGCACGTTTTCCAAATGTGAAGCAAGCTGTAGTCTGTAGTGTATCTGCACAAACAAATATTCCCACATCTCTTGTTTTCGATTTTCGAGTTGACCTCTGTATAGAATTAAAATACTTTAGGACAGTCTTTTTACATGCTGCACTTGCAGTTTATCCACACTTCCTTTATTTATAAAGATTTTTTTAAATGGTCACAAAGCTGTTCATTTAAATTCGGCTTAGGGCAAATTTAGGACCAGAATGTGCTGAGCCAGGATTCTTAAATATTGCCTTTCTCTCAGCTTTGCTTCTTTACTCAACTTCTTCAGTTTGTATCATTTCATGCCAGTTAGAGCTTGCTGTGTATCTGAGCAGGAAGTGACACGTCCAGCTGCAGCAGTTTTGGAAGTGACCACAGCTGATGCTGCACATAATCAGGCTTTGTGTGAATTCCATGACTTGCTTTCTTTCAGAAGGCTTTTGTGGTCAAACACTGGGAAGGCTGTGGACTCATGAAATGGTGGGGGGGGGGGGTTGTCAGTATTTGTAAAGCCTTAGTTTGGCCACTGACAGTTTGAGGTGTAGTATAGTGAAGTTAAGTATATAAAGCTAAATATATTTATAAAGATGATTAGGGCCCAGTTGACTGTTCATGTCTACTAGTAATTAGTTTTTCTGAAACTATATATATATATATATATATATATATATATATATATATATATATATATATATATATATATTCATTCTTTATTTTCCGCTTTATCCTATATTAGGGTCGCGGTGAGGTTCCCCATGCCCATCCAGGGGAGAACTGGGCAGATACACCCAGTTTGGGCGCTGGGCAGATACACCCAGGACAGGGCACCAACCTGTCGCTGGGCACACACTCACACAGACACGCACGCATACACACACTATATGGGGCAATTTGGAGAACTCAATTGATTTGTTCCATGTTTTTGGACTGTGGGAGAAAAACGGAGAACCCGGAGGAAACCCACGTGGAGAACATGGAAACTCCACCCAGATGGGGATTCAAACCCGGAATCCCTAGCGCTGAGAGGTGAACGTGCTAACCACTAAGCCACCGTGCCCCCTTTATTTATATATATATATATATATATATATATATATATATATATATATATATATATATATATATATATATATATATATATATAATTTTTTTTTACAAATATTCATTAAAAGCCATTTTATTCATCTTAAATGACCTCAGACAGCAACTGAACTGAACAGCATTGAAGCGGGTATGCTCGGGTAACAGGCATGGTGGCAGTGTATCTGATGATCTGGTGAACCTTTCTCACTAAAACCAGTTTTTCCAGTTTTTTAATGTCACAATATCCTTGATTGCGATGTTTGTATTGAATAAGAATTTTGTTTGTCATGTTTGTGTTAAAAAAAAAAAAAAAAAAAAAAAAGTTTTGAGAAGACCAAAATAAATGCTAATACTTTGACCTGGTTAGGCATTGGTATGCTGATTGAGTGTGGCTGCATTCTCACATCTTCGTAATAGTAAAACCTAAACTATGAAGAATGACCGCAGTCATTCTTCATCATCACTATCATAACCATGTCTTAATTCTTTTTACCGGCCTTCAGATTGTTCATCTTATTACTGCTGATTAAGGTTGTGACTCTCTTGTGCATTTTCCAATAACTAAGAAGCACATCCACTTCTTTTTTTAACCATTACTTTACTCTATTGTTAATGCTTTCAAGAAATATTAAATGTTGCCTTTACATTAGCAGTAAGGCTTCCTACCTAACTGGTGTACTTTTTGCAATTTTTAACTAAATGTAGTTGGTCAGTAAATGATTTGACTACTATTAAGTATATTGTAAAGTTTTTTCAACAGTGTGTTATTTAGAATGGTGCCTGACGCAGGGGCCTCAGATATTAGCTGAAAACTTAGTGTGATAGTTGGGTGGGTCTTAAAATGCCTCTGCTTGTTCAACTGCTTTGTCTCAGATAAGCTCTCACTGCAGTGAACATGCTGTTTTTGTACAAGGTGATCAACCAGCACTCGTTTAAAAATGATTTTTGTGTGTGTTTTTTTTTTTTTTTTTTTTTTTTAAAGCACAAAGTCATTTTCTGGCTAAAGAGACACTTGGAATGATCCCCTCGATTAACAATGCATAGATAAAACTAACTTAAACCATTTAATGAAGATGATTTTTGCTATGTTTTATTACTTTAGCAGCTGTAAAAACAAACTGTTAAAATGCATAAGAATTTGGGTTTATTTGTGACTTTCTTTATATAGTTTAGAAATCTGTTGCTCCTTCAGGAACTCTTCACACATATCAGTGTTTCATAGAAAATGACTTTCTGTTTGACGGAATGATCTTCTTTCCATCTGAGCCTCTGAAAAGCCTTCTTGTTTATTTTAGCCTTTTCTCCCCCCCGTGCTCATATAAACACAGCAGATTCTCTGACTACGTGGCTGTGTGTCTGGCATTCTGCACCAGCTGCAGCCTACTCAGATCAGATGACTCTGTTTCTGATTAAAAGTGAAACCCATTCCTCAGCATGCTTTCATTTTTCGCAGAACGTTTTGGTGTGGTTCATTTGTTGTTGGCTGCATTTTACCGTAGGTTACATTGTCTTCATATTGTTTTTAAACAGCTAGTAGTTTGTGAGATATATTTTATGATGCTCTTAAATTTCAAAAGTCCAATTTGGCTTTGCAGTTATTTTCAAGTCAGTAAGGGTGTTGCATTAAAATGCGGCTGCCCAGCTTTTTAAACATGTTACAAGTAGTTGTAAGAAAGCACATTTAGAGGACATTGTTTAGATCTGAGTCTAGTTTTTCTTCAACCAAACGCATTTGTTGACATTTTTGAGTTAATCTTTCTGAATCATCTTTATTGTTTATAGTAATTATGTTATTGTGATTGTGCTCATTTTAATGGCTATGGTTCAGTTAGTTTAAATTAATTGTTTATAAGTTAATTAGGATCCACTTATACTGTAGTTTGAGGGGGAAAACAATCAGAGAATACTGTAACAGACTTCTGGAAAGACAAGTTTACTACAGAACCATCTGTTTCACCTGAAGCTTAAACACTATAAGCTGGTGCGTTAATTTAAGAAATGTCTCCTGACAGCCAGACTTCATTTTGACAGCATCATATTTAGAATTTAAAGTATTTAAAACCATGTGTAACCCACCTGAAAACTAAACTTAAGATGTTCATGCAGTGAGTTATGAGTCAATGAAATGAAGTCTGATAATTACAGGAATAAACTGAATGATCAGGCTATCCCAGAATGGTAGTCACTGGAGTTTCCCAGGACTTGGATAAATTTCATGTTGCGTAAGCTGGTCAAAACAATGCCACTGCAAATGCCTTCTGTAATAAGAGCCAAAGCTAGCCTGAGCACAAATTACTGTGTGTAGAGTTTCAATAAGGAGGTGTTGATGTGATCTTTTATCTCAGCCCTTTTCTCTTCCCTGATAGGTTATGACTTTGCAGCTGTGCTTGAGTGGTTTGCTGAGAGAGTGGATCGCATCATCCTGCTTTTCGATGCCCATAAGCTGGATATCTCAGATGAGTTCTCTGAGGTGATTAAGGCCTTGAAAAACCATGAAGACAAGATGCGTGTGGTTCTAAACAAAGCCGACCAGATCAGCACTCAACAGCTAATGAGGGTGTACGGTGCCCTTATGTGGTCGTTAGGGAAGATCATTAATACTCCAGAGGTGGTGCGGGTCTATATCGGATCGTTCTGGGCTCAGCCGCTTCTGGTGGCAGACAACAGGAAGCTGTTTGAGGCTGAAGAGCAAGACCTTTTCAGAGATATCCAGAGTCTTCCACGAAATGCTGCTCTAAGAAAACTGAATGATCTGATAAAAAGGGCACGTCTTGCCAAGGTGAGGTGTTAAAGTATATGTACATGTAGGTGTGTGTGTTCTGATTTTAGTCCTGACAATTTATAGGTTTTTTTTTTTTTATTTAAGAATTCTCTTTGCACAGAATGAGGTTTAATGTGGTGTAATGACTTTTCTAGGTTCATGCTTACATCATCACTTCACTGAAGAAAGAAATGCCCAGCGTTTTTGGAAAGGACTCCAAAAAGAAAGAGCTCATTGGCAACCTAGGAATGATCTATGAGAAAATTGAGAAAGAACATAACATTTCTCCAGGGGATTTTCCAAAACTTCAGAAGATGCAGGTGAGGATAACTGGAAATCTTACATTAGACAGTTAATATAAAGCAATAAGGTGTGAGAGGACATGCATTACTATAAATAAATCATTGAGGAAAAGTTGTTAGCCCTGACGTCATGTGGAGTGCTTATCACAAACCGGCTCGCTATTTTTATTAATCTGTATTTCCATTAATTGTACATGATTTAATATAATGTATTGTATATCACGCATTAATAAGAATGTGAAGTGCTCCGAGGTGTTTTTATTATTGTTATTATAGAATATTAGTATTATTGTCAGTAATGTCATGGCTGGCTAATCAGATTTAAGGATTGGAACTGTTGTATTAATAAAAAAAATAATAATAATGTTTTAATACAGCCTGTTAAACGACAAGAACACTAAATAACTAACTAAATAATCTTCCTCATTATCCAAGGAACTTCTGATGGCCCAAGACTTCAACAAATTCCCATCTCTAAAGCCCAAACTGCTAGAGTCTGTGGAGGACATGCTGGCCAATGACATCGCCAAGCTCATGTCACTTGTCCGCCAGGAGGAGGCATCCATGCCAACCCAGATAGTGAAGGGTGGAGCCTTTGAGGGCACAATGAACGGACCGTTCGGTCATGGCTACGGCGAGGGTGCAGGCGAGGGAATTGACGAGTTGGAGTGGGTAGTGGCTCGTGACAAGCCGTCCTATGATGAGATCTTCTATACGCTTTCACCCATCGATGGAAAGGTGTCCGGTGCTGCTGCTAAGAAGGAGATGCTTAAATCCAAGCTGCCCAACACAGTGCTTGGCAAGATCTGGACTCTGGCTGATGTGGACAAGGACGGCTTCCTGGATGATGAGGAGTTTGCGTTGGCCAACCACCTGATTAAGGTAAAGCTAGAAGGATATGAGCTGCCTTCCAAGCTGCCCCAACATCTTATTCCTCCATCCAAACGCGGGGGTGAGCAGGAGTAAATCACGGTCATGGTCCGGTTCATCTCGGGCTTTGAAGTCCTTAGCTATTCCAGATTTTCTTCAGATAAACATCCATCACATTTATGTTGATTAATGTACAGATGGGGTGATATAGGGCGTTCACATTGCTGTACATACAGCTTATTTCATAGTTTGTTTTTCTTCTGCAGACAAATAACCGTTTTTTTTTCAGCTGAGTGTTTGCATGCTTTCCAAATGAAATAAATTTGGCCAACGGTGTGCTGTTTGTTATGTGTGATGCCTTGTTGAGATGTTCTGAAGACATACAGAATTTAATGTCTGGAATGGCTCTGGAGTTCCAAAGACTGAGAATAGGGAACCCAAAGTGGAACAAGAGCGAACATGCCTGTATAAGACCTCTGGGTTTAAATGATTTATGGAAAATCAAATGTCATTTCCAGGGAGCTGTTTAAAAAAAAAAAAAAAAAAGAGTTTGGACTTTGCAGGAGAAATTAAGGGTGATTTACAGAAAACCAAAATGTGAACTATCTACCGAATATAAAATAAAATCCCTGTCCTTTCCTTTCACACTTAACTTATTGTATTCTGCAAATCTGTATTTTTATACGTTTCGATTTTCACATTATACGAATGTTCACTTGATTCATGTTCCTGTCTTTAATGACTGTCTTACAGAGAGGTTCAACCTTTTTCAGAGGTGTTGGGAATTTCACATGTAGTTCCTCCTCAAACTTACCCTGTTACTCTAATAGAAAAATAAAAATTATGTAATTCTAATGTCCTGTTCTCATGGCTGCTTCTTTTAAAAACAAAAAACTCATTCTGGTGCCTTGCCACCGTAATCAAAATATTAAATATTAAGAAAAGACTTGACCATTTTATTTTAGAAGTTAAATGGCTTTTTATGTATTGATTTGTGCAATAAGTGCACGATAAGTATAAACGGGGAGCTTAATATACTAAAAATATTTAGGTTTAACTGAAGGTCTTTAAACTTTACAGTCGAAATAATTTTTGCTCAGTTTAAATGCTGCTCCATTATTAGCTCCACATCTGTTTCTTCAGACACCTCTACATAAGTACATGCCTGTGATGCATAAAATACGGCAGTATCGTTAATGCTGGTTCTGCTTCTTACTTTAGTTTGTAGCTTTAGTTTTGCGTGCTATTATGCAATACCATTTTTGGATTTCAAGCTCTCTTTGTATTGCGCTCTGTGATTCCCATGCCTGGACATGTCTCTGTGCTACACTGTCAGTGAGAGAAATCCTGTGTACAGTCCCGAGCATTTGCCACATTTGGTAATAGATTCCACATTAACCTATAATGTTAAAAATGCGTTCTATTTAAAAGCAAAAATACTTTTTTTTACGTTCCTGTACTTTTCCCTTTTACAAGTGAAGCTCAGTCATAAGGAAACCCAGTATTCTTAAGGGTCCCGCTACCTTTTTTTTTTTCTTCTTTTTTCACATATACTTTCTTGCACCATTTGAAGCCTTGATGCGACACTTGTTTTATGTAAGAGGAAATGACGCGCTCCTTGTCTGGTTGCTTTTGTGGTAAGTAACTGTGGTTAGTAATTTCAGTGTTGAAATTTCAACTTCAATAGTGTTGAAAAAAAATTGCCTATGGAGGGTGTATTAACCTATTGACACTAGAAAATCAAAAGGGTGTGTCATTTTTGACAAAACCAAATCCTCCCCGGTATTTATAAGGATTAAAAGAACTGGCAACCCACTTTTCTTATAATTCAGTAAAAACAGGATGGCTAGAGTTTCTACCAAAACAGTTAGGGATTTACAAAATCCAAACATTCTTTGGTAACCAAATCTCTGACTGTATGATTAAACACAACCAGCATGCAATTTAAAAGGTGCTTTAGAAGAAGAAAATTCTTCTTTCATCCATCATTCAAAGTGTAAGCACCTCAAGTCATCTAGATGTCACCAAAAGACCAAAAAAAAAGATTGTTTTCTTTATATAACAAACATTTAGTGCTGGTTTGTCATTTAAAGTAGTCTGTATATATAAACAGGGACTTTGTTCTGACTTTGATGATACAGAAATGTTTCCTTGTGAGAGAAAGAGAGAGAGAGAGGGGCAATTTTGTTATGACGTCATGTACCGAATTACCAGAATATGTTAAATTAATAGACATGTTTTTTCTGCCAAGAATCTGATCTAGGCTCCTGATTGCATTTTTTAATCAGCCAGTGTTTGGAGCAGAAATGGATCTAAATTCTAAAAAATATCTACAGAGATTTTGACATGATTTTGACAATGCCATTTACTGTAATATGAGCTCACGTTGGGTTTAAAAAAAGAGTTCCCTTAAGCAAAGGTTACTACGGTTTTATTTAAAAGAATGTGAATAAGCCATTTGAAAATGAGACCTTTTATTATTATACATGCAGCTTAACTACTACGACTTCTGTGTAATATTCTTAATTGCTATTTTGTGTGCGTTTTTCCCCAACTTCTGTAAATGGAATTCCCTCTTATGCAAAGCAGTAACACATTTCACATCTGCTCACACACTTATGCGGCAGGTCTCAAATAGTCATTACACATTCCGCATATACATGCAAATCTGCACAGACAAACACACATGAAGTCTCTAATGAGTTCTGCACATTCTGCAAATACACCCAAATTAACTGAAGCAGTCATGTGTTTTAGGCAGTTCAACTTTTTAAGGCTTTAATAAAACATTTTTATTTGTGCAAAATACCACATCACATCTTCAGGGGTGTCTGTTCTAGTTCCTGAACAGTATGACTGCTATATATACAGCTTTCAGATTAAAAAGAAATCTGTTTTACAGAAAGTTAATGTTTCACACACTCATTAATAGAATTGATTGCTTGTTTTAGGACCTGGCAAATCTGTTATTTTATTCTTCTGTTATGATGCAGACACTGATGGTGACTGCATCTCTTTAACCAGTTTGTGTACAGATCAATCTTTTACAGCTTGTGGGAGAAGAAAAAGGATACACACTTGGGTAAGTCTTTTTTTGTTATTGTCACCTGAGGTGTATTTAAAATAAGTTATATATTAAACTAGTATAAAATGACCATAAATATATGGTAATGATTTTTTGTACATTTAAAAGTAACAATTTTATACAACATTTGGTATGTACCATGAAATTAATCTGCTTTACAATTTTTGTTTTTATAAATTAAATTCTGTCTTTACTGATGAATAGGATACGGTATAATAGTTGGTTAGCTGTGATTTGAATAAATACTTTAAGTGAAACTTTTTTACTTCATCAACTTTGTTTACTACTTTTATTTACTACTGTAAGTAGTAATTTGTGATTCAAAAAGAAATGTGTAAATGAAACTTCACATTTCCGTACATTACTGAGTAACATGACACTGAATCCTGAAGATTCCTCAGTCAGTGGGTTTGTTGTCATGGGACGTGTGTAAGACTGTTAGTGTGTAAGTAGGTGATAAATCTGTCAGATGTGTGTCATTAAAGTGACAGAAGTATGTCTTGTAGTTTTGTTTTCGCTGCACTAGCGGTGTGTATGTTGTATTTCATTGGTTGAATTGTTTAATTGCAATGATCTCGCACACATTAGATATGTAACAGATTTATTTTAATTCATGCTATAAAAAATATGGCACAAGACTGTTAATACCTGTATTAATAATACACTGGCTTATACACATTTATACCATCAGGTGTGAGGAAAGTAAATACTGACAACAATAAAACCAAAAAATGCTAATTTTATCTATTTTTCCTTACTTTCTAGAAACCACAGATCTTTGAACATTTGGACCAAATGACTGTCTCCAAGATGACCTGTTCAGCTACCAATGAACTTCTAGCGCCACATTAGCTCATTTTCTCATCGTTACCTCCTGATGGTCCCATCCGAACAGGTAAATATGGAAAAGCTGGGTCACAAACATATAGTTATTCTTATAAAGATAAGGGCTTTTCTCAGCCAAACATGTCCTGTGAGGCGTAATTCATGTAGAGGAAGCCGTCTGGGTCTCTGTGCTCTGAGTACACCTCGGCCATGCTGGCTGTCATGGAGCACATGCTCTTTCCTGAGATCAGCAAATAAAGAGTCTGGGATGCCTCCAGCGCTATTTTACTCCTGAGACAAAGAGAAGTGACACGGTTTTAAAGTCAGTCAGGTTTTTATTGCATTAAAAAAACATTCTCAACTCAGATGAGTATTGGGACTTTTCTGCCAAAGGTGAAAACTGAGCACAGAGGCTTTTTTTTTGTTTTTTGTTCCAGTTCCAATTAAAGCCTGGGTTGGCTAAGTTTAGAATGATCTGGAAAGAACCAGACTGCCCCACTCAGCTCCCTGATCTCAACCTATTAAACACAAACAAATTGACTAGAATGAGATTAAAATCCAGCAACTCTCATTTAGAATCAGTATTTATATCCAAAATATCCTTTTTGGATAAACAGGCAACAATTTTCACATGTTCAATCCCAAATCTTGTAGAAAATATTTTATTATTGTTGTGTGTGTGTGTGTGGGGGGGGGAAATCTTAGAATTGGATGTCTTTAAAGCTCCCTGTATGTGTAGGTGTCCCAATAGTGTTGGATAAAGAGTGGATTAGAGTTGGATAAAAATAATACTGAATATGTGGTACAAGGAACATATTCTGTTTTTTGTGTTATTTTTAGCCATGGTGTGTCTGTGTGTTAAACTGAGCAGTAGCGTTTCTTCTTTTTTAAACCTACACTTAGTTTTAAAAGGACTAGTTGCACCTACCTGGTATTCAGATGCAATAGGCAGTTTATCCAGCTCATTTACCACCATACTGTTTTTGTTTGTATGTCTATAATTACTGTCTTTATCCCATCTGTTTGTATAAACATTTATTTTCCCCACTGTAAACTGTTAAAAAGGACCACCACTGATCTGATATAGTTTGAGTTGAGTTTCTGTCAGTAGAGATTGAAGCCGCTTATTCAGACAATGAAGTGTACAGTTTTATGTCTGAAGCCATTTGCACAAGTGATATTAATGCAGCTAATACAGAACATATGAAAATATTTAGCTCATTAATACTCACCTCAGCAGGCACAAGAACTGACCAACCGTTAGTTCCTTAGGGACCAAGAATTTAGTTTTGTCCAGCAAGGGAAGCTGTTTCTCCTGAATATATCGTTCAACGATGACCTACAGGAGAAAGAAGCTCCTGAGAATTTTACCAACATAGAAGGAGAAATTTTTACAAATATAAAAGAAAAATACTCTACTGGTAATTTGTTGGGAAACTTGGATAGAATACAGAAGACTTCATTCTGTCTGGTGGCTACAATAAAAGTACATAAAAAATTCTTATTCATGGAAACAAGAGGATGAAAAAGAGCGTAATGAGTAAACGGGTAAAAATCAGTGGTTACTAATCCTGGATAGCCACTGACCAATGAAGTGTCACGTTTTTCCTGAGCGACACACCTTATTCACATCATCACTATGTTCTTAGATTGGATGTTTTAGGGCGCAGGAAAATCCTGAAGGTGCGCAGGTCAGTGAGTAACTGGAATAGAGAACCCCTGACTTTACAAAAAAATTCATTTACGGATAAACTAATGCCACAAGGTACAAAAATAAACAACATAGGCAGGCAGACAGATAGACAGGTAAATGGTCTCGAAACCTACAGAAAGTGAATGTTATTACAATATATATGTGTCCAATGTAAATAAACCTTAAATAAAACTTAACTAACACAAACTAAACATTTGTAATTAATCTAATTTAAAACCATAACTGTTAATATTCAAAAAACGATTTGTAGGTTAAGGAATCCAGCAAATAATCACCAGGATTAAATTTGTTACACTTGCAGACTGTATTTTAAAAGCATGAATTGAAATCTGTATCCATCAGGCAATAACATTTATGGATCTAAAGCTTAATGGTTAATGTTTTAATCTATGAAGGTGTGATTCACTTTGATTGAAAATCTTTGAATCTTTGTCTTTTGGTGTCTGTTTTTTCTCAAAATATTAGAATTTACAGTTTAACTTACAGTTCAACATCTGTGAATAACATGATTATAAATCTTCAAATCAATAATTCCTTACCTATTTGAGAAATTTTTAACTTACCTAAACACTTCCTTTGTTTAAAGGACATTACTTCTGTGGACTTCTCGAAGGGAGGCATGTCTGTGAGATCAGATGATGAGATGATTAGGTATTGAGTTAATGGAGTGATGAGATGATTAGATAGAGGTCATGCAGGCACTTGGGAGGAGGTGCACTCAGTTTACCCACAGCTCCCACAACACTCCTGTGTTTTTATATTCTCTGAGAGAAGGAGGTGTCAAACAGGAGGAGGCAACCCTGGACAGGTTGAAAAATGAATTGGTATTTGGATACAATGATGTAAAAGAATTCCAAATTAGGGTTTTATTAAATAGGATTAAGATCAGTTGCACAATGTGCAATGAAAAATATGCAGTTTAAGCCTGGCTTTGTATTTTTTAGGTTAAGTTAAATTCCAACAGTAACAATACATGCTTTCTATTCCCTTATCCATAAATCCAGCTATATCATTGTTCAAATGATTGACATGTCAGTATAAGTTTAGATAAATTACTTCATATTTTGTGTCTCTTTACAATTAAATAAAAAATGCACACCATTTAGGCATTTTTTCTGATACATGTTTAAAGCTAATCGCCGATGGAAAAGGATCTGTTATTGCATACAGCATTTTGGCTGCCAATAAATGTAAATCTAAAAGTATTTCACAAATGAACCTAATTAACCCTTCTCATTATCTGTTCTCTGTGTTTCCACTTAGTGACTATCTCCCAGGTTTACACGGTGTGACTAACTGTCTGCTTTGAGCCAGTCAGCACAGGCCAAGAAGAGTTTCACACCCACTAGCTAAACACAAGCATTTTTCAGAACTTGGTGCCAGAGTTCACTGAGTAGGGCACATTATTTATAGCCTTCTTTTGGCAAATAGCATCAGTTAAAATAAATTCTACTTTAATGATGTCAGACAAAAAGAATAGAGCCACTTTTTAAAGTTTAATAGTAATTCTGATCAGTTCTATAACCTGTGATAGTGATTTCTTCCTTTTTACATTTTATGTGGAATTCAACTTTATTTCTATTTGTATTTTATTCAAGTTTATCTGAACTTGATGTTTCTACAGTTTCCTCAATTGGGTTAACTGCATTTTAAACAGAACTCTTATTTGTAAAATGATTTGCACTTTAGATTTAAACATAAATTACAACTTTAAAAAATATATTTTGACCTTTTTTTTTTTACCTGGAAATAGCGTCTTGTGTGAACAGACTGTCGTTTCACTGCAGGTTGTAGTGTATGTTACTGTGTATATGACGAATAAAATTTGATTTGATTTGATTTTAGAAACCTGTTCAACTCACAGGCTCAGAGTTAGAAAGCTTTCCTTTGGCGCCCCCTAGAGTAGAGAAGTATTGCTTTTGAGAATGAGTTGGCGTGGCAAATTAAACATGGATTTTGAGCAGGTGTGCCATAAATTGTGCATAGGAATGTAGCACGAAAAGCTACTGCATGATGTAGACCGTTTAACACATTACACATAAAAAATAAAAAAAAAGATGTCATAAAAGGTGTCTATATACTTTTGTCAGTACAGTCTCTGTGACAGACTCTTTATTAATTTAAAGTTGGTCCTCTGACAACCATAGAAGCTCTTTACTATTATCTACTTTCTTAAATATTTTGTAGTATAACTTTTGAATTTTGCCCATTCATCTAGAAAAGCATTTGTATGTTTATATATATGGGCAGCACGGTGGCTTAGTGGTTAGCACGTTCGCCTCTCAGCACTAGGGATTCCCGGTTCGAATCCCTATCTGGGTGGAGTTTCCATGTTCTCCCCGTGTCCGCGTGGGTTTCCTCCGGGTTCTCCGGTTTCCTGCCTCAGTCCAAAAACATGGATCAAGTCAATTGAATTCTCCAAATTGTCCCATATAGAGAGTGTGTCTGTGTGAGTGCGTGTGTGCCCAGCGATGGATTGGCGCCCTGTCCTGGGTGTATCTGCTCAGCGCCTGAGACGTTCTCCCCTGGATGGGCATGGGGAACCCCACCGCGACCCTAATAGAGGATAAAGCGAAAGATAATGATTGAATATATATTATATGAGAGCGTGGCTTGCAATTTGGATTTTAATTGATCCCCAAGATGTTCAATAGGTTTGTAAGGGCTCTGTGTTTGCCCGTTTTTTCACATCAAACTCACCCAAATATGTTTTTATAGAAGTTGTTTTGTGCACAAGAGCAGACATGATGAAACAATAAGCTTTCCATACCTTCGATACATTAAAAAAAAACTTCCCAGAATGCTTTTCTAGACGTTTGATTCTTTAAAAAAAAAACTTGTTATAGAAGGATGATCTTTTGAATCAAACAACGTCATTAACATAGCAGCAGAGCGCCATCTGGTGTTAAACACTGTTTCATCACAAATCTGTAGAAATGCAGAATTTAGCGTTTGGTGATTTATAATAGGTTACTTGTATTATTGTTTTTGAATTTTGTTCCGGAAAAACCGCGTGTTTCACTAAAATGTCAGACGTATGTATTAATATGATAACAAGCAAAGCGACCGTTACCTTCCGAAACTTGTTCAGCCAATGAGCATCGAGCGCTATCTCTTTGTCTCCGCCCAGTAAAGTATGTCCCCGCCCCTTAACGTTTGCAGCACAGTGCAACGCTTCTCGCATAATTAAATGAACGCGTCCAAGAACCGGCGCTGAATGTATGGACGCTTCAATCCTAACGCGACCGCAGCCGATCGTCCAGCCTTCACGGCATCGCTCGGAAATTCGGAGTCGCTGTGGGATTTCCACGCGTGCGTTTCCACGAAAGTTAGTCCTTGAGTCAACCGGATGGATGCGTTTTTTTCCTCGGGATGGAGGAAAACGGTCAGGGTTTAAATCGCGGTGAACGCACGCAGTGATCTCGCCGCTGCGCCGCAGGGTTGATGGTGCATTGACAGTCGACGCCGCACCGGCTGCTCACGCGGGCACCAGGCCTCCGGTTCAGCGGGCAGTGAGAGCCACCTGCCCGCGGACTCGACTTCACCGCCGGGATGTCGGCGCGCAAAGGCTGCGTGAACTCGCTGTGGTCGGGAAGCGAGCGGGTTCGCATCGGGGAGCGACTGAAGGCGACGCTCGCCGGCATCGTGGAGCTGGATGTTCTGAAAAGCCGCCAGCTGGAGCTGATCTTCTCCGTGCTGGACAAACGCGCTGAAAACGCCGAGACCGCGTCCCACCGGGGACCGTACCTGGAGAGCGGCGCCGACGGTGGTGCAGTCACCTCCCGCAGGCAACAGGTCAGCCGAGCGAGGGTTTTATCCCACGGCAACACCGTGTTCTCACGTGTAATTTAACTTGAACATATGTATTTCAACATATAGCTGTATATGTCCAACATATACGTGCTACAAGCGTGTTGTGATTATGACGTCAGCCACTGTGAGGCATTCTATATCAAGGTTAATGGGAAGGTTTGGGGCACGTGTTGTTTTCTCACTGAATTTAAAGTCTCATGAGGTGAATAAGAGTTTAGTTCGTAAGAAAATGACTCATTAAAAGAAAAATAATATGTGTGTGAAAACGAATTCTATTACTATTTACTCTAATTAGAACCAGAAACCTGATTGAATCAAATCTAGAATCACTTATTTGGGTTATCTATGTATTTATAGAGGACAGAGTGTAGTTTTTAGATAGTCTTATCACTTTCCTTGCAAAGAAATGACAAACAATTCCATTCCTTATTAACTAAAAATTCATGTTTGTACATACTTGACCTTTATCTCTTATTTTACCATGGACAAAATGAAAGGTCTTAGTTGCTATAAGTCCAGCTATACACAGAGGATAGACTGGAGTGATTTTTGGCTTTAGTTCTGGCCAGTTTGATTTGGTTGTTGAACAGCTAATCCTTGGCAGGTTGTTCTGCTACAGATTGTGGTGTTCTGTAGTTTTACCATATCTTTAGAATTCTAAAGCTTCATCTAAGACTCATGAGATATTGAGAATATTACTGGTTTGTTGCGCTTAATGCAGAATACAATGCAGTCCTATTTAAATATTCACATTCCACATGCAGCCACAGTATTATTTTTGTGTTCTTAAACATTGTAAAGTTTAGGTATGTTTGAGATCAGATCAAGGATGAAATGTAAGTAATGGTAATTTTATAAAAGTTTGTCCTTTACAACAAACTTTCCGAATGTAGTTACAGATGAATGTATGTATGTATGCAGTTACAGATCTTAGTCTATTATCTGAATAAGTAAATTCCCCACACTTGTTTGTGCATTTAAATAAAAAGATCCATACAGCACTGTATGTCTTACTGACATTAACAAGACATCATTAAAGACTTGGAAGTTCCTAAATACTGTTTTAAGGTAAGTTTGTAGACACATGTTCATGTCAGTAATTTGCCTTAGTTGTAGGTGTTTGTATTTGAGTTTCAGTTGGCCCCCCTCCCCCAAAAACCCTCTTGTTCTTTTGTAATGAAATATAATGTTTCATCTTTACATCCACAACACAATATTCTAGCAAGGTAAAGCCTAAGAGCCCTAAGTCCCATAAAGACCATCTGATATTTGATTAATGTTGATGCTATTTACCCACAGCGCACTTCATTATAAACCCTCTGAACGCCTATTCATTTATGCAATAAGCCAAATGTGTTTACTGCAGTACAAATAAGAAATTATGCAGATTTGGACTGGTAACTTCAGGTATATGTTCACATGAATCGCCTGAGGAAGAAAAAAAACATTGTAATTTTGACAGTGGCATTATTGATGGTACCTAGTTGGTACCAGAGCGGTTTCTATAACTAATGAGCTCCTGGGAGTTTTACACACAGAAGTTTTTAAAATTTGATTTAGAATCGCAATAAAGTAAAAGGAAATCTAGTAATCTGCAGTTCTATGGGTGAAAGCTTTCTTTTGAATATATAACCACTTTTTTACTAAACAGAATCCCAGAATTCATCCACAGTTTATATGTAACAGTAACATTAGGTATAAGTCTAAAATATCTGAAAGACTTGATTCAACATGTGACTGATGAAATATCACTGAAAAAACAGAATGGTGAGCTGTTATAGGATGATGATTTGATGAAAGGCTTTCAGTGTGGCTTAAGGTCTTGTGCTTAAAGAAATGACAAAATGTGTGTAAGAAGAGAAGTTTGGGGGAAGTGCTGGTCTGAATTGACAATGGGGTTAATGGCTTGTTTCTGAAGTAGGGAGAGTAAGACACTGTGCAAATAAAACAGATGTCTAGTAGCCTGCAAGTAACACAATTCACCTGAAACTAAGTTTCCATTACATTTTAACTTCAGATCTGCAGCCCACAGAAAGACATACTACAGACATCCCAGATTTGTCAGGTGGTATGAGATCCCAAAACAAATTTTATTTAAAAATGACAGAACAGTAACTATTTGACAGTGAGTCTCTTCAGCTTGCAGTCAGTTAGCGAGCCGAAAGTTATTACTGAATGTTTTGTCATTTCACCTTTTATGCCTGAGCTGTTTCTGCAGTTTCTGCTGCTGTGTAATATAGAAAAATGATGAAACAGTTTGCATAACTAAAAAAAAATAAGCATGTGCAATAAATAAAGTTCAGAAGGAAACCCAGTGTTGCTGGAGTCTTAACCCTTTCAATGATTCATCATTTTTCTCTTCTACTTCCCCGATGAAAGACGTTGAGAACTGTTGGTCATTTAGTTAAAAATAAACCTCAGACAACATAAATTCTATTGATGCACACTTGACTTTAATAGGTCTAAATATAATTGCTAAAAAACCCAAAAAATTTAATTTATTTAACATTTTCAGAGTTTATATTACTTATCATTTACAAAGTCATCCTTACTAAATATTCAGTTCTGAAACTGCTCTACTTACTGTGAACAGGACAGACAGCGTCATAACACTAACTGACCTAAATGTAGTTCTCCATCATTAGATAGTCATCATTTATTAGGAGGTTTTAAACCAACACACTACTTTGTGCATTAATTTGTGTTATATAATATTAGTGTATGACTAAATATATAAAATACAATGTACAATACCACATGCCTTTGATGGTTTACATTCTTTGTAACCTTTTACAAGTTCATCTTCAGCATAAAACACAAAACCTCTTAATTAAAAAGTAGTCATTTTCAAAGATATATTGTAAAAATGATTATAACCCCCCCCCCTTCTCCCCCGCTGCTGAACCCTCTCTTCTAAATGCAGTGAGGCAAAAGGATTAGTCATCGCTGAGTTCTGTTTGCAGCTTTACCACCAACACATCTACCATTCTGCATTACAGTCTGCGTCATATATTCATAGATATAACCTTTTCGGTGGTCAAGAAGGAAGTGAGAGCCACGGACGGATTGATGGAAATAAAAAGCCCTGCACCTGACTGCACCTGCTTTCCTCTGTGTTAACCTTCCTGAAGCAACTGCTCATTTTACAGCACTATTTACAGACTCTTGGACACTGGATTCCTAAATTTTGATGTATAGCCCTATTGACATATTTTAACAGTTAAGACTAAAAACAGTCATATTTAGTACAGATACAGAGGCTCAGTATCAGTATCTCAGTAGAGTCCAGCAGAATCGGTGAAGCTTTCATGTAATGACCCTTTGTTGATCGAGTGAGTGTAGCATGAACGTCTTCATTGATCTAAGTACCCAGTAAAGTGCATCATCATTACAAGAGATCAGACTGAATCACCTTCAACACCTACTTACTCACATTCCTAACCATTTCATCACTTTAATCACTTACATAACACTAATTCTTCAAGACAGTCCTTCGTAATTAAAAGTTGGTTCAGTGTGGTCCTCTTCAGATTTGTCTACCTTAAATAAAATGTTTAATGTGATTTGTAAAACCAATTTCATGATCTATTAAACATGCATGTTATTGATTATTTCTAATGACCAGTGTTCTACATTAATAATGTGTTTGCCTGGAAGATTATGAACAAGCCTGGTGGTGATGTAATGCTTTTATTTATGGTAACAAAAAACAACAACATTAAATGAAATATTTCACTAATGGAAATGTATAGTAATGATTTCTTTGTTAAAAAACAAATATTATAAATGAATTGCAGTAAGAAGACTTCTTCAAACACTTTAAACAATATTTTTAAACTGTAGTGTTTTTAGTGTCATTTATTTTTCTATATAATTAGAACACTCTGTTACTGATGTTAGTCCGATATTGTTAGGAGTTTTATTTACTGAAAACCAATAGCTCTAAAAGTCAACACTACATATGTCTGGAAGCAGAAAAATAAGTTATGTTCATGTCAATTTATTGTATTGTTCTTTCAATAAACAACAAGGTGCTGAGAAAATCGTTCCCTAGCTGAGAGAGAGTTAAGTATTGCTGCTGAATCGGTTGTGTGGGCGATGAGCGAGAGATGGAGAGAGAGAGCGATGAAGAGAGTGGGGGTGGTAGGCAGCAGTGTGTGTGTCTGTGTGTGTGTACATACTAGGGGTTTAAAATGCCTTCTTCATGCTGTTTCTCTCCCTAGGCAACCCAGCCCCCGCTAACTATCTTTTACTTCCATTCTATATCTCTCACTCTTTCTATCTCTCTTCAACTGACTCACACCCATTCCCGGGATATCAATCTCTTTTTGGCCCTCTTACCGTGTCTTGGACCTTCATCTGTCCTCTGCCCTCAGTTTTCTTCAGCCTCTGACACCACGCTGTCCTGCTTTTGCTTCCATATACATCTTGAGAGTGTACTCGGTAGAGCGGAGATAAGCCTTGTTGAAGTTTCTCTTTCAATCCCCCTCAATCTCATTGTTCTTCTACAGTGTTCTTTGTTTCGTCATCTGTCGCTCTCTCTTTCAGTATGAACTGCCCCTTCCCCCGGTTTGGTTTTTCTGCACCATGAGTCACCTGCTTTGTATCTGTCAAAATCAGATCAGAGAAACTGATGATTACACAGAGTTAAATGGAAAAGTCACATGCTTTACATGTAAAGAAATAATCTCCAAGTTATTGTTTATGTCTGAGCTTCGTTAAAGTGCTCAAAATACCTGATTCTATGAATGGCAGGACTTATTTTTGGATGCACTTTGACAGATGATGACCTCCTTACGTGCCAGGTGTAGAACCTTTTTTCCACCACACAAAATACTGGAACTATGATCTTTTCTTGGCACCCGTAGAAAAGAATAGTAACAGCTCACTCTGTTTATGGCTGTTTGTTTAGCAACACCTGCTGCACACAGCTATATTCATGGTGTGTGTGGTTTTGCCTGTAGAGTGGATTGTTGCACAGCGTGCGGCTCCGCATTGTGTTATCTTTAGTAAAAAGAACATAATGCACAAGCATTAAAAATAGTTCCACCTGAGTGAAGTTTTGGCTAGAAAACACCATATACAGGTCCAGTGAGGAAAGTGAGCAAACCCACGCTAGGAACACACAGATTACATTTTAAGTTTAACATTCGTTTACATTTACATTTAGTCATGTAGCAGATGATTTTATCCAAAGCGACTTACAAATGAGAACATTACAATGGTTTATCCTCCAATGGTTACATTTTAAATTTTATTCTATTTGGCACTAAATTCACTGTATGAAATAACATTGTAATAAATATTTAGTTTTTGCTTTAATTGTGCAACATAATCAGCTTCGTTTAGTTCTGTCCATACAGTGATGGTTTGGAGTGTGTGGTTGGTTAAAGCCAGCAATTGCTTTAAAAAACCTTGCATTTAACAGCACAGTGAAGTCTATTGTTTGCTGCCAGACTACTATTTTGCCGTTCTGTTTTATAAATATCTCTAAAGTATATCCCCTGTAATCATTGCTCACTGCTTGTTTTTAACGCAGGATTCAGTTCATTGTCTTGGTTCTCTTCTCAGACTCCCTCTCCAGCAGAGCCAGCAGTATCGGGCTTAAGAGCTACGGAGGGCATGAGCTCCCGCTGGTCTACTCTCTCATGGGACTTCCCATCTGAACTGTTGAGCCCTCCCACTCCAGAATCCACCGGCCCAGTTTCAGTCGACTGTGACTCCAGACCCAGCTCGGGTACCTTCCCCTCCACCTTTAATCTAAAGCTTCTAAATAATGACTACAAAACTACAAAAGCCAGTTTGTTTAGCACTTTAGATCCAGCTTTAGAGAAAACTGGTCTCTGAAGTGACACTGATTCCTTCAGCAGTTTAGCTTTTCACTAAATGTACATACACATGAGGAAGAAGCAGGTTTTTCAAAGCCCACACCTTTTTCAGAAGTATTCGTTGGTGGACTTTGTTCCATTGTAATGTTCAGCGTTTATTTGTTTATTGGATCTGACATGAGCAGCAGGTAATTACTGGTTTAGGCTTTTCAGCTCCTATCTCTAATAGAAGCTGTGGAAAGGGCCAACATCATGCACATGTATTTAAATACATTATAACTGAACCATTACGATGGCTGAGTAAAAATGCTACACTGTTTTTTTACAAAACAGTAGAGGTATAAAAAAAAAAAAACCTTGACATTTAAAAAGTCATTGTAATAAAACAGTGTAGAGAAAAATCATCATACTCAGAATTGCACATAACACATAAAAAATAAAGATTATATATAATATAAAAGAAAAAGATATATTTATCTTTTACTGACTATATGAAACTTTGAAAAACCAAAAAAATCATAATGACGTTTTAAGAGGGATTCAGTCGGAGGTTGTAATTTAAGGCTTTAGCTGGGTGTTATTTAAGAATTAAGAAGTGCAAAATTAATGTCATTTTCAAAACTTTGTCTAAATTGCTCTGGCCTTCCCTGCTGGATGGTCAATAGTAGCTTTTAAAGAACATAGTATTTAAAGTTGAGACATTTTGATCAATAAACTAAAGTGCCAAAAGCAAATATGATTGGCAGAATAACAAAATATTTCTTCTGAGGCTGACTAAAGGTAATTCAACTTTCCTGGTAATGACAATCTTAATAATAATATTATCCGGGCTCAAATTTTGACAAGGACATTGACGTTTTAACTTGGAAGTTTTTTTAAAATTATAATTTATTTTGAAATCTTATCATTATTATGATGACTGAAGCAGCCTGTTGCCTATTTAATAGTTACTTGCTGCAGCATGATAAATGTATTCCTTGTTTACTTTGCCCTCCATTCTCATACTTGCTTTCATGTATGTTTAATTGTGCTTCTAAGCTTTTGGAAAACCCTTGCCCTTAAGCTTTTTGCTTGATTGATATCCTTATGTCACTCTTGAATCCACTCTTTTGTTTGCTCTGTGTTCCTGGAAACAACCCCCTCTCATTCTGTTCTTTCTTTCTTCAGGTTTTTACTCTGTCAGTGGGAGCTCACTGTCGGATTCTTGTTACTCAGTGGCCAGTGAATCAGCACCAGGAGGGCCACTTAAAATGGGGGGCTCATGTAGGCCACATTCGTTGGACCATAGCACCACTCAGTGGAGGGAGGATGAACAGCAGAGTGCTCAGAACTCAAAGAAGGCAGTGCATAAAGGAGAAAGGAGACCTGCTTCAACTGGTAAGAAAAGTGTTCTTGTTGTTTCAAGGGTTGTATTTTGGACTTGAAGCTGTACATCAGATCTGCTTTTTTTTCTTTTATAAACAGGTGAACTTGAGATCGAGGGGCTTATGTTTCTGACTGGACTCTGCTCTAGTCTTGGGCCTGCACACAGAAGCTGTGTTTTCGCCACATCTGCAACAAATCCCCAACTGCAACTAGACCCAAAATTCTGCTCTGACTTGGTCTCGAGGAAGACAAAAGAGGTCTACCCATATCCTAGCCCTCTTCATGCAGTGGCCTTGCAGAGTCCTCTGTTTACATCCTGCCAGGACCCTTCCCCCACTCATTGTACACCAAGTGCAGAGGGGGACCAGTCTGGGGAACCAGAGGCAGAACAAAATCCTGCAAAGAGTCAGCCTCCACTTTCTCCATCTCTCACACAGCTGGAGCAGTACATAACCAGATTAGCTCAACAGCACCAGAGCAGACTGTCTGCTGAGACTTCCAGTCGTGTGTCGCAAAGGGCCTCTGCAGGTTCAAGCTATGATGGAGTTTATACAAGAAGCTCCTCCTCTGCGAGTTTAACCAGCTTAACACCATGCAAGTCATTTCTGGGCAATTCAGCTCGAGTTAACCTGAGCAACATCGGTAAGAAAGCAAGCCGGAACTCGATCAACCTCGGGAACTTGCCATCTGCCACCGGGGAGGATTTTAACATTAGTTTCCATGTCAACTTAAACTTAAACCTCAATCCAAGTTTGGATAAAACACTAAGTTTTGATGCTCGAAACTTAAATGAGCAGGATTCTGGATCATGTGGGCAACTAAGTGGCAACTTTAACACACCAACTGCCTCCCCTGCCTCATCCTCAACCACTGTAACCAGCACGCCGAACTGGAGGACCAGACCACGCATATCGACCTGTCCGTCTAAGATGAATAATCGTGGCTCGTTGGAAATCACAGGAAAGACGTTTGGTGCTCTTAATTTCTCCAAATCCCTGGACTGGAGTGGAGTTCCACGAGAGGAAGCCGAAGGGTGCCCTCCTTCCAAAGCACCTGAAAATCCTGCTACTCTCAATGAGGATTCGGCAGTAGTTTGCGAAATCTCGCGTGTGTCTGGGCTGCCCAGGTCAGTGGTGCTGGGGCTGATGGAGGAAGGCGTGGAATTGGATGCAGAGTGTTTTCGGAACGAGCGAGAGAGGGGAGAGGGCTCAGTATCCCCATGCAGTGCACAAACACCTCGCTCCTCTCGTTCCTCCCTCCAGACTATGTATGAAGCTGAACGATCCAGTTTCTACTCGAGTTCATCCTCTAACCTTTGGGCAGGAAGCGGTACCATGGAGCAGGACTGTTTTTCCCAGCAGCACCGCTTACAGATCGCCCATTCAGACTGCCATCTGATTCATACGACACAGTCGAACAGCCCTCGCTCTGATCACTCGGGTCCCACTCCTTCTCACGCATCACCCAACTTCCCCATACCGCACACGTATTCAGACTCCTCCTCTCCTGTTTCGTCACGTTCGAGAGTGCATTCCCCTCCCCGTCTACTTTCAAATTCTCCATTTACTCCTGCTCAGCTGTCAGTGTTTCGCCGGGACTCTCCATCCCAGTGCTCTCTTCCACATATCCACCCTTCTGGCTCGCCACTAGAAGGCCCCATTAGGCCACGTGGTGGTTCCCTTAGGCAGGATGCAGGCACTGCAGCTGGGTGGAGGTCACAGGAAATGGGCTGGTGGAGGGGTGGAGATGGGGATAAACTCTATCAGGGCAAGCACGTGTCCAGAGAGCTTGTGCGAGCATCAACAGTTAGCAGTTACTCAGGAAGAGACTACAGCAGCTGCTGGGAAGAGAAAGGAAACTATCAGACACCAAAGAAGGCCAACAAGTTCTGGAAAGGCTTTGAGTCCCGTCTGTGGGGGAGAGACGAAGATGGAGAAAGGGATGAGAGCGCTGGAGAATTTAGCCGGAGGCATGCTTCTTTAAAAGAGAGTTCACTGAGCAGGGTACAGGAGCGAAAAGAAAGCGGCTCCAGGAAAAGAGGGACTAACTGGGACAGCCATGGGTCCAGCCTTCGCCTAACCAGGAGAGCATTATTCCGGAGCGAATCTCAGGGATACCTGGAACCCCGCTCCCAAAAACGGGAAAGTCGCCTTCAGAACAACCACTGGTGCTCCTCTTTGGAAATTGGGAGAGAGGGGCGGGGCACAGAACGTGGACGGATTCTAGTCAGGAAAGAAGAGAAGCATCACTCTTCCACTGCCAGTCTCTTCCATCTTTCTCGGTCACAGAGCCTTGATGGAAGCACTCACTCCATCTCACCCCTGTCTTCTCCATCACTCTCGCCATCGCCGCCATCTTCTGCTCCTTTAACTCGTTCACGATCATTTCGTGACCTTGGGCGAAAAATCTTTGGCTCCATGAGGTCCCTTAGTTTCAACAAGAACCAGAAATCTAAAAAGAAAGACTGAAAAAGCCAAATTTCTAAACTATAAAGATTTATACCACTTCCGAAGACACTTGTGTTGTTTTTTTTGTTTCAATCATAAAAGAATGTTTAGTAGACAATCACTACTGAGTGTGCATTTACATGAGACTGCAATTCAATGCAAACTGGCAGCGGTTCTTAACATGTTTATTACAATGCGGAAATAAAATGAATCAAGTTTAATTATATGATAATTCTTGAAGCTGTTAATGTGCAAGAAAAAAGGTAGGGTGCTAGTACTGCCAAGGCACAGAACTCCGACTGTGCGAGCCAGTAATACTTTCTTTAAATTGCCGAACCTTTGCATGCAGCGTTCCAGTGTTTCTGTGCATTAATATATTTAATGTGCATAAGTATATTCTAGTGTTATTAATTCTATACATACAGTATTGTGCAACAGTCTCAGACACTGCAGAAAAAATATCACATTGAAAAGCAGATCATCTGGACTGTAAGTTTATTTGCTTGGGGTAAAAAAAAAAAAAAAAAAGACTATTATTAAATTTTTTTTTAAATGGCATTAATACGGTTTAGTGATTTTACATAATGTGTTCATTTATCTATCTTCAAATCTGTTAAGGTGACCAACCAGTATTTGGTTATAACTGGTTATCGCTTCAGCTAACTAATGCTTTGTCATGTGCAGGTGATAGACTTTAGTAAACCTTTGTAATGGGGAAGTCAAACCAAACTATGTTTTCAGACTACTATAAAATATCAACTATGTTCTTTTTTCTTTTTTAAGTATTTATATTCATTTGTATATATTCTAAAATATATTTGAGGAAAACCATTTATTACTAAGAGAAAAGCTTTTACAGGGTTATTAGGTGCTAATGACTGTACTGTGCATTGTACTATACCCAGTATAATGTGTATACTGTAAGTATATATGTACAGTGTACATAATACACACTGTTGTTAACTCGTATAGACCAAAATCTGCCAATTTTCATTGTGTAAGAAAAAGAATGTGCTCAGGTCTTAAATATATTAGATAATATTGCCTTTTAAAACCCCTCCAGTGTTGTAAAATTACTCTGTATTAAAGTTTTAAAATGAATTGATTTTTTAATTTTTATTATGCATATGGTTGCTACATGAGTTCGTGTTTTAAAGTCCAAGAGACTCATTAACAGGTTTGATGTCGCTACAGGAATTAAATGACAGTGAACATATTCAGAAATCTTTGTAATTAGTTTATTGTAAAACAGTGCAGATTCCACATATAACCATACATGCAGAAGAACCAGACTCATTAATAAATTTAAGTGGATTACTTAGGAAGCCACAGTCAATCAACAAGCTCTTTTATTTTCAAACCGCAGAGACATAACAGCCCACATCCAGACACTGACCTTGCTAAAAATCTGCCATCTCCCTAAAGTCCTTCCCGGGTCCTTAACTCAGTGCCTTGGCTGTGTCCCAAATGGTTTTGTTTGCAGTTATCCCTGATGCCGACGCAGAACCAGAGTGTTCCTCATACCTGATTTGAACTCTTCGCCGTGGCTCCTTCTTCTGTTTCCTCTTTCTGTTTACTGAACATGCCTTTATAAAGGGCTTTTTCCTTTTGGTAATCTTTGCTGAGTCTCTGTTCCACACGCTGCAGCTGTAGCTTCACATTGGCATCTGGGAAAATATCTAAATCTTAAAAACCCACATCTTAAAAAAAAACAAGCATTTGAAAAACAAATCATCAGTCAGTAAAATATTAATATTTAGTTGCAATAGTAAAGGCATTATTACTTTTTTTTACACTGGCAGTAGTTAATGTCCTGGCAAGCAAACTTTTTTTAAACCTTAAGTCTTCTGTTACTTAGCAACAGCTGCTTTGCACAGTATGAAGTGGCTCAAGCTCAAAACTCATGAACAGGAAAACTCACTACCTATTCAGCATTTGTGAAAAGGTCAGTAATTATCAAGCAAAAAGATATTTTGTATTCACTAAATACATTGTAGGGCGGCACGGTGGCTTAGTGGTTAGCACGTTTGCCTCTCAGTGCTAGGGATTCCCGGTTTGAATCCCCATCTGGGTGGAGTTTCCATGTTTTCTCTGTGGGTTTCCTCCTGGTTTTCCGGTTTTCTCCCACAGTTCAAAAACATGGATCAATTCAATTGAGTGCTCCAATTTTCCCCATATAGTGTGTGTATGTGTGCGTGTCTGTATGAGTGTGTGCCCAGCGATAGATTGGCGTCCTGTCCTGGGTGTATCTGCCCAGCGCCCGAAACGTTCTCCCCTGGATGGGCATGGGGAACCACTCCCCCCGTGATCCTAATATAGGTTAAAGCAGAAGATAATGAATAAATGAATGAATAAATACATTGTAATTGTGCACATCTTAACATTTTTTTTCTTTGTGGAATAAAAACTATGTTAAAAAAAATTAACAGTATTAAATCCTAAAGCTTCTGCAGTCTCATCTTCTAATCAAGACTGAGGAAGTATACAAGTCACTGTGTGATTCAGGAAACATTAATGCAAATAAACTGCTACAGCACAGATCCAAGCTGTTTAATACTCAACAATGTCAGTCAAATCAAAACTAATTAAACACAAACGGAGTTGGTGTGCTGTTAATCTTGTTAATCATCAACACGTTATAGGGATTATAGTAATTGAGGCAACCATTGTTTCAATTACACACAGATGGAGACAAGCAACATAGAACAGGTCTCCAGTAAAGTGAATTTTAAAAGTCTTATTATGATTATATAGAATGATTCCTTTTTTTTGGTGCAATGACACTGAGTTTATAAAGCACTTACTAAAAAATGTTAAAAAGGTAATTGTTTTCTTCAAGCCTTAAAAAATAGTTTCATTAATGTATAAAATTATTCATGTGTTTCAATAAACCCCCACCTTAACAAAATTACACAGTATGTTACCATGAGCATTTTACAATACTAAACAAACAACAGCGTCTTACTTTGTCCCATGATAAAATATTAACATTTTATCTGTTGCACTGGGCTGAACGAAAAAAAAAAGCTTCTGCAAACTGTTCTCACAAAGTAGGTTGCATAGAATCTTTCAAAATGCATGACTAGATGCTCAATTTCATTATTCACTCACTCTCTTACCATTAGGATTGCCTTTGCAGGCTTGAAGAAGGTACTGACGAGCACTTTGAGCATCCCCCAGCTCTAGTGTGGCGACTCCAGCTCTGTACAGTGCTTTAATGTCTCCAGCCCTTCGCTGCAAAACTTTTAAACTGTAGTCAAGCACGCGGTTGTAGTCAACAACTTTACGCTGAAGTAAACATGCTGTAAAAGACAAACACAGAACAGTGACATTGCAGTGCAAAGGGTCTAGAAACATTTAAGAGTTATAACATTTTATATTTCATCCGTTTCACAAGGAAATAGGAATTGAGGTAATGTTCCAAAGCTCTTGCACTGTAATAATGCGTGCACTGTAACTAAAGCAGAGGCAGAAGTGAGGAAACACAAACAAAAACAGTCGATTTTTTATTTTATTTTAACGTGAACTCCCCTTCTTCCGTATTTTCAAGTAGCCATTTACAAAATATACTGGCATGCACATGTTCATTGTTCAACATTACATACCTGCCAAATTATTATAGCAGTCGATCTGGGTGTTCTTCAGCAGTATCTCCTGTTGTTGGGTAATAACTGGCGACTGGGGTAAAAACCCTTTAAAGCTTGACATTACCTCTGTGTCCAGGCTACGGAGTACAAGAAGAGCTCGATGATACCTTCCAATAGCAGCGCGCACATTTTTCTCTTTATAAAATGTGTTGCCTTCTGTTTTTAACCGGGTGGCTTCTGCAAGCTTGGAGTCGACATCTGAGTCTGAACCACCAGTAGCTCCCAGACAGGAAGCTGCACAGCTCTCGGCCTCTTGTATTCCTTTATCAGTCTCTTCCTGTCAAACAGAAATCCGTTAACCAGCAGTCCTTACAACATACAACAGTTTAATTACAGATTTAATTCTACATGTTGTTGACACGAACTCAGAGAGATAAAAGAACGCTTCATCCTAATATTTTTATCACCACCACCTTCTGGGGTTTCAGCACCGTAGACCTTAAATACATTCACATTTACTATAACGCCAAGGCACCTAACCCCAACTGCTCTACGGCCGCCATGTACAGGGCTGCCCTCAGTGTGTGTATTTGTGTGTGTTTCACTGCTTGAATGGGTTAAATGTGGAAAACAAAGTCCATTGTGCGCAAGTACAGAAGGCAAACTCATATGAAAGTCCGAGCTCTCATCATCTCTGGAATTCATAACTGCAGTTCATTGCTTGTTCGTTTTACATTTTGTAGAATCAAAACTTTTCAGTTGATCCAGATCTCTGCTAAACAGAAGAATGAATGTTTTAAGAAACAGCCGAGGACACACATTTTCCACAAACAATTGCTCCAATTTCTTGTTTTGTGTCCTGATATGAAAGGGACAGGGTAATTAAAACACTGCAGCTGCTCCCTGTTAATAACTCCCTGAAAACGTTTGCAAAGAAACTAAATGTAAACGTAATATGCAAACTACAGAAACATTTTCCATAAACTCTAACAAAAAGAGCTGGCTTTACTATGTTAAATCACTTTAACCTTTAACAAAACAACAGAAAAAAAACACAAGTAATTTCGGGTCTGGGTTTTCAAAACCTAAAACAAACAGCGCTTTATATTTTAAACCTGGAATTCAAATTAAAAACTAACATTAATCCTAAAGCAGCTTGTAACTGTTTAAAACACACACTGCAGGCTGATAAAGCGACAGAAAGGCGGCAGGTTTGAAACGTTACCTTCGTCTCCATCAGTTTGTTGAAATTATTCAGCTTTAAATTTAACACAAGCCTAACATGCGACTCAAGCGCTTTTGTTCGTCGCTTTTAGGATGTCGTTTAACTGTTTGTTCCACCAAGTCATAGCGCCCCCGCCGTTCAATAAATAAACCTGCAGTGTTCATTATGGGTTCAGGCTGTGTGTAGCTACAGCGTTTATTCGAATATAATACGATCAGAATTAAATTGCTGAGTCTGTTAAGCAAGACACATTTAACTAAGCTCTTTTCCCACTAAGTACACACCGTGGTTTAGTACTAGTTAATACATAAGATGTCTACAAAGCTGATATGTTAATATTCACTCATTCATTTATTATCTCCCGCTTTATCCTCTATTAGGGTCGCGGTGGGGTTCCCCATGCCCATCCAGGAGAGAGCGTCTCGGGCGCTGGGCAGATAGACCCAGGACAGGGCGCCAATCCATCGCTGGGCACACACTCACTCACACAGACACACTCTATATGGGGCAATTTGGAGAATTCAATTGACTTGATTTATGTTTTTGGACTGTGGGAGGAAACCAGGAATACCCGGAGGAAACCCACGCAGACACTGGGAGAACATGGAAACTCCAACCAGATGGGAATTCGAACCGGGAATCCCTAGCGCTGAGAGGCGAACGTGCTAACCACTAAGCCACTGTGCCGCCATATGTAAATATAATAAAATATAAAAAATATATAATAATAAAAGAAAAAAATAAAAGAAAATAAATATACTTTATGTAAATAATGTATTGCACTTCTGGTTAGATGCTAACTACATTTCATTGTACTTGTACTCTGCACAATGACAATAAAGTTGAATCTAATCTAATCTAATCTAATCTAATGTGTTATTTTGATAAAATTTAAACAGAATTTTAAAATTGAATGACGAGAAAATCTGAAAGGTATTAAACGATTATGCTTTTAATAAAATTTGCAGCTGAATCATCTATGGAATTTTCCATATTCGCCCTTAAACGGTTCCAGAATAAATTATGAAACGAGTCCACCAATTCGGGACGACGACGTCACAGCGTAGGCAAATCAAATAACACATGTATCCCTTCATTGTGCACTACATCGAGTACCATTCCGCACTTTTTTGTACCCTACCTAGTTGACTTTGTATATTGAATTAAACCAATGAGGATCGAGCCTCCATTCCAAACCCATCGCCCGGGGGAGGGGCTTTACAGAAATAGCTCTGCGCTGTGAGAGCGTAATTCGGTTGTTATTTATTTCTCCATTGTGTTCGGTTTAAATTCGAACGCGTTTAATTAATTGTTTAATTAAATAATTAATTACTTAATTCGATTCGTTTGGTATCGTTTTCAGGTCGAAGAGTTTGCTTTCAGCGCGTTAGACGATGGAACTGGACCGGCGGCTGTTGGTGGCGCACTGCGTTGCACACGCCCTGTCCGTTATCGCCGGGCTGCTGGTGGTGGTGCCGCTGGCGCTGAACGGCTCGGCGTTTAAAGGGCGCTGCGCGCTGTTTACTCAGGGCTTCTGGCGGACGGAGAACGGGAGCGGTGGTGCTGGTGGTGGCGCGGGCACCAGCGCGGGGGCGGCGGCGCACCTGGTGGTGCAGCAGTGGGGTCCCCCGGCCGCCTGTCAGTTCGCCACGTTCGTTGGTGTTTTCACGGTTCTGTACGGAGCTACACAGAGCTGGAGGAGTCTGTTCTACCTGCACCGCCGACACGACGAGTGAGCCGCTAATAGGGTTTTCTTTAAACTATAAAACAGCATACATCTTCATCATCATCATCATCATCACACGCGCGCTTTCTGACGCTTAAACTCGCGCACGTAAGTTGTAGGGGGCGTGGCTTACAGCGAGTCACGTAGACAGTTAAGACTCAGAACTTCACCTTTAACATGGAAAATAAACAAAATAAGTAAATTTAGAAATACTTTGTAAAGAACTCAAATAAATATGATTCAACACTACTACTATTATTATTAAGTATAAATGTATTAGCCTAATATAATTAAATATAAATAATATTAAATAAATTGTATTCTTCACACAGTAATATATTAACTATGTGCAGAGAAGACAGATCAATCAGTTCAACTTTGTACTGTACGATTTCAAAGTAATTTATTTTTAATTCTATGCCAATTAAAATAAAAATGAAAACGTTTTTGCGCGCATTTGTTAGAATAAAAAGTGTTTGCTGGTCCCCTGATTTGACATTGAAGATCTTCATCAGCACAATCAGTTTTATGAGTCATTGGCTGCTAAAAATGTATTAACTTAAATATTTACAGTGCGTAAATAATGTTTTCTATAGAGAATATAGATTGTACTCAGTAATGTTTGTGATGTAAACTTTGCATGCAAGTAAACTTTTATTAAATAATTTCTGTTTGTGTCTGTATTGCAGTACCTTGTTTTCTGCTTTCCTCACACTGCTGCTAAGCCTTTGTTTGCTCTTTCTGTCTGGAGGAGCCAGTGTGACCCTCACCCTCGGCCTCTGGTCATGGTGCAACACTGTCACTGATCACAACACCCGACCATACAGGTGAGGAGTGAATTTTGTGGCACACTATTGGGAAATCATAAAAGCCTGTACAGATCATTTTAAATGTTGAAACATTTTACTGCTACTGCACATTTGACTTTTAAAAATTTATAAATATAAAATTAAAAAAGGTAATTTGACTGACATTGAATTGGTGTTAAGTAAACTTATGATATACATGTTGATTTTTCTTTTTGGCTTTCATTACAGCTGTGCAGAATCACAATCTGTGCCACTGTACTTGGATGTGGAAACATCTTCGTTTTACTCAGAGCTCACCCTTGCACAGGTACAATATGGCAATACAGACTTCTTAAAACTAGTAGAGTTATAGTGTTTTCTTCTGGACGGGATGCATAATGCATCTTAGTGTAATTATGCTGTACTAAGGTGCTAAATGATAATTGTGTCTGTCTATTTCACAGATCTCTGTGTGGTGTGTATCAGCTCTGTGGTTGACTCAGTCCATTCTGTCATTTTTACGACTCTACCACTCTGACAGACAGCATATCAGTGGGCCATGTCTCTGTCGCGAGAAGGAGTTCTTATTAAACCAGGCTCATGTAGATTGCCTTCAGCCATGTCAACACTTACACCCTGCACAGGCACCGGCTGTCTTTGTTTAGTCTTAGCTTCATGTTGACTTTGCTTAATCATTGTGATACACTAAGCAGCATGAGCACAATACTGATTCTAGTAATTAAAATTACCAGAACTATTGGGATAAAAAATTGCTAAGTATTTTAACGTTTACAATTGTTTACCTAATGCATCTTTTATTTTATATTTAAGTATTAATGTACTTTATATATAGAACTGGGTGATAATTAACAAACTAATTTACAGCCAAAAACTTAAATCAAGATTATTATCATAAAAAGGCAAAAACGTACAGGGTCTAAATGTACTAATGTTGAAAAATTGCATATGCCCTTGATTTTAGCTCGGCAAGACTTGAGTGTGTGTATGGAGTTTGTATGTTCTCCAGATTTTCGCGTTGGTTGCCTCTAATTATCTTTTTTATAGTTAGATTTTTTTTTTAGCAGTCGGTTAAAATCAGAGTTCTTAATTTCAATAAACAGGTTTTCATATCATTCTAATACTTTTCAAACGCCTGTGTTTTGATTCTAAACTTCCAGACTTTAATGAATTAGTCTTTTATCTTAGAACCAACTCATGTTTATTGAACAAGACTAAATTTTTAAATATTTTTCTTAAATCATTTTTTGCAATGGAACAATTTTCAAATTTTTTATACTCTAATCAGGCAGATTTGTTAATCTGTTCTCCTAGTCGAGGCTTAAAACAATAATCTTAAATGTTAAACTCCTCGTCAGGTCTGCTTCAAAAGACAGTTTTAAGATTTCAACAATTTTATTACAGTATTATCACCCATTTCTACTGATTACATTCTTCTTTAAACATTTTTATCTGACATTATGGCACTAGACATGTAAAGTACATAGTTTGATAGGCTAATTGATTGTTATTCTATTGTTAATCCATTTTTAAGTGTAATTGTTATTAATTAAGCTGTGACTTTCGAAAGTTGCCATATTGCAAAATGCAAGTAAAATTTACTCAGAAATGGGATGAAAAGTGACTGGGTGAAAAGGCCAGCATGTTGCATGTGTTCAGCCTTAACCCATGATGCTTTATGTACAGTGTTAAGCACATGTCTGTATGAATGTGTTCTCTTCCCACAATGTGAAGGTTTCTTATATGATGCTATTGATGTTGATACAGTTGCTGAGAAAAGACAGCTGGGGGTATCAGGTTTCAGACTGAAAAGTCAAGTGTCCCTGTCCCACATCAGCCCTTTTGTTGCAAGTGGTTGAGATGATGCAGAGGTAGCTGAATGAGAAACTGGAAAAAATTGGAATGAAAAATGTGAATGTGTTTCTTTGTATGTAAATGTGATTTCTGCTACTGCTCTTTTTTATACTGCTGATTTTATTGTTTATATGGAACCTGTCAATAAACAGTACCATATATATATCATTCAGATTTACATGGAAAAAAAGTGTTTTCTTTTCTGACTACAAGCCATTCAACTCCCCAAAATCTCAAATAAATGAAAAAGTATTTCAGTTCAGTGTTAAATTTGTTTATTAGTTTTACTGAATGAGCAGTTTAAATGTCACAACAGTGCAAAATGCAATTAGGAAATCTTAGAGCCCTAAATTAAGGTGACATTAGGGTACAAAGTATTAAACATAATTGTGTTTTAAATCATTTTTGTTTTTAAAAAGCTTTTATTTTTATAAACAGTACAGCGAGTTATTTATATTATTATTAAATTACATAAAACTCTCAGTGAGTGATTCAGAGACAAAAGTCCAGATTTAACTATCAGCCATTTACAGTACAGTGTTTTTATTACGCTTAAGAATGTAATGCATTATGTAAAATAATCTCCATTGCATTGAAAAAAATAATAAAGTTGCCATTTGAACTTTAAAGTGTTCTAATCAGAGGTTAAGATGCTGACACTGAACAATGTGTGGCAATAAAATAGGTTGGCTAGCTGTACTGAACAAATCAATTGTCTCTATGATGGCACTGCCATTCATCTGGACAACAATGCCAAGATCAACATCATATATATCTGGCTATGTATGCATTAAAACATCTGTTCCTAAGAAAACATCTGGAATATTGGAACAGTGAGGATAATACACTTTTACTGATATTGCTTACTACATCTGTAGAATTCTACCACTGTATCGTTCATAAAGCTGACTGATTAATGGCTGGTTAACATGCTTACATTGTTGCTCGAGGTAAAAATCATTAGGTTTTAGTAGCACTGATTCTCAACAAATTTACAGAAATTCACATTAGCAAACTTTTAGGCTGGTTAATACACTGGCCACTTTATTAAAGATCTGCTTCTTCACAACTGAAGCTTCTCTGTACTTGGCTTAGTGATACAGCATGGCTGTATTTCAAAAATATTGTTGGGTTTTCCGATACAACACATTGATCAAAGCTTGTCAGTACTGCCATATTGTTGGTGGCAACTGTAAGAAGCCATTTGGCTGAATGGTCCAGTGTTTTCAACACACAGCAAATCGCTTTTTTTTTTTTTTTACACTTTTTGTGCCAAGTAAATTTAATTTAAGGGCAAATTAAACAAACTAAGCATGCACACTTTGTATTTTTTTTAAGCCGGGATACAATTCAAATTAATCAAACTGAATGAATTACAGACTGTATGGTAAAAATTCATGCATTCACACAATGTAATAACAGTTGCCAGTCTGTGTAAATTCATAAAAGTGTGATTTCTAGCTGGAATAATGTAACATTAAAAAATTATACTGACACTGTAATTTTGTAAATAGATGAATATTATCATTGTGCAATGTAAGGCTTTGTTCCCTTGTGTAATAAATACTATTGTATAAAATGCATACTATTATTGGTCATTCTTTTCATATAGAATAATGGCTTTAAGATTACGGAAAGGTTTTTTAAAGAATGTGAGTATTGCTCAGTATGTGCTACAGTATAATACATTCCAGACCTTAGTTTCCTCCAGATTTTTTTTCTTCACAATCCCTTGTTATAGGTTAGCACCTTGCAATCTGTTGCCATGGCAATTTCAGGCTCAAGGTGATGTGCCTCGATCTGCGAAGGGGTAAAAACAAAACACACAAACACTAAAAAGCCACCTATCATTTATTTCACTGTTCACATATGTGTGCACATAGACATGAATAAACACATTTAAAAACATAGATTGTGATTAATAAGAAAAGACACTGGCTGTGGTAACTGTGTCTTAAACATTCAGGGCTAAACAACTGAACATTACCTCGGACATTTGAGGAAAGAGGCTGATGGCGAGGGGAAGAGACAGACCAAACACAGCCAGACACACTAGGCTGTGAACAGGCAGCATGAGTCTGCGATGGGCCTGCATCAGTGGAAGTCTGTAACAGCAGAGGGATAATAACAGGAATAATATTTTCTTATACTTTCTGATAATTTTTCAATAGAACCGTGGGCTCGACGTGCCTGTCTCAGCATCATCACACAACGCTTTACATGACACATATCATCTTTAATCTATTCTTGCAAAACTCTGATATAAATAAAAACAAAAATACATTTATTTGTCTAATTTGTATGCAGAGTATAATTTTTTAATAACATGGAATAGTTGTACATTGAACAATATTACTGTAATAGACTTACATTTACATATTATAAGTTACATCTAATAATTACATCTTTTAATCTTAACAAATACACGTGTCCAGCTAATTATGATGTAAATGAAAATTACACTCTTTAACTGTAGGGGGAACCCGTGAGCTAAAAATACAAATTCTTTTCAAGAAAAAATTTAATGATTTTTATAATTCATTCATTCATTATCTCCCGCTTATCCTCTATTAGGGTCGCGGTGGGGTTCCCCATGCCCATCCAGGGGAGAACGTCTCGGGCGCTGGGCAGGACGCTAATCCATCGCTGGGAATAATTTTTAGAATAATAATAATAATAATAATAATAATAAAAAGTGATGATTGTGATGCATGAATTTGAATGATAAAATCAATTATTTCATGTCCAGTGCATCCCTGTGTGGTTAAAGTTATTTAGTTCTATAAACAACTTTTAATACTGTAATAATATATTACAGTATATATTTAGGTGGTAGATTATAGAGTCCTGGATAAATATAAATAAAAATTAATAGTAATTTCAATCCAAAGTAAAAAAAAAAAATACAAATCATTGCATACTTCTCCACAAAGGCCATGATGATAGGAGGAAGTACAAAAATGGGTAACGGCAAGACCACCCTCGTAAACGCCGTTTCCATTAGTGCCTGTGGAAAGAATTATTAAAAAACTTTTGCTATAGTGGACACACACTGTTATTTTAATTTATCAATTTTCTTTTTTTTAAAGAAAGCAGTTTTACAGCTTTGGTCATGGAAGTCACGGAGAGTAAATACATAATAATGCAAGATTAATGTATTACTTAAATAATTAATTAAAAATATATACAAATGACAGTACATGGCCACATTCACTATGGTCTGTCCTACCTTTATACCTACAATAATAACCAGCTGTTTTGATTACACAATATTCTAGAGCGAAAAACTTTTTGTAGGTCACAAAAAGCCATCAGTGTTGCACTCACGTGTTTGGCAGCTATTCGTGAGGCACCCACCACGTTGCCATTACTGTCTAGAACATCAATCCCCTCTGCAAGCTCATTGTGTCTCATTAGAGCTACGTTGCAGATATTTGCACAGGCTGTAACAAGGTGAGAAAACATCATGCTCAGTCATAAACAGCAAGTTCAGGATCATCTAGAATGAATTTGATTTTTTATTATGGTACACCATTGCAGAGATTTTTAAATAATCCAGACATGCAGATCATATTCTTTACATTGATCTTGGGAATTTGATGAGGAATTACTAAGTTTTTAGTTACTTATTATGTCTAAGAACTACACACAGACTACACAGGGGCAATTTAGAGCAGCCAATTTACCTTGAATCCATGTTTTTAGATTGTGGGAGGAAACTGGAGAACCAGATTCAGACATTGCTCTAAACACTCAATACATGTTCTTTTTGGACAATAATTAGTTTTGTCATTTGTTAATAAAATCAATGCTTAAAAGCTTGCTTCGTGGAAAAAGTAAAAATCCATGGTTCATTACTTACCTACGGCAGGAAAAGGAATGAATCTCTGTATAATGAGTCTTGTAGCTGGATTAAATTTGCTGGACTTCTCAATGAGCACATTCAAACCTACCTAAAAATACAGTGTGAATTCAGTCACTTACATTGACATGACAAATAAATGAAACCAACAAAAAGTTTTATTTATTTGTTGCATAGGCAAATCAACCAAACACAAACCGCAATGGACACAGCGCTTGTCACAGCTCCCAGATATCCCTGAAGAAATCTAGATGTGGGAGTGGGCTGGGGAGAAAACAAACATCAGCTGTAAGAAATGCTACAGAATGTTCTACTGATGTCAAAACACACACACACACACACACACACACACACACACACACACACACACAAACACACACACACAAACTTGCAGACTGCATCACTGATGGCCTGATTATTTCTGGGATGTAGATAACAGATGCAGAACAGATGTCCTGCTCTGAGCAGCACATAAGCTCATTCACACGGAAGTCACTGAAGTTCCATGAACAATAACACAAAACTGTTAAGTAAAAACTGACCTGAATTAAGTGAGTAAAGCCACCATACCTTTGTGGCATTGCGGTTGGCATAGTTCACACAAGCGTTGTGGCTTTGGTTCAACCACTGTGAGAAAAAAACAACAAAGAGAGAGAGAGAAAAAGTCACTACAAAATAAATGTCCATCTTTAAGCCACACTGCTGAAGTGGGAGTTCATATAACAGCCCTAATTCACAAACTCACCTCAAACTATCAACATAGTCAGAGCAACATTCATTCTGTAATGACTATTTACCTGATTTGATGGTAGTTATTAACTCAAACCTGATTTTAATTAAATTCTGTCAGAGGCAGTTAGTGACAGTCAAGTGATGTGTGGAACAAAGCCTAACTGCAAGATGCACAGGTTTTTGTTAGTTTTGTTATTGTAGTGTCAAAATCCCTGCAGTGTTAATGCATAAACCACCTAATGATGCGCGGTGGTCTGACAATTAGTTATTAGAGTGTAAATGGCTTGCATGTAAATAAACAGACTAAAATCTGTAACTGTAGGACTACAAAGTGTATGTAAATGGTAAGTGAAACTGATAAAATGTGAGTGTCTTGTCATGAAGGTGTACCTAAAAATATCTAATGACTGTGTGTCAGTATGTGTGTATTTACGTACCTGCCAAAATACTGTGGATGCCAGAGTCTGGTTTGGAAGGAGAAGACCAACCACCTGCAAAACAAATGTACATTAAATTTTGTTAATAATTAATTATGGTGTCGCGCTTCTCTAAATGTTTGGGCATTCGGATCAAATTTATGTTGAACTAAAATTTATTTTTTTACAAAATACAAACATTTAAGTATTACTAAAAACTCAACATTACACTATTTCAAACTTAACTCTAGTATAATATAGATGTATAAACCAATAATACAATATTTTAAAATGTGTTAATAAGTTGCTGATGTTTATTCTTTTAATAAACAAGGCATAATTACAAAAAAAATCCATAGTAAAATTAGTATAAGCACTTACTATGGGTGTTCCAAATGGAACATAACCTATCAAAAAGAAAAGAAAAACTTTTGGTAGATAATTAACACAAAACACAGATAATAAATAAAACAGACATGTCCATTATTTTGCTGCTTACAATTCTTTAAAGCAATCATCATAAATCCTAACTACTGCAGTCAGATTCCACCCCCTTCTGCACATAAACTCATTAGTTACTTACGTTTACTGCTATTGAGCCATGCTGCTTATTGCCTTACAGCGTTGACTAACAGAATCCACTTACAGTGTGATCCCAGAAGCTACTTTAGATTAAAGCTGCTGTGAGTAGATTTTAAAGAATATATTATCCTGGAGCAATTCAAGACATTAAAACCATTAGAACTGAGGAACGATAGTAGTTTGTTTTGCTCTTGGGTTCAACATTAAATTGAAAGACTCTGATATTTATGGTGCAAGCCCTGCTTAAGCAGCATCCATCAGAACCTCAATCAATACTCAAACCAACATTTCAGCAACACAGAGTTTGCGCTGCATGGCCCTGGGTGGATAACAGACGCTGTGATATCAGATGCATTCAGGAAAACTGGATCTGTGTCAGATTTGGAAGGAATATACCCTCATTTGATTCACTATGCAGTTTATACTTCACTGTCTGCCTGGTTGGGTGACATGAATCATATGCGATGTATACTGAAGCATTTACACACATGTAGATCTGAAACAACGATACATTATGTGATGGTTATTAAAATATATGTGACAAGAAAGAAAGGGTGACTTATTTCTTACCCGACATACGAAAAGGCATGAAGATCTTCTGCCCAGTGTCAGGGTGAATAATAGCCTGTGGTGAGGTAAATTTGGTCTTGATATAAAAACACTGATTAACAGAAGCAGGAAATACAGAAGGCTTGTCTCACCTGTTTCACCTTCTGAGCCTCCCAAAGCTGAAATGTAATGGAACATAATTACCACAAAATAAATGTTATGCAAAGTGATGAGCACATAACAATGGACAAAACTTTTGTTTCCTTACATATTTTTTGTGATTCTGATACATTTTTGAGAAACATGAGATTCATTGTTACTGATCATAACTTTCAAATCTTACATTTGTCATTAGCTAAGCCAAAATTGTTTTGCTGCTGATTTTTGTTTGTGCCCAATGTCCACCACTTCTCATATCCAGCAACAGTCAGCCAGCATTAATGGATTCCAGTTGCCTTGGTAACATTTTTCCATTGTGACAGTGTCTTGATGAAATTATAAGTTTGAAGACAGTTCGAACAGTTTGCTGTTTGTAGTTCAATAGTTACAGCAGAATTTTTGTGTATTTTATCTTTCAGTAATTTACTCAATTTGGTTAAATTGTCACACCTGCTGATCCGTTGTTCCAGCTGGAAGGGTGCCATGTTTGAAATCATTCAGAAGAGCAATACACTCCTTTAGTCGAGCCTAAAAATAAAAAAATAAAAAATAAACACCTGAATCATTTCAAGAGAACTTAAGCTATGAGCAATAAGTTTCATGTAATAACAATCCAAAATGTTAATTACCTCAGATACTAAAAGAGTTCTGGGATCAATGATGTCCACAAAGTGTCTGAACCTGCCAAAAAAGGAGCTCTGAAACAAAATAATAATTAATAATAATAATTTTATTAAAAGTCATGTGTATCACACAAAATAGGAGCAGGAAATTTGCAGTAGTTTGGCACTTAACCCGTAGTACTTAATTCTGGGGTTTATAAAAGTTGTTTTAAGTTTAATAATCCTTTTAAACCCCTAAAAATATCCCAATGCTTTAAACTGTGTTATTCTACAGAAAATGTTCAATATTATATAAAATGTTTTTAACAATCATTAAATTGTAGAACTGAATGAAAGCATTTACTGAGTTCTATAACCGTGTCTCAGTTTCAGCATAGCGACTGTTGCTATCCTTCCTCTTCTCCTGCGCCCCACATTTTCTGTGCCAGTCTCACCCAGAGTGCCAACTGTGTTAAAGGCCCAGTGACTGGACATGCCATAGGATTATTTGCGGAAAAAATCATGATGCCTGCATTTACAGAACGAATAATTTTCAGCATGCACAACAGATCTGAGAGCAGATTTGAAGCTATATATGTTTGCTTTCTTCTATTATTGAAAATCTGCCAAAAACCGGGGTACCTCAGTGCCCCCTCACTAACATGCTTTAGAGCTCCCGTCTGCTGCTTCAAAGAAGGGTTTTTTTTGTGTGGCGGTATGTGTGCGGAAGTCTGCAGGAGAAGGAAGTTGTTAATAATGCATGTGCTTCTTCTCTCTGGGGAATTCTCCTCACAGATCACAGAGATGCAGCCAGCAGAAGCCTTACAAAAACACAGCAAACCCCACCGTATCCTTCAGTGGTTCTCAAACCAGCTAAAAACAGCAGCAAGGAAAGCAAATGCAATATGATCACAAATCAGGGCTATTCAAAATCCATTATTATGAAAAAAATGCTATATTTTAGAGTCATTAATAATGGTTTACTATGGATAATGATATGATATGACATTCACTATTATGCACCTGCAGGGGTGTGAACATACACATCACAATAAATCTTGTCTTTGGCAATGTAATAATACAAATACATGAATAATTCTACCGATCAGCATTAATTAATTCATTTATTTGACACCCAATATTTCTTTAAAATTGTAGATAGCAGATAAATAGTGGCGGTGTAGACAGATAGCTGATCTTACATGTAATAAGAAGTACAGAACATAATACTATCCTGAGCTGATGCAGGATAGGTGTTGTGTCTGGATATAAAAAGCCTTTCATTCGAAACCATCACCCTCATATTTCACTGCATCAGCACAAAGCTCCTGTTGCAGCACAGATATAGACATTCATATACCAACAGACATACTGTAAGTACTTTCATTTATACCCTACTGAACAACCCTAAAAATCGATGTTTCTTTTACAACCACAATAAACCTATGAGTTCAGAGGGGAGCAGATAAGAATACAGTGTGATGCAATCAGGGCAACATGCTTAATCTGCAAACCCAGAACAACGAGGTGACTTCAGCAGGAAAGACAAAATCTGGCTGGGTGAACAGATTCACATTAACAACCTTGACTCTGTTATTACCTTCATGTTACTAAGCCGTTTTCTCTTCACATCAAGGGTCTTGTATCAGTCTGCAGTCTAGTTTAGAATAATGGACAGCATTAATAATGTGTTATTTTATGCTCTTAAAGTGGAGTCGGGCTGTCATTGGGTTTTCTATGGGATTCTCCAGTTTCCCCCCATAGCGCAAAAACATGGATTCAAGGTAAACTGACTATATAAGGTGTAGTGTGCATGTGTGTGTGTGTGTGTGTGCGTGTGTGTATGTATGTGTGTGAGTGAGAGTGTTCCCAGCGATAGAGTGATGCCCTGCCCTGGGTGCATCTTTCCAGCGTCCGAAGCATTCTCCCCTGGATGTGCATGGAGAACCACCCATGACCCTAGTAGTTGATTAAGCAGTAGATAATGGATGGATAGCGGCACGGTGGCTTAGTGGTTAGCACGTTCGCCTCTCAGCACTAGGGATTTCCGGTTCGAATCCCCATCTGAGTGGAGTTTCCATGTTCTCCCCGTGTCTGTATGGGTTTCCTCTGGGTTCTCCGGTTTCCTCCCATAGTCCAAAAACATGGATCAAGTCAATTGAGTTCTCCAAATTGCCCCATATAGAGTGTGTTTGTGTGAGTGAGTGTGTGCCCAGCGATAGATTGGCAGGGTCCTGGGTCTATCTGCCCAGCGCCCGAGAAGTTCTCCCCTGGATGGGCATGGGGGAAACCCCCCCCCCCTACCGTGACCCTAATATAAGATAAAGCGGAAGATAAGGAATGAATGAATTAATTAATTAATGAATATATATATATATAAGTCCCCACAATGCATAAAAGCAAACGTGTGTGTGTTAAAACGTTTAGCAGATCAAACGACCTCAGCAGTGATTCCCATGATAAACGTCAGAGTGGAACTGATGGGGTGACTGACTGATGCATTGGGCTGTCAGTGTGGTCACGCGCTCGCTGACCGCGGCGTTGCCATGGAGAGCCGCCGGGATTTCAACTGTCAATCATTCGAGCAACACTTATAATGAAGGTCCCGCTTTAAAAAAAAAAAAAACATAACTTTGCATTCCTGTCTATGCCGTGACCCAGATTTGCAGAATCCCAGGCTGTCTGCTCTGTGTAACGCACAGAAGAGTCTGTTTGTTTGAAGGCTGCAAAATAAAAACCAGACGCAGCGATTCAGAGTCCTGAACTTTGGACTCTCTGAAGTCGAGACGGAGCTCAAACCGAAGAGACGGCGTGCATTTGCAAAATTAACACATCCACCCCAAAATATCTTCCCTCCCGAATCCAAAACTGAAATAAAGTCTGCAGTCGGTAAAACTCAGCCCTACGACCCGACCGATCTCTCAGCGCCTCCAGTATTCTCTCTAAATCTCTCACACAATGTTGATCAGTCGCGATCACACGATTATTGAGATCGGAAGAAAACTTTTGCACGCATCGTGCAGCGCGATCAGATAACAAAGGTGTTTTTTTGTTCGTCGGCAACATCAACGCCCCCCGAAGCTGACCGACAAAGCTGAGGTTTGGAGGAAAGATAACGGAACCGGCAGATGTAACGATAATAAGCAGACTGAAGCGTTACCTGGTCGAACCGCGGCTGTCCGAGCTGGAAGGCTGGATAAACCGCGCACTCGCTCATCTCAGCGGCGGGAGGAAGCGTTCAGTGGAAACCGGGCTTCAGAGATGGATTTTAAACAAGACTCAACACCGCTGAGGAAAGTACTGAAGCAACGAACCGCAACGAAGCATGGGAGATGTAGTTTTCACTTCAACTTGAGTTTCAGCGTTAACAGAGCGCAGCCGGGGGGGAGGGGGGGGGGCAAAAATGAAAGTTTAGGCTAAAATACATCATTTATCAAACGAAGGCTTTAATTGCCAAGACTTTCTTAAAGAAGATAACTTTTCTGCATTGTAATTTGATGTGATTTTCTGTCTTTTTTAAATTTATTTGTAAATTTGGAAAAGCACTGAAAGGATCCTAAGGGGCAGTGGGCAAAGGAAGGAATCCTTTTATTTCTAAACCTTCATTTTTCACAGGAAGCCTTAATATTAGAATTTGAGATGTTTACAATATATACGAGATGTGTAAAATATATTCATTCATTATCTTCCGCTTTATCCTATATTAGGGTTGGGGGAGAGGTTTTTTTTTCCAAATGCTCATCCAGGGGAGAACGTTTTGGGCGCATGGCAGAAACACCCAGGACAGGGCGCCAATCTATCGCTGGGCACACTCTCACTCACACAGACACATACACACTCTATATTTTGGCAATTCGGAGAACACAATTGACTTGATCCATGTTTTTGGACTGTGGGAGGAAACCGGAGAACCCGAAGGAAACCTACGCGGACCAGGAAGAACATGGAAACTCCACCCAGATGGGGATTCGAACCGGGAATCCCTAGAGCTGAGAGGCGGACATGCTGACCACTAAGCCACCGTGCCGCCCGGATCAAGTCAATTGAATTCTGAAAATTGCCCCATATAGAGTGTGTCTGTGTGAGTAAGTGGGTGCCCGGCGATGGATTGGCACCCTGTCCTGGGTCTATCTTCCCAGCGCCCGAGATGTTCTCCCCTGGATGGACATGGGGAACCCCACCGCAACCCTAGTAGAGGATAAAGCGGGAGATAATGAATGAATGATCATTATCATTCATTCATTCACCGCTGCACGGTGGCTTAGTGGTTAGCATGTTCTTCTCTCAGCACTAGGGATTCCCGGTTCAAATCCCCATCTGGGTGGAGTTTCCATGTTCTCCCTATGTCCGCGTGGGTTTACTCCGGGTTTCTTCCACAGTCCAAAAACATGGATGAAGTCAATTGAGTTCTCCAAATTGCCCCATATAGAGTGTGTATGTGTGCGTGTCTGTATGAGTGAGTGTGTTCCCAGCGATGGATTGGCACCCTGTCCTGGGTGTATCTGCCCAGCGCCGCAACATCAACGTTTTTATTTTTTTCTGAAAATAAAAAGCTACAACAAAAATCTAAAGAAAGAAAAACATGTCTCAAAGGTCTGTAAGCAGTACTTTCTACTCTGATAATTCAATCAGAGGTGTTACTGGTGTAGAATAAAAACACTGTACTAATTATCAAATTCTATATTAAGCTTACGGTTTATACAAAAGAACGCGTTCAGCATAACAATGTACCAATTTGTCAATAAATTGTTTCATGACATGAATATTTTATTGCACGTCAGGCAGCAGATAAGTGAAACGACACCGCCACCGTGTGGACATACAGCAGTACTTTAAGTACATATACACGTATACAATTCACACACAGAATTTACATCTAACAGCCTTGCCTGGTGTTTAATGAGGTTGAATTCTATTAATTCTAATTTATATATTCATACCTTTATGTTTTGTTCAGTGGAGCACATACTGGAACAAAAAAGGACCTTCCCTAAACTGTTGGTGAAAAGTTAGAAGCATATTATTGTCCAAAATGCACCCAAGTGTTTGATTTTATCCATCTGTGACTATTTGACTGACACACACACACACACACACACACACACACACAAACTTTTAGTACATAAGACTAATTAATAATCACAAAACTTCATATGTTCTCACACAACTTTATTTGAACTTGGCAAATAAAACAATTCAAATAAATAAAGTTTAATAAAACATAAAAAAGGTTTAAAAATTCAATCCACAAACCTCGAGAGAAAGTATGTGATTCTGAAAAAAATATCAACAATGTCCTTTCACAGTGTTTCATGGCTTCAGCCATATTGGACACAACAATCTTCAACATTCAATAGTTCAACAAAAAAATTCTGAGGAAAAGCTGTGAACCCTAACATTTTGGTGATTGTAATCACAGAGCATTTAATGCACCATGACCCATAACAATATCCTTTAACATTAGCACTGAGCAAACCACTGCTTCAGTGAGGACAAGGAGGAACTGACACAGTTTAGAAGACAGATGCAATGTAAACACTAAAGTTAAAGAAGTTAATTAATAACAGAACAAAAGATTTTGATAAATTGAAATATATGCCACAGTCATTGCTTAGCAAGAATAAAACAGTTATTGTGGCTTCATTTCAGTTTGCATATATACAAACTAGCTATATGTACAGCATTTAAATAAGAAAGTGTATATCAGTGTGATAAGCAGCAAATGTTTTATGCTCAACTTTACTTTCAGCATGGCGCATAGCATTGCATAGCATATAGGTACTATTAATTAATTAAGGTTTTCTATTAAGTGCTCAGTAAGCAGGCTTTTATTGTTATAATGTTACTCTAAGCTTAAAGCTTTTGCATAACACAATGTAGGCAAAATGTTATATTTACACTTTATATTTACATTTAAAGACAAATACTTTATATTTTATATTTTATTCAATGCTCTAATGGTCATTATACACTGCAAGTATGTTATTGAACTGGATGCTATTAACAAATATCAGAAAGAAAGAAAAGAGCTGATCATGTTCTTATTTTTACATTACACACCAGTGTACTCTGGATACACAGGATTTCTAATAGTGATATTGTAACACAATAGTTTTTCAAAAGGCAGTGTTCGGTATTAGAGGCATGTTTTGCAATGCCATTGTAACCTTATATTAATTTGTACACACCTGTGGAATACAAGATTATCAAATTTAATGTCACTTAATGTAATTATAAAAAATTAATGTAAAGTGTTTCCATAAAAAGAGGAAGGTGTAGGAAGTGTTTACTTCAAACCCATTTACAGTCCAAATCTAGATACAGTGTTTAAATTAATTTGAATAAAGGAATTCCTTTAATTAGTCTGAAGTCATTTACAATTCCTTCTTATGGGTTATGTTAGGCTAAATGTTTATCAGGGGAGAAACCATCAACCCTTTTATTGTATAAATTTTACATTTTAGCATTATATATTGTAAAGAAAATTATGACTCTTCAGCAGCAGATGCAATAAGATGTAAATTCTTTGGCATAAGATTTTTTTTGGGGGGGACAGATAAAATGTGTAAATCAGCATGGAGGTGCCCGCAAGAGGTTTGTACTAAACATCTCTTATGCTGAAACTCCGCTCAGTTTGGTAGCTCAGTTATGGATAACCATTTTCTCCTCACTATTAGTTAATTAATAGTATGGGTTAACGGTTTATGCATATCTATTGGACATAATATATTAAAGGTATATTCCTTGAGCATGTTTGTAACTTATATAGTGTAATCATTAAAAGCCTTTAAATTACTTCTACACTGTCATTTACATGAGTTACATATTTACACAGAGAGCTTACACTCGTATTACAGGGTCAGGGTATTATTTTTCATTAGGTATAAACATGTGAATTATTTTCTAATATTTCTAACATGTGGTGTCCACAATGCTACATGCAAGCAAAGCTGTTTCTGGTTGAACAGGGCAGTTTGTTTGTCTTTATCATGTCTAAATGGAGATGTTATTTGGGTCGACAGCGTACCTGTAACAGGGTGGGTGTTTGCTCCATTATTTGCACCAGCAGCTTGTCAATGTAATCCTCTAAGTCTCGAACTTGAACTTTCAGCTTCTTCACTTCGGCCTCACGCTTCTCCAGCAGAGTGGCCTGCAGCTCTGACTCGGCACGCTGCCTCTCCACATCCATCTCCTGTTGCAGCAGCAGGGCAATCAGCTCCATGTTGCTCAGCGACTGGTACTGAGTGAAAGCATCTGGCATGTACACCTGTTCCAAATAAAAGAATCCAGAAATTGCATTGCAATTGTATTATTCAAACAACATTAGTTTATGGTGCCATTCTATTTATGGACAGAGTACAGAAAACAGATGTGCTACATACCACACAGTGCATTAATATGCTATGTAAACTTGATGTAAAATTTATAATATTCATTCTAAACCAAACACTATACACTTAGTTGAGGTCAAAACACACAGTAAAGCTGATTATGCCATACAAAATATTTTATAACAACTGGGTTCACATGCAGGTTAAAGTCTGAGTATGTTACTTTTCTATTAGGTTTTAGTTTTTTTTTCATTTGTTGTAATGTGTTGAATTATATATGTTTAAATATGATAAAAATATAATTCAACATTGAATAATATTGATAAAATCAAGCAAATTTGTTCATGGATTTGTAACAGTTTTAAACCATATTTGATTTGGTTATGTTCTGTTATGTCATGTAATTTAATGTTAAAGCTGAACCTGTTTGTGTGAGATCAGCAGTACCTGAGTTTTCTCTGCCTCAGCTGTGTTCTGTTGTGTGGAGCGTCCTGGATGAATGGAGGAGCGAAGTTTCTCCAGCACAGACTTTTTTTCTCCTGATATGGCTGTGTTAGTTAAAGGCTTGACTGGGTGAGGGCTGTCCGAATCAGCAATGACAGGGATAAATTAGGCATTACAACCATTGTACTCACTCAGTAACAAATGCATGGCATTTTAAAAATGAGGCGAAACAAACAACGCAAAATAAGCAGGAGCTATTAAGTAGCTGTGCTGTATTACCAGTAATTGCAGAAGATTAGGCAGCATTAATCTAAAAGTTCTCCCCAGCATGGGCATAGGACACCCCCACCCCCACCCCCCTTCGACTCTATTATAGGATTAAGTGGAAGATAATGGATGGATGGATGGATACCTCCTCACGAGGACCTTGCTCAGGGGCCAACACTGGCAAATTTGGCAAACTTTGGACTCAGGGTTTGAACTCCCAACCTTCAGATTGATAGTCCAACAACCTAACCACTGAGTGACCACACCCCATTATGAAACATACAAAAAGCTTTAGATATATAGTTTTAATGGCCAATCAGACACTAGCTAGAGGAATAAAAAATCCTAATCATAAGAAACCTTAACATTATAATGCCAAGTCTTTATAGATTTTAACATAATAACAAAACAACTTTAATTAGTTCAGTGGTAAACTGATGCAATCCCACCTTTGCCTTACTATTACTGTATCAAATACCAGTTTTGGTGATTATGACCCTAAATTATTGATGTTGCAGGAAAACAAATGATCAAGAAGCATAAAGAAAATAGCAAAACATAAGTGAAAGCATAAAATAAGCATTCACAGATACATGAACTGAACAAAGACAAAAGATGGACAAGAAATACAACTAGAACAGGATGGACCAAACATGACTCCAAATTAGAATGAGTTCTTGAAGAAGCGAAGTCTAACTCTAGACAAAAATAAAGACAGGCATATAGTGACGCTGTCCTTCTGTATCTGTGTACCAGACCAGAGTCTACCATCGATGAGCGGCGTTACACTTAAAGCTTAACTATGTGTACGTGTTCATTAAGCTGCCACATGAGCAACATGGTTTATATACCTGCAAATCATTTGTGCATAAAATAATTACAAATTGGGGGGAATAGATGAAAATCCCAGACCAAATATCCATGGCTGAGTGATGTTCAGTTGTTCTGGGGAAATCGTACACAGTATAGGTTTATACAGCTGTATGCAGGTTACAGTCTTGGGCACACATAGGTGTAGTTAAACTCAAACATAACGCCGTTTCTGGAGGCTTTGAAGTCTCACCTGCTCTCCTCAGCTGGAAGGAGGCTGCAAGGTGGCTCTGCCTCAGCTGAGGGTAGTGTGTGCTGTGCAGTAGCTGGCATCTGGACTGTGGACGTGGTGTAAGGGGTCTTAGCCAGAGAGTATGCCATGCCAGGATTAAGTTGTAGGAGGGTGGCTGGGGAATGCACGAGTGAATTCAAGTTAGAGTGGGATGGAGCTGACAGAGGTTCAGTAGGTTCTGTATTAATAGCTGCTTTGCATAACCCTTTTCCAGAGTGAATTTGAGGGGAGTCTGTAGTGGAAGAGATTTTAATGCGTGCTGATTTCACCTCAGGTTTGGAGGGACTTGAGCCGTGTGGCACTACATGGGTGTGCAAGTCCTTAAAACTGATCCCATCTGCAGTCAGCCATGACTCTTCAACCTCTGTGCTCTCTGAAACAGAAACCATGTGGTTCCCGACCTTGGGTTCATTTGCTCTAGCCTCATATTTATCTTCAACCTGACATCCTTCATGTTCACATGGAGAGTCTAAATCTTTACTTTGTTTCTCCTCAGGTTTAAGCTGAGTTAAACCATCAACATCACATGGCAGACAAGTTTGCATAGTCATGTTCTCCTTGTGTGCATTACTTACAGTATTATTTGAATTCAGCTGCATCTCCGATGTTTTTACATCCTTTTCCTTTGTAATAGGAGTCTCATTTGGCGCATCTCCATTTTTTGAGGTTTTCTTTAAAGAACACAGTTCAAGCTCTGTATTCATTTTTGAAAGCAAATCCTCTGAGGTCTCTAAAGCCTCTTGGTCTGGCATTGCTGCTTGATTAATGTTGCCTTTACCGACCATACCCACATTTATTTGAATGACATCAGAAGCAGAGCTGTCACAATCAATGAAAGCAAATTCTGAAGCTTCATTAGTGTCGTTATTATTAGGGTCTTGATTATTTGCATTCTGATTGTGTTGATCAGGAATAAGTTCTGGTTCTGAGTTTGGAGCGCAGGCTGATTCAGGGTTAATAGGTGCTTGAAAGTCACTGCACAATGACTCACTCACAGTGGTATCACAGTCTGATGGGCAGAGTGATGTACGGAGCACACTCTGGTCACTTTTTGAATACTGGGAGTTCTCCTGTACGTCTTCATGGCTTTGATTCTGAAAAGATGCATTCCTAAGTTGATTGGTTATACATTCACTTCCATTACTTCTCATCTGATTAGGACAGTAGTCCTTTTGAGCCAAAGCCTTTTGTCCATTTCCCAAAATATTGAGGTTTTCATCTCTGAGCAATTGTACAGTATGTGGCGGGGGAAACAATATTATGTTTCTCTCCTTAGCAGCACAGTGTGGATACGAAGAGGCCTCCTTGCCTAATTGGGAACCAAGGGCAGTTGTTTCTTTGGCATTTCGTAAAGAGGCTAAATTTGTCTCTAAAAGGACACATGCTTCTTTTTGAACAGCAAGCTTCTGGGCTCGATCTAGCCAGCCATCTGAGTATCTCTCTCTGTGTGGCATTGGGGTCTTAATGGGTCTCCAGGGAGGTAAAGCAGGCAGATCAGAGCACTTACGATCTTCCTCAGTGATTTCAGGACAATGTGAAGGACAGATGGGGGCTGATGGTGGTCGGGTGGGAGTTCCCCCTGGTGATCTCAGACGGCTGGTGGCAAATACTTCAAATTCATCCCAATCCCCTGTAGATTTGGATATTGGATGTCTTGCATCGGCTTGAACTGCATCAGGGTCCACTCTTCCTGTCTCTGGTGTCTCATGTTTTAAGACAGGAAGGGACATTTGTCTGGCTACACTCTGTGGTCTCGCTCTTTTGACAGAGACAATATTATTTTGTGCACCGGCATGAGCAGGGCTGGAATGGACAGACCTTTTAACTGAATTACTGATAAAGAGGGAACCTGGGTGATATGAAATTGCAGGAGGAGACTTCAAAGCTTCCTCTGCTATGAGCTCCTCAAAAAAGGGGTTCCTTTGCAGTCGTGTAAGAAAAGGGTTGGTAGGAGAGATGGAAGATGGTGGAGGTGAGGGGTGAGTAAACGGATTTGTGTAATTGGTGGTGGACAACTTGTGGTCATTATCAGGAACAAGTGGGAGAGAGTGGGGTGGGCTGGGGAACGAGGGAGGGAGGGAAGAGGATGTATCTGGGCTGCTTTCTACTTTAGCTTGGATTCCCAGCCTGTGAAGGGAAGGCACAAGTATTCCACTTAGTTATATTCATATCTATAAGGGCCATAATCCCTGCTACAGAGAGAATAAATGAACAACAGAATCTCTCTCTTTAACTTTTGTTTTTAACGTGTCAGTATCTCTGGTTTTACATTTGGCATGTTGTGGCACATCATGTTTCAAAGCATTGCTTCAAAAAAAGAAAAATAAACAAGACAGAAATATCATACATTTTAAAAGTTCTCACATTTTTGCTGATGCTACAGTAAAAAAAAAAAGTTCACGCCTTAATCCCTAAGTGATCTAAATGAAATGAGAGTGTAAGCTATAACAAAATTAAAATATGTCCAGTCTCCAAAAAAAACATGCTAAAGGAAATATTCAGCAAAAAGTTTAATGCATCAAAGGAAATATGACTGAATCAATAAATCAAGCAGTTTTTTCGCCTAAACATGTGCACACAGGAAAAAATGAAGTAAAATTATTAAGTAATGAAAAAAGTAACTTCGGATATTTGCAGTGCTATAGAAGTGGGAGACAATAAACTACCCCAGTGTTCACTGTCTGGTTTAATTATTGCCACCAGGTATGCAACAAATAACAAACTGGTAACTGAAAGTGTTCGTCCAAAAATGGCAAAAAGAACACCTAAGTTTGGCGTAAACTAATAATTTATACCACACAATGATGTTTTAATTAGTTTGGTTATGGCTTCAACTGAAAATTTTTATTGCAGTGCATTTCTAATTGCCATATAATGACATAAGTGACCTTGTTAAGAATCTTGCCCCAGCTAGATTCTTTTGAGCAGTGTATTTCTCCCGATGCAAACACAGTAGTTGCATGTTTAAAATCACAAACTTTTACAGATGAACCATAAGACTTTATAGTCGCATTAGTTTCTGATGTGTATTTTTTTTAAATATCTAACTTACATTACTTAAATCTCTTACCTTGGCTTGTTTTGGGTGTCACCAGACCCAAACCAGCCACGCAGTCGTCCCTCCTGACCCAGCTCGGGCTTGACTGGGAGAGAGTCACTCCTCCCACTAGAGAATAGAGACTTCTTTACCTTTTTTCCTTTATCTGTGGTTTCTGTAAAGCTGTCACTGTTCACCATTGGGGCAGTGGGATGCAGCGGCTTCCCTGTGGAGGTACCGAATCCCTGCTTTTGACTCATGAAGCTTATAACCTCCCCTTCAAACTCCTTCCTGCTCTTGTCAATAGAGCCGCGCCTCTGTGTGTCCTCACTGCGGCGCGTCAGATTCTGCAATGAGCGTGATAAAGGGGAGCATTTCTCCAGCAGCGAGCGCTTGATCGGCAAGCTCCCGGGCCCTTTGGTGTAGATTGGTTCAGAGTAAATATGGCTGCCATTAATGCAGACAGTTGATTTAGAAAGCACCGAGTTTTGGCCTTTTAGACTCTCTGCAATAGAACAAGGCTGTGAGGCAGCTGTGAGCTTACTGACCTCGTCACTGTGTGCACGCTTGTGAGTCATTACTTTAGGAGCTGTGAAGCCTGTGTGGACACAGAGAAACCACAGGACTTATAAACTGTGTAAACACTGTGGAAGAGTGGAGGTGTTTACGCAAATATAATTTTAACCACAGACTAGAACACATCATGTGATCAAAACCAGATTTACAAACCACATTGTTTAGGCACAGATTTAATAAATGCTAACTGACACCTAAAAAGGCACTTATGAGATATAACAGCTAGAACGGTTACTAAACTGTTATGTCTCAGGATAACTGTAAAATGTTATTTGAATTAATTTACAAACCACAATGCAGGAAGCACTTTCTTTCTAGTATTTTCCAAATAGTTAAACAGTGGAAAACAAATAGGGAGGTTGTTCAGTCTTGTTTTTCTATTTTGGCAGTCCTGAGATCAATGAAGAGGGCGGTTTATGGTTAAAGTTCTCTTAGTGTTGTCACTATTACTTGAACAATGAAGGAGACCAACACATTTTTTTGGAGTGGGGGTTTGGGGTCCTTAAGTGTCGGTGACGCAGTGACACTTGACATAAGAGATTCTTATTTTAAAGATTTTTTAAACAAACTTCATTAATTAATCAGAAAATTAGATGAGAAGAGATATTTGAAGCATATAAAGAGTTTAATCCTCTTAATTCCTAACAACTTTTAAAAACTAGAGTTTAAAAAAAGAGCTTCTGTTCACTTTTACTCTAAAAACATAAGTTTGTTAGTAAGGAAAACATTCTGGTCAGATAATTAGTGAACTGACTTTAGCACCTTTACAGATTGAAATTCAGTTTACTTACCTTTAACTTCTTCATCTGGGTGAGAGCGGAAGGGCTCCATCACTCGGCTGCTGTAGACAGGTGTGCTGCAGAGCTCTACTGGGACAAAAACATCCCCCGCTGATGAGGATGCCATGCTGCTCTCAGACGCCAGGGATGAGCAGGAGTGTGTTTCCGAGTTCTTCCGCAACTTTCCTTTCAACAAGAAGTCTTTCATTTTACTTTTATGTTCTTCAGCACTCTCCCCCTGTCCTGCTATCTCTCCTGTTTGTCCCTCCTCGAATGCCTGACATGAGGAGCTGGACAGGGCAGCATAGCGTCCGGGCAGGATGGCTGAGGAAGACTCCATGTCGCCTCTTTTTTTGCCTGTAACACGGTCTTTTAACTTGCCAAAGGCCGAGCGTGGTTTGTCCTTAATGGTCAGGTCATACATGCTGGCCGTCATGTTGTTGCGGGTGAACTGGATAGTGACCTGAAGATCCCCACGTTCCTTCTCCTTTCTCCCAACTTTAGAATGCAACTTCAACCACCTTCACCAGACAAAGCACAAACCACAACAGGATGCTTAGTAAATACTGCTTCAGACACACATTAATTTTATACACACACCCACTCATACAAATATGGACACACACACACACATAACATTCTCATATATTTCTCAGGAATACATAAAGTTTCTCTTTCTCAGATTTCATGACAAGATTATCACTTTTGCACACAGCTCTTAAACATATTGGCAGCAATAACAAAACCTGGTGGTTACTATAAATTGACCAACACTACACACATCTCTTGGTCCTGAAGTGTCTATAGCTTGTACATGTACTCTGTGTTTATTGTAGGCTCATAATAAATTACTTTGTTTTTACAAAGTAATTTATTTTTATTTTTTGCACTTGTTTGACTGCACCAAGGACCTAAAGGAAAGGTCTTTCAAGTTAACATGGTTTTGATGATATCATACTGGGCTATTCCTGTTTATTCCTACCCTTACATAAAAGTCCTACCTAACAATGGCTGACATTAACACTTTTGGGTGGAATACTGATGCTTTCCCACATTCTCACCTGTTTGTATTCTTCATATGTTTGTGTCAAATCAGTGGAAATATATATTTTTTTCTGTGCATAATTTCTGATGTGCAGTGATGACGCTGATCTACATCTCATTTTATATGATACAGACCCTATTTCAAAAACTCCCCCGCTTCCGATTTTACACAAAGCACCTCACAGGAACCGAACAAACATGCACCAAAAAGTATGAGTGAAAGAAAAAGACGGGTTGTTATGTTTTAAGCTCAATTATATCCAGATGTGAGCAGAGCAGATGTGTCTATGGACTGTGAACAAGGATTCAGACATAATGGACCCACATTGGTAACTTCAGTGAAAATTATACCGACAACCTATAGATTAGCACTTGGGGTTTTTTTTCAACAAAATATAATAACATACAAACGCTTTGGCAAACACCTCTTAATCATTGAATGTTGGTGTTTTTTCTGTCCTATGGCCACAGGTTTACAAAATCAAGCACATAGCCAAAGCTTCTATGTCTGCTGAATACTAGTTGTAATGTCATGTTTCTGGAACACACCGGTACTGCCTCAAGCCAGTAGTGGACAGCAAATCTACCAGACACACAGAATGTCATACTCTTTGTTTAATCTGAGCTGTACTGTTGCTTAATCTATTGCAACATTAATCTCTTCCAATCTGTCAACCATAAAATATATGAAAATGGTGACAGAAATTCTGTAGTCTTATCAGCACATCTCACTTTCAGTTTTCACATGGATGCATAGACAGGATTTTTTATTTGCGCCATCATGTATGGTATGTATGTATGGTAATATTTTGCACAACACTGAATTTTTGACCCAGTTAAGACAATTACAAAAAAATCATAATTACAGCTAGATGTAGGCAAAAATCTGCATTAATGACAGTAATTACAATGCAAATGACTTGCAGAAATACTCAGGAGGATGTGTTTGTGTGTGTTTGTTGCATCATGCATAGATGCATCATTAAGTTCTTATTCAATTACACATTTCATTCACTTGTTCTGTCTTGTTTTTGTACTGTTTTGCCACCCCGGTTGCAAAGGTTTCTCGTGATTAAATTACTTTAGGGGAAATAACTGTCATGCAGTAACTATGCTCAGTGTGAAATGGGTTTGCTGCTAAATTGGCTGCTCTTAATTGCCCCTATGTAGTGTGTGTGTGTTTGAGCAAGTGAGTGTGTGCCCAGCAATGGATTGGCGACCTGTCCTGAATGTATGTGCCAGCGTCTGAAACGTTCAGATTGGGCCTTTGGAACCTTCAGTGACCCTAATATAGGATTAAGCAAAAGATAATAAATGGACGTTATATGATATATTATATATACATAATACAACTTTATCTTTCTAACATTTTAAAGTCTTCAGTCATGTACACCTGCACCTCAAATCCTGAACAAGCCCTCTTTCTAAAAACAGCAGAAACAAATGTTTATCTAAACTTGTAAAGTACAAAAATAGGGTTCAACAGATTTAACAAATAATTAAGTTTAAGTTTGTTTTGTGTAACATTGAGCCCTAAATCGGAATAACACACACATACACACACCCACACACAAAATATATACTTTTTGATAACTTCGGCATTGTGCTGCATTACAATCTACAGCTATGTCTATCTTTAGTGACTAAGCAGTTATTAAGCAGGAATTATTATAAATGGCAACAACATATTAAAACTTACTGGTTTTTTGGACACGTCCCGTTCTGAAAGACCTGATCCAAAGGCACCGCAGCCGACCCCAAAAACATGTCCAATCCAATGAGCACCCGCAGCATGACGGTGAGGGTGAGGTGGCTGGAGCCGGGTGGATGTGCTCCCACACACTCCAGCAGGCCGGGCTGCAGCTCCAGCGAACACTCCTCATTCCAGGCGGGCTCGGCGGCCTTCTCGGTCAGTCCCGTCGTGTACTTTTCCCTCCCCAGCTGGATGACGGTGTACACGTAGCGGCTTCCCTGCTTGCCCTTCGTCCGCAGAGCCCGGGCGCGATGGACGGTCACGTTAACGTGGGTGGGAAACCACCGCTGATCCTCATCGTCCTCCAGGCTGATTAGAGGCATGGCCCAAAAACCCAAGCCGCGAAAAGTGTCTCCCTAATCTGTCCTCCAAACCCACAGCAGCGCGTCCGCTACTGCAGTCTTTCCAAGGCGCAAAATCTCTGCATTATCCCCCTCCACCCAGAGACACCACAAAACAGCGCGCCGCTGCGGACACCGCTCCTCACCGAACAGAAATGGACGAGAAGTTCGCTGCGGGGAAATTTCACTGCGCTTAGAGTTTCATTCCGGCTTCGTCGGAACTGTGCGAGTTTTGACAGCAGTTCAGCAGCGTCCCGCCCTCACACACACACACACACACACACACACACACACACACACACACACACACGGGCAGGACAGAGGCCTGCAGTTCTGCGTACCTAAAGAAAAAGCCCCCCGAACGTCACGCTCTTGGTGTTGATCAGAGGATACATCTCAGCCAACAACTCCGATAATCTTCTCTTTGACGTTAAAAACTCGTATTTTCACTTAAAAACAGTTCGAAAAAAAGTTTAAACATTTCCTACTTTGTAAAATAACATTATACACAAACTGAGCATGTCACAACGTCCACTTTATACTAGCATGCAGTTTATCTAATCAGTAGGGTATCCGGGGGTTCAAATATAATTTGGTAATCGTGAATGTTGCAGGTTTGGCTATTTCTTTAACTGTTAACTGTTTCTTTAACGGATCTGGAATTTTCACACAATAGTGCTCAGTTTACTCTAATGAAAAAAATCCAATATGTGCCAGTGATGCAGGGGTCATTAGAGTTCAACAGAGAAGCACACAGACTACAGAAATTCAGATAACCACTCCATACACTAGTGATGAGTACAAAAATAATCTAAAAATAAAATAATTTCACATTAAACCATAAGCTTATCCTGAGAGCAAATGGAGGCCATTCATTATCCATCGATTAATCCTGTACTAGGTTAGTGGGGGTTATTTTTGCTCATGTCAATGCATTTGCTGCTGAACCATATACCAAAACAGATCATTTTAAACTTCTTATCCTAATTAGGGTTACCTGACCGCTGTAGGATGTGAAGATACCCTCCATGGGTCACCAGTCAGTGCCAGGCCAAACAAACATGTTCAGTCGTAAAGACATTTTAAGTAGTTCTAGTTCACCAAAATTATGTGTTTGGATTGTGGGAGAAAACCCTAGCTTCAGTAATAAACTCCACAAAGAAAGAACCTTTGGTGGCCAGAAACCCAGAGCCTTCTTTATGTAACAACAATACTTACTATAAATCCATGTATTTTATAAATTGCACACAGTAGCTTTTATAAGACATTATCCTATAACTATTTAATTCCAAACCTAATTTAAAAAATAATTGATATTATCCATGTTATTATCTTACTCTATAAACTGCTCATTCAAAAAACAATTGTAATAAATACAGAAATTATGCTAAACAATCAATATTTACCCTTACACTTACTTTACTTGTAATTGTATATGAACGGATAGAAGGATGAAGTATTAGGTTGAAAAAACCTAGAGGGTTATACTCTATACTGACACCTAGCGATAAATTGTGAAACTGCAACCAGGTTATTTGGCAAATCGTGCGTTCAAGCATAATTCACTGATGCTACGTTTATCTGCAAGTTAAATGAACAGCCTGAGTTTTGAATATTCATATGTACTTTTTAAATTCTTTTAATATAAAATTTATTAATATTCTATTGACATTTAAAAACTAAAACAGTGGATAGTTTATTTCACAGTGCCTAAACATTTCCATTTTCCAGGATAACAGGGTAACTGACTGAGCTACCATGGACACATATGACATCAAGTTTGACTAAACGCAGGTGAGGCAGACTTCATTTCTCCTCCCATAGAGCATTTAAAATGACATAATTTAAAACACCCTTCAGTCAGTGCTGAAGGAAACAGTACGTTCAGCCAGAATTCAGCAAAAGTTCCAGGTTATAGTTTAGTCCCAGCAGACAGAACTTGGCAGTATGTGAGTTCTAAGTCGTCACTGTTTAAGGCATCCCAAAGTTGTTCTATGCAGAGACTCAGAGAAGAAGTCCAGGTTGAATGGTTCCACTGATCTTTGCAGAAAACCATGCAATGCGTCAGTGTTTTTAACAAATCTATTAAAACGTATGGAACAGCCAGCATACTTGTATATTAGACTCGCCCCTAAGACACAAGTTAGGGTTACCAAACTGCCTAGACATAGCAAACTCATATTTAATGTGGACACATTTTAAATACTGACCACGACATAATACCACAACATTCAACAGTTGACAACAAGAAATTGATGGCACTTGTAAGTTCATTTTCTTACACTTAGAATAAAATAATAAAATTATTCAGGGTAGAAAAGTTCTTCAATCTACGTTCAACTTTATGTCTTTAGTGAATTGTATAAGAGAATATGAATGATATGTAAAGGAACAGTTCAGCTGTAAAAACGCTTCTCATCACCCAAAAAATATTCAATCAGCCATGACATGTTTAGTTCCACATATTTATTAACTCAGTCTTAAAAAAAATATTAACATAACTCAAAGTGCACTTTATTTATACTGGGAAGTCGAATCATATTAGGATGATATATATTTAAACAATTAAGCACATCTGCTTTGAGTTGGATTTTAAAAAATAGATTTTCTTTTACAGGGCGACACAGTGACTTAATGGTTACTGCTGGGGATCCAGGTTCGAATACTGATCGGGGTGAAGTTTCCATGTTCTCGCTGTGTTTGTGTGGGTTTCTCAATTGCTGGGAACTAAACGTCATACAGTGAGCTGTTCCTTTAAGTAGTTTGCATGAAGGGTAAACATTTATGTTTTTTATGCCTTTTGAATTGAAATGTTTTAGCACCTGGATTGTGTCATTGTGCAGAAACAGGTGACACGTGGAAGCTCGGTTATCTATTTACAAATAGCAAAATTTCAAATCAAGCAATCATTTATGTATTTTTTCCACATTCTTGACACTATACTGAATTTGTGCATATACCGGCATAAATAAACTGATAGTTTATATGATCTGTAAATGTTAGGTTTATGAGAATGAATCATGTAATCAGCAATGAACTACAACAGGGGAAGCAACCCGTGGACCCAAGTTTCATGCAGCTCTTATGCTTTTTTTTGATAGCTACCTGGCTTTTTTTTTTTAAATAATAAATAAAACAAAAAAGTTAAGTTCGGTAAAGGCCATCGCAACATTAATTTAATGTAAAAATATTTGTACCATACAAACAAAATAAAGGACAATTGAACTATTAATTAACTAAAATGTATATCAAGTGCTACATCATGGCCTGGTGCCTCTTTTCTGAACTTAATAAATATGGCTTAAGTGGATCATGAACAGCCAAATGCTTGCTGTAAAACTTATGCATGAATGATTATTTAAGGTCGATCATCAAATTTCTACTAATATGTTATGAAATAAAATAATTTTTGTAACCTCAGGCGAATATTTTGTTTTATTTTCTGGCCTAACATGGCTACTTAGCCAGTAACGGTTGCCAACCCCTGACCTACAAGACCAAACTCTGCTTCCACAATATGTACAATGCTACACCAGTATAACACAATAGAACATATTGGTAAAAAAACGTGAATGCCTGGAATGTTGATCATTGTTCTTGTTAGTATTCTTATTTCAATCACTAGGCGTTGGATTCTGTGTCCTCATACAGAAAACTCTACATTACATATTGAAAGTGCATACCAAAAATAACCTTGGTCCTCCTCGAAGACAACTCTAGTCTCCAAGGCCATTTTGCGAGCTCTTTATGAAAAGCTCATCTTGGGACAACTGTCCATCGTAGCTCTCCATGTAGAGGCTGCTACCACTGCTGCTGCTGCCACTTCCACCCGGCAGAAAGGTGCCCACGGCCCGACCCTGGCGTGCATGACCCACTGCGTCACTGAATACCTTATTTATCTGCTCTTCAGATGGCATCCACCAGTCTGGGTTTGACGCACAGTGCATTCGGATAAATTCTAGATAAACATTTAAAAAATAAAATAATAAAATATATAAATACAATGTATCATATTCAGACAACTGTACAATTAAGTCCATGACTCTAAAACGATATGAATTCTAGATTATTTGTTGGCAGTATACCTTGCTTTACTTTTATTTAATATTTATACAACGGTCTCAGAAAATCATGACAAGATCAGTCTTAAGAACTGCCAATGTAAACTCTCATAAAATATCTCAAGCTATTTTTTTTGGCATTTAGTCATAGCAATGTTAATTTTATGTTCATGTCGCTACAATTCTCATCTTATCTTTTTTCTTACCAATTTTTCTGATTGTGTTTTTGGTAGAAAGGGTTAACGGCCTTCAACTACATTGTGTTTTTACGGCTACAATTATTGTAATTGTAACAATTAAGAACATGGAGTCAATACATACGGAAACAATGTTAAACAAACTATTGTTGCATCAGATATGCATTATGAGAGTGGAAATAAGGAACTGAGATTTATTGCAAGCATAGCACAGAGTTTTTAAGTTTAATGTTATTAATTCGATAAGTCAAAAAAATGAATGAATGAATATGTGTCCTCCATCATGAGTCCACCATAACGTTCAAACAAACCTACTCACCAGTCTGTAGAAATGCACAATGTTTCTTTTAATACACATTATGGCACATAATAGTAGGTTTGTTCAATCTGCTCAAGGGTCGATCTACATTACCTCTGAGGCAGCTGACTTTGATTGGGTTGAGTGGTCGTCTTTCTGGTCCAGCATCACTCATGTGGGCTGACCGTTTTCTCTTGCCAAGACCACATGAGTATTTTAACTCATCTGTGGTAAAGACGAAGCGAATTAAGTAGCGCAGCAGACGACGGCCATCCTTTTTTGATGAATTAACAGCCTCATCCCACTGTTTGTTGGTGATGAAGAGAGGATAATTCCCCAGAAGCTGCTTGCTTCCTGGCTAAAATAATAGAAATAAACAAATATATATATATATGTGTGAGCGTAAAAAGAGAGTGAGCGTATGACCTAATACTTTAGTACATAATGTGCATTGATGGAGAGATACTCAAATCCGTTCATATTCATTCACATTCAGATAATTATGCAATTGTGAGTCAATGTTCTGTTTGCTCAGTCTGAATATAGCTCCAAATTTGAATATCAGTCTCACTTCAGTTTTCGGTGTGTGATGGCTGTTTAGGTCGAAGTGGTTCGAAAATACTTGCAACGCACTTCTCGCACATTCCTAAAAGACAAAGAACATAGATTTTTTTTATTAAACATATTTTTACTATGGTGCTAAGAAAAATCTAATTCTCCAGTGAGATTTAATGAAATTATTATATTAAGCAAATGTGTAATGATGTCTGACCTCAGTGAGCTGTTCCTCAGGTGGAGGTGGCATGAACTGGTTATAATGTTGCAGCGTGGCCTTAAAGAAGTCCAGCACTATCTGACATGGTGCTGCAAAACACACGCACACACACACACACACACATATATATATATATATATATACATATATAAAGAGAGAGAGAGAGTGTTTTATGTGAGGATTTATAAATATGTTTTTAGTTATGGTGTATATCTGTTTTTTACACGCCTTTAATCTAATTGTATAACAAAAGATTTGGATAAAAATTTTAATGAAGTAATATTTCAAAAACTATTAATAGAACTGTGGTTAACTTCTTGAGATGGACTCGTACCTGGAAGGCTTTCGAGTTTTTGCCTGAGCTCTTCATTCTCCTGCTGAAGACTTAGAACTTCCTGTTCCAGTTCTATGCAGCGTGGACAGCAGCTCTCCTCTTCCTCCTCTTCTGGTAATGTGGAGGAAGGATGCCCATACGAGTCTGATGGTGCTGGTGATGCCCAGCCTCCCAGATTATGTGCTGGTGATGTTGTAGCTGTTGGTTCAGACTCGGCTTGATGGCCGTGATCAGCTTCCGAGGATGATGCCCCAGCCATTAGGTAGTTCTGCAGTGATTCAGTGAATACTTGCAGTAGGGTTGAGGTGTGCTGCTGGTTCCACTGGGGTCTGCGCTCATCGTCCATGCTGCCCGAGAGCTGGGGCTCCTCAGCTCTGGGTTTGGCAACAGCGGGTTCAGGTGAGCATCCAGCTTCCTGTTTGATAATGGAGTTAATGGTGGAAGATGGGGGGCTTAGGGCTCGTTGCTGCTCCAGCAGCCTGCCATTGTTGTTGAGCAGATTGAGTACTCGACTGCACTGCTGCGCAAATGCATCCAGGATCAGACGGTTTTCTGTACAGAATATTGAACATAGGATCAAAAACATTTAGTATTTCTCTTACTCAGTGAGAATGCACATCTGATGCTCGATTCAATATTTTGGGACTTCGGGAGGAAACCAGAGAACACGGAGGAAACTCCACCCAGATCAGGATTCAAACCTGGATCCCCAGCACTGAGAGGTGAATGTGCTAAACACTACCATGCCACCAATTTGAGCAAAATGTTTTTAAAATATTTTAATCTCATTTTGTCTCTGTTCCTTTTTTCTTTAAATGTGTGACATATTTGACAAATATAACCAAGTCATTACTAAAACATATTTGCACACAGCCACAACTGCACATGTGCGCGCACACACACACACACACACACACACACACACACACACCAAGTGGTCCAGCTGGAGCTTATTTTCAAGGTACAGTGTTCAGTGTTTTTTTTTTTTTACTTCTACATCTGGCACACATTTACAAAAAAAAAGAACAAGTCTTGTCTGTAAAGAACAAGAAATGTTTATTTCAACATGAGGCTAAAAGGTGTGTCCAAAATATATTTTTTTTAATTAATAATTAAATCAAATGTGATTGACAAATCTAAATCTGCCGAAATTCTTCAATTTATAGACCTTAATAGATGCGCAAGCACCGTATACAGCGCTGCCCACTGCTCCGGGCACGTGTGCATTTCACTGCACGGACGGGTTAAAGTACAGTATGAAAATACAAGATCCTGAGTTTAAACAAATTGCCTGGGAATTTTCATCAGCCCTTAATTTTAACGTCTGCTGGTACTTCAGATTTATTTTCATGTTATGAGACCAATCGTTCAAGTTCATCTCTGTCAAACAGTGTGTGTGTGTGTGTGTGTGTGTGTGTGTGTGTGTGTGTGTGTGTGCGCGCGTGTTTCAAAGTACTGCTTTGATCTGATCTAATCAGAGAACAAGATTCTAAAATAGTTTAAGAAACTTCTGTTAGCACTTGAATTTGATCCTTAATAGCAAACAGGTTCTGATTATAGACAGCATCTTATTTTAGACAGAAAGACCGCCTGCAATTTTAAACTTTAGCACACAGAAACAAACAAATGCAACAGATGCTCCTTTCATTTCAATAGAAGTTACTCAGAAAGGACAAATAATGTAAACAAGACATGGAATTCAGTCTGGACGAGCCTGTCCTCCATCAGCTTAAAGCATGCATACAGTATAATTTGATTTAAGCAATTTCTTTTACCTTGACCTCCAAATATTTTCCTATTTGGAAACATTTTTAATAATTGTCAGTAATCTATAAATAATACCTGAAACAGGTCACTGATCATACACTCATTTACCTTTTATCATACTTTGACCAATGTAAGGAATTTGAGATGAGAACCGAGTTAAGCCACTTTAGCAAGATGGTTCCTATTTATTTTTTGTCCAACTATTTTTCCATTAAACACTTTTGTAATATATGTGTAACTCAAACATGATTACATTATTAGTATGTTGTTTAATTAAATTTATGAAACATTTCCACTTTAAAATAGTCTCATCTGATAAATGACACATTTAGTACTTCATATACAATGCCCTAAGAGCAGACCAGGGTATATTCACATACATAGCTGAGCATGTTTAGTCTGTATAAGGTCAGTGGGAAGTTACACATCAAATGTAAATAGGTGCATTTGATTTCGAATGCATCTTCTTCAGAATTTTTAATTCTATAAATAATTTTTTTTAAATTACACATAGTTCCAACATTGATATAAAAAAAACCTTAATACTTAAATCCAGGTTATCAAACTGTATATGCATGTTTCGTGTGTAGAAAGTCTGCCACATGAGTTGCACGTGTATCATATCCGTGTTTGCAGACAACCAAGTACATAATCTACTTGTAGAGCAGAAACACCTGGGGCCTGCATCACGGTTGGCAAAAGATGATACGCTACAAGCATCTCATTATATCTGGGCCATAAGGAATAAGGCTGAGCCATTTCTGATCAATTCTTATATTTTTACATCTTTAATTAATGTACACTTTTCCAGCTGTCCAATTTAATTGCCTTGGTTTTTGTAAATGATGCTGAAATTAATTACTACATGTCCTTTATACAATTTCAATTTGAATACAATTTCATATTTCGGTATTATTTACCTATTATATCATTTACATTTTGTTGTCGAAAAAACTTCAGATTTTCTTTTAAAGTGCCAAGTTTTTCACAAGGTCCAATTGGCTTGTTTAAGCGTTTAGACAGTGTTTAAAAAAGTAAATTAATAATTCAGGCCTGAGGGGTCTTACAACTGTAAAAAGACACTTTCAGCTGTCTTCAGTGCCCAGATTTCTTTATTCTGAGAATCCCTTAGGCTCTGTGAAAGCATCCCCATGTTTCCCTTATTGATGGTGTCGCTGATGATGTATATTTGGGACGCATACAGTACTATTCTGATTTACATCTCAATCCCTTTTTGTTTTCATGTCAGTCTTACACCTGCAGGCCTTTTATTTGCCTCTTCCTCCCAACTGGCTTTCAGAGTCTGTTTTTATAATTAGCATGCTCACTGGGGCATAACGGTGTGTAACGCTTCTGTGTGATATTTATTGAAACGGCTGCGAACGCGGGATGCTCAATCGATCTGCAATGCAAATCGACTGATACAGTCTGCAATCGACTACCAGCTCTCATAACCCGGCTCAGGCGTATGTTGCTCTTGTGTCTCTAGGAGGACGATTATGAATTTGTCACCCTCACACAAAGGAAAAGGGTGGCCAATTATGGGGGCGTGCGGTTACCGTGGCAGCCATGTGACAGGTGGGTGGGTGTGTGTCTGCAGTTACTGAGACGTGTCTCTGAACGAGAGCAGATGTGGTGATTTATTAATATGCAGGGTGTCTCTGTTGACTCTGTTTACTCTCACTGTGAGGTGTTTGATAATATTCTTCCCCTCTCACATCTCTGTTTTCCTGTTCACATGCTGTTCTTGTTTCACCTCCTGTCTTTCTCCTACACACGTTTCCCCTCTTTTTAATTTTTCTTTTTCGGCTCTGCATGCGTCATGCCACGGATAGAAACCCTCTTGATATTTCATTAAACCCAACATGCTTGGCAGATCCAAATTTATGAGCCTCATTTGTTTTAATCACAGTCTCCTGTGAGATTGCAGAAGCTTTGAAATGTAATTTAGCTTTATTGCACAGTTTCTAGAGTCTTGTTGTTTGATATTTGTGTCTCAGTGAAATCACGAATGGTAATGTTTGATTCTTCTTTTTTTTTAATGCTCCTCTGGAGAGTGACTCCAGGCAGAGAAATTAACATGCAATAATGCACAAACATTACAGGAGACTATATCATGTCTGGGTGTATTTGACTGATTCTGTGTGAGATCTCTGAGAATGGACAGTATCATAAAAATTGGTAAAGACGTGGTGCTAAAAAGGTCTTTGTGCATTAAAGTATCAAATCTTTACTGACTTGGAATATCAATCATACTGACTGATAATAGGAATTTTAGACCATTTGGTTGCTTTATAGACCAATAGATTAAATAAGATTAAACACAACATGCTTTGGGATGAAAACAAGCAAATCAGATCTGGAGACAATAAGAATAATATTGTTCATATGTAATGAAGACCCTGTTTTAAATGTCTCTTACTTACATTTTAATAAGCACTCCAGGTATGTATACATTATAACGAGAAATGATTAGGAGTTAAAAAATAACGCTTTAAACAAGCACTGTAGCTCCCCAGTGAGATTAAGTAGAAGGATTAATTTATTAATTAACCAACATTGATATCTTACACAAGTATATTAACTGAGCTGACAGACTAAAACATTACAGAGTAGAATGGAAAAAACAAATAATCTTTTATTATAGTTAAAGACAGTATTCTTTAAAAAAATCTAAACATAATTTAGTGTTGAACATCATTAAGATTTTATTGTATTTTTGTGGTCTTATCTCTTTCACAGTTATAAATATTTGATTGTCCACTTCAAAACTCACCTTTTAGCTAAATTCAATTGAGTCATGGGCTTTAGTTAAATTATGGGATAGCACAGTGCACTGCGGTTGCTTAATTTAATATCAAAATTTAATCTTTAGTAGGTTATCCAGGAAATTCTAGCCTTTCACGTGATACCTATTGCATATTTAGACATACTTGCAATTCTTGCCTACAGCTTTTGCCTACTATGTAATAGAGAGTAGCTGATCTTGAAGACAACCCTCATTTTAAAAGCTGTATTAAGGCTACTATTTGTCCTGTGACATCTTCACCCTTATTATAGACAGAATTATAAATACTAATGCAAAGCTGAGTGACTGTTTTGAATGTTGTTAGTGTGATTAGGCTAAAATAGCAGCATTACTAGGAAAGAACAAACAAACACACATGCACACACACGCACGCATGCACACACACACATGCACACACACACACACACACACAAAAAGCATTATTACGATGTAACGTTCTGCGCTCAGGTTGTCCTTGGTACATTGTTCTCTGAGGAGGAATCTGCAAGTTTTAAACACAAGTGACCTTATTTCTGACACATATTTTTTATTTATTTTCTTACCCTTTTCTCTACACCAGCAGCGAGGAACATGCAATATGTGAGGGATTACTGTACATGCTTATTGCTTATTTCCCATCAAGAGAGCACAGAATTAAACGTGCAAATGTTAACTTATTAAAAATGTAGGATTGGTTTTTAAAATAACAAAATAAGTCTTTAAAATTAGCGGAGATTAATTGTTTGGTTGCAGGTATATTATTAACTCTGGTTATCGTTACTGGTGGAGGATTCAGATCCAACAGTTCTACAGTGTTAGAGCAGAATGTGTTTCAATACAACACACTGGCCAGGTGTTTTAGGTAATAGATTGCTCTAATTAAACTCTCTATAGGAACAGATGGGAAGCGATCTGTAATTAAATACCTTTAAACTCTCCATACAGCAGCTGTACCTATAAAAAGGCTAATGTCTGTGGAGAGCAGGCTAATATTACAGCATCCAAAACATTTAGACATTTATATCATTTCAGATGCAGCTACAGTTAAACAAATAACAGTATCAATTATTATATACAATTAGTGTATATGACATTATTCCTATCCCAGCAGTGTCACTGAGGTGGAGCAATGAAATTTCAGGCCCCAATTATTGTATATGACATTAATCCTATCCCAGCAGTGTCACTGAGGTGGAGCAATGAAATTTCAGGCCCCCTCATCCAACCAAAAAACAATACACCACCTAAATTATAACTGTTCTGTGATGATCCTGTCCAAGAGAGAACAGAGAACCAACAAGTGACTAACAAACACAAAGAAAAATGTAATTTAACAAACTTAATTTATAAATCTACAAAGTTCAGCTATATGGTAAGTGGAGAAAATAGTGAATGGAGCAAGAAGGTAAAGATTGGTAAAGACGTGTAAAAGTCACAAAACTTTTAACTGGTACTGTATATATTCAACGGTCTGATTTTAAGACAGAAATCTGGTACAGGCTGAAAAAAGGAAATGAAAACATTTGTAAAACCACTCTAATGTAAGAGGAGATTCAGCTTCACTGAGATGGATCACAAAAGTAAACAGCATCTGTGGTGACACCAATCATGAACAAACCTTCAGGGCTGAATGATTTCCAGCAAGTGTTGCATAACCTCTCTTTCTATAGTAATACACCTGTTAGGAAATACCCATATAGTCTTAAAGAAGTTAGGACACTTAAAAGTATTAAAAGTAATTTAAAGTATTAACATAAAGTCCTCCACATGACTGAATGCGAAAAATATTTAAATATTAAAGTTTTAGCAGAATTAGTTACAACGCAGTGTATGTAAAGCCATATATTTCCTGTGAAGTCTTAACCTATTTTTACTTTTCCTGTCCAAACTTGCATTGAGCTGAATAAGAATAATTTCAAATATAGAGAACTGGAGGGTGAATGTTATCTAATCTCTAACGATGGAAATGTATTTTTGTTGTAGTTGAAGACTACATATTTAGATAAAAGTGCGGGAGATATTGAGGCTCTGGTTTGAATATTTGTCTGAAATGTTTTTCTGTAGTTAACGGAACCATTTTGATACATTTAAAGTGCAGTAAAACCATTATTATATAAATTATATTTATATAATAATGCAAATATTCAGAGATTGATTTTACATTATTCGGGGACTTACGTACCACTTTACCACTTTTATTGTGCAGTAAAATTCACAGGGAGATAATAGTAAAAAGAAATGGAAATGTGTTCAAAGTAACGAATAAACCTTTGACAGACAATACATGCTGCTGTTGGATTATATTGTAAAATAATGAGTATTAATGGATTTTCTTTAAAACATTATCTAAAAAATTACACTTAGTGGCCAATATGCTCAACTTCTGAGGAACTTTGTAATTTGAGTATCTTTACTTACTTTATTAAAGGTTTTTAAATTCTACAATTGATTCAAATGAACCAAAATGCAGCATAATGAAGCAGCTGAAACAGTGTGTGTAGGTTTCTGTAAATAGTTCAGTATAAATCAGGTGTTATTGATGTGGTGTGTATCTGTACTTCACGTTTAGATAACTGGTCCTGAATCATGTCTGTCTAATTAAACCCGGGCAAAACTTTGGATTTGAACTCCACTTACCGGAGCTTATTCCTAAACTGCAGTCTGGAGACTGGTGGCCGGTGGGGTATCGCACTCTGCCCTGGTGGCCGAAGATCGACGCTGAGGGTGATGCTGATGATGCTGATGCTGAGCTCGGGGTCGCGACTCTGGGCCTCAACTCAGCGGGGAATCGATGCAGTGGGGACGGCTGGTGTTGATGCTGCTGGGCTGTGTGTTGGAGTTGGAGTCGCGGATGAGGTTGAGGTTGAGGATGCGCGTACGGGTGCGTGTGCAGCATGGAGTGAGAGCGCCTCTGCCCCACTCCGTCTCCCAGCTGAGGGATTTCCACCATAGTGGGTCGCTCGTGTCTCGCCTTTGCCACCGTGCGTTTGCTCGCGAAGCAACGGGACTGGACGCTCATTTTGGGTTCTGAGAGACCGTCGTCGGCGCCCAGCATCTCTTCCTCCATTCCAAGTCGCTTAATCGGCTCTGAGCTCGCTACCCTGTCGCTCGGAGTGACGTCGCGTCCTGTGCGCGTCCTTCTCTGTCTCTTTCTCGCTGTCTCGGCCGGTGAGTCTCGGCGTCTTCTCTCAATTCCGACTGTGTGCTCGGAGGGTGGGCGACTTTACTGACACGACGCTGCTCCAATCCCCTGGCGCGATCCGTGTCAACGTAGTTCCACTACCAACTGGGAAACACTGGCGGGAGCGGCGTGCACCCCGCGGGGCAGCTGCACAGAAAAGTGGGAGTGTCGACACCGAGGACCGCTTCATTACCAGACGCGGAAGACGGCCATGTTTTCGTTCTAAAGCCCTCTGACTCCCATCGTGAAACGCTCAAATTCCTCTGATGTTCATTTATGGAAACCAAAGAAAGACATACAGACCGTTATAAATTCGAATGCATTCAAATATACATAGATCCACACATACACCCTGCTCGTACCTTCATTCAGCATCTATACAAAGTATTCAAACCTGACATGTAATAAAAAGTAGCAAAAGTTTGGATTCTGCATATTTTTTTCACTGTACACGTTAAAATGTACCTTATACAAGAGTAACGTTAGTGTTACTGTTTTTCAGCTGAAGTGATTTGAATAAATGTACAGGTGATCTGACATTTTAATTTACCTATACAGTTTGTAGGTTAATATAAGGTTTTTATTACAGGCTTAAGCAAAAATGTGAGATGGCTTTTTTTCCTGTTTAAATCCCAGTTTTAATAACAAAGATGACGTTTATCTAACACAGCAATTAGACAGCCACACACGCGCCTGCACACACAAATAGTGACTTGTGTGGCTTAAAACAAAAGAATTAAATTAGTTTTAGTCTTAAGGTTAAACTTCCTTTCGAAATATATATTTTCTTTTACAAATAATTCATTACTTATCGACTAATTATAGTCTACATGAATAGATCCCAAATGGTGTAATCTTGTGGCTTTGTAGTCAATTGACTTGCAAATTTATTTAGATTAATATTGGTTGAAGCTGCAGCCTCTTCTTGTCTGTCTTTTCATTAACATTGTGTATATATACATACTAACCATCTTATTTTTAACTGCCATCAAGATTGGAATAGGATGTCATAAAAGCACCTGTAGGTTTAATGTATAGGTGTCTCAATACATTTATATTCATATTGGCTAAAGTATCTGAAGGCTCTGCTCAGATGTGGATTTTTCTTCATCTTTTTTTATTAGGTAATCATATACAGCTAAGAATAATTTAGTAAAAAATATCTATAAAATTTGTAGGTCCTGAGAATAAGACTTATTTTCTTTGCCCTTCATATTGTTGACTCCCGTTAAACCACATGCGTTAATTATTAACACAAGTCATTTTGTGCCAAAGATATGATTAAACACGTTAATACACATGAATATAACAATTATAATAATACCGCAACTTTTATCACTATTTACGCATATATATATATATATATATATATATATATATATATATATATATATATATATATAAAGCTGCAATTATAAAACACTACCAGCAGAGGGCGACAGTTGAGGACAAATGAAAAAAAAAGTATAACGTGGACACTTTCAACGCTGCGTGATTCTAACTCCTTTAAGGCGCAACAGGTTAAAGACATCCGTATAAAGCGATAGAGTTTTAAAACGAATACATATTATTTTGTAATTAATTAGAAATAATGGTTAAAGTTAACATTTACATGTTGCTGAATGCACATTTTGCTTAGCAAAAAATAAGTCCAACCTTTACTCCTAAAGTAAAAAGAAGTAATGTAAAAACATTAAAAAACATTTAAAAATATATATTATAGTCATGCCCAGCAATAGTTTGGCGCCCTGTCCTGGGTGTATCTGCCCAGCGCCCGAAACGTTCTCCCCTGAATGGGCATGGGGAACCCCACCGCGACCCTAATAGGGGATAAAGACAATAAATGAATGAATTATATAGTCAAAATAAATAAATCAATTTAATTAAAACTTCGACGTTTTATTAATATTTTAAGTTCAATTGAAACGACTCGAAACTCTTTAAAAAAGTCGATGGAGATATTAAATTGACTCGATGGGTGAGAATGTGTGGGAAAATGGTCTGTATGTCTGTATGTGATGGACTGCACTTTAGCCATATGAGAACAAAAAACTTCAGCATCCCCCGCAAGCATAATAATAATCATAATAATAATAATAAAAAAAAATAATAACAACAATAATAATAAAACATTCTACTAGGCTAATTCTAATTTAAAAACAATAATAATAGTAGTAGTATTAACAATATTGGGGTTTTGTTGTTCATTATGACGCTACAGACGCGGTTATATTTAACCCATCAAACCAACGTGTTCTACTTTAAGGTGTTGAGCATGCTTTAAGTTAGAAGCCCACACACAGTGACGCACAGCAGAGCAGCGCAGAGCACAGCAGAGCAGAGCAGAGCGCCGTGACGTGATGCGCGCGTCAGATCACACAGCCGCGCGCGCCTACAGACAAACTCAGAGGCACGCACACAAAGCGCACCGAGCGACACCCGCAGTCTGCGCTCACACCGCCGCATCTCTGCACATCACTGTGCGGCAGGGCAGGCTGCAGGACACCCTGAGGACCCGGACCGTCCGACGGAATGAACACGATTTCTCCAAAAAGCGCCTTTTGCCTCAGAGTCGCAGATTTTTGCGAACAAATGGAGAACCAATAAACTTGTTAAATCTCTTCAGTCTGGAAGAAACGAGAGTCAATTTCAGTGCCTTTTTTTAAACACTTGATAATCAGTTTTCGGGATGCTATAGGAAATTCTTTGAAAATGAAAACACGCTCTTTGACTTAAAAACAAAAAGAGCGAGATGGTGCTTAAAGAGACAGACTGCGTGTTTATTGCATCTTCTCAGGGAACCTTTTAATATCCAGGATCATTACATACTTTTCTCAAAGTTGTGAGCACACGGATTTGGCAGAGTGATCTCAGCGCCATGGCGCGCTTGCTTACTTGTCTTTTGCTGGGGTATCTGACATGGCACCTGCCCCACGCTGGGGGAGAATACTGTCACGGATGGTTGGACTCCATTGGGAACTACCACGAGGGTTTCCAGTGTCCGGAGCACTTGGATACGGCTGACGCAGGAGTTTGTTGCGGGAACTGCGCGCTTCGTTATTGCTGCGCCGCCGCGGACGCAAGACTGGACCAGGGAAGCTGCACCAACCACCGGGAGAGCGAGCAGACCGAGTTTACCCCCCGTAAGATCCGACACACACACCCGCAACCGTACCTGATCTGAGGCCACCTCACCCTCAGACCTGCAACATTCCCAAAGCGCAAACGCGCAACTATTATATACCACCACTACTAATAAAAACAACAACCTTAATAATAACAATAATAACAATAACAATAATAACAATAATAACAATAATAATAATAATAATAATAATAATAATAATAATAATAATAATAATAATAATAATAATAGCATAAATTGACCCGTCTTTTATTAAAGTTCGGCGCGTTTTGATCTTCTGATGCCATTCGCGCAATAGTTGTGAGAGATTTTTGCTCCAGGACAAGTTGCACTGTGCATGAAGCTTTTAAGATACTGTTTCTTTGTTTTTGATTAAAACGAAGCATATTAATATTTAAAAAAAAAAAAAATAAATAAATAATAATAATAATAATAATTATATATATATATATATATATATATATATATATATATATATATATATATATATATATATACACACATATATGCCTTAAGGTTAAGCAGGTATAAAAATGTTTAAATAAAAGAATGGTGAACTAATAATATCCTAAATGTTTAGATGTTTGTAATCTGGAATAATCCATAATAAACTAATACGTTTCATTATCTTGTTCTATTACTACAAACGTTTGGTTTATATTTAATTCAGGTCTTATAGAGAATAAAACATTTAGAGGCTGTTTCAGTGTCAAAGGTGGGTGTTCAGTTTGAAGTCCATGTGAGGGGCTATATATTTTTAGGAGGGTCATGTCGAATAACCTGCTGTACTTCACTCACATCACTGATGGAGGATCAGGATCACAGTGAAGATCGAGTTTCCATGGCAGATGAGTTAAAGAAGATGAATTAATCTAGACGCTCCATGGTACAGAGAACAGCACCTGTTCCCATGCCTGATGTATTTAAAGATCAGAGGGACAAAATCAAAACACACCCAATACATCCGAAGATCAACAGTTGCTTTCCACACGTGATAAAATCTTATATTCACAGATTATTTTAAAAAAACAACAACAATTGGATTATTTCTCATTGCAGACTTTAATCCGTTAAAATGTTATTTAGCTTTTCTTAAGTTTGAATTAAGTGTAAAGAGAAACCCACAAGTTAAGATTCCTTAACTTCAACACTGAGTGCAAGTAGAAATCTTCAGGTTAATGTTTCTTAACATAAAGCTTTCTCAAAACACATTTACAGTTTAATGCTTAATAACATAGCATTGTTCTGCAGGAATATATATCTATACACAAGCGGCACGGTGGCTTAGTGGTTAGCACGTTCGCCTCTCAGCGCTAGGGATTCCCGGTTCGAATCCCCATATGGGTGGAGTTTCCATGTTCTCCCCGTGTCTGCGTAGGTTTCCTCCGGGTTCTCCGGTTTCCTCCCACAATCCAAAAACATGGATCAAGTTAATTGAATTCTTAAAATTGCCCCATATAGAGTGTGTCTGTGTGAGTGAGTGTGTGCCCAGCGATGGATTGGCACCCTGTGCTGGGTCTATCTGCCCAGCGCCCGAGACGTTCTCCCCTGGATGGGCATGGGGAACCCCACCGCGACCCTAATAAAGGATAAGCGGGAGATAATGAATGAATGAATGAATATATATATATATATATATATATATATATATATATATATATATATATATAAAATATATATATTTTATATATATATATATATATATATATATATATAAAATAGAAATGTATATAAGCTCTATAACCTGTAAGTCTAGACTGGCATCAAATGATGTTGTCTGTGATGAAAACAAAACTGATTAACATAAAATCAAAGACAATAAACCAAAAGATTTTGGCTTAAAGACAATTCTGTAAATGTTAAACAGAGTGGAAAATGACACATTTAGGTTCTGAGACATGATATAATCATATAAGAGTTGTAATTACATTTAAAAGGCAATATTATGTTGGCAGGATTTAGAACCCAAAAAAGTTTTGTTAAGATGGCACAGTGGCATTCTGGGAACTTTGGTTCCCCCCCACATTCCAAAGTCATGCTGATGGCCAAATTGGAAATATTAAAGTCGCCTGACAATTGTATCATTTGTAACTGACGAGAAACAGCCAATGATGCCTTTACATCACACTACTAAATAAAATTATTTACAATCTACAGAGCAAAAAAAAAACTATTGGGATGCCAACACACTGCACCAAAACGTTCTTTTATAAAATGTGATTTATAGGTTTTGGAAATGCTGTTGGAAATTTTGAAAACATTTTCCCCCAATTAATACAGAAGAGAATCTCTCAGCCGAATCTCTATGCTAATCCCGAAGGTGTTTAGTTTCCAAAACTGGCTCAACAAATTTGAAACAAAATAAATACTTTTTTTTTTTATTTATTTATTTTTTTTAACAAGATTACATAAATGTAATTTATTTTTATGTGCTTAATTGTTAATGAACATTAAATGTGAATTGAAAGTGTAATAAAATGAATATTTGAGGTTAGGTGTGTGTTAGGTTTGTGTTCTGGGCACTGCTTGCAATTTATTAATTAAACTATAATAGGTATCAATATATAAACAATATAAATGTTTTTGGATGTTTTACTAAGCTTTTTAGTAGGAATTTGCACATATACTTACCAGACATAAGACCTGACATATTCTGACCAGATGACTTTATCTTTTCTTCACACAGAACCCATCTACATGCCATTCTTGATGGTTGGTTCCATTTTTGTGGCATTTGTGGTCATTGGCTCACTGGTGGCTGTGTATTGCTGTACATGCCTGCGGCCCAAGCAGCCGACACAGCAGCCGATCCGTTTCTCACTGCGCAGCTGCCAGGGTGAAACCATTCCCATGATTCTGACAGCAGGGACCGCACCCACCAGCCTGAGGGCCCCATCGCGCCAGTCCAGCACTGCCACTACCAGCTCCAGCAGTGCTGGAGGGAGCAGTTCCATCCGCCGTTTCTCTCTAGGGAGATCTGATGGTCTAGGACTCCAGCAGCCCTCACAGCAGCAGCTCTTGTTGGCCTCATCCTCGGCTGTTTCTGCCCCTTCAACTCAGCCTCTGCTGCCTCCACCACCTCCACCGTACACGTCTCCGCTGCCTCACATGCACACGCATCAGCATCAACACAGCCATGCTCAGCTCCACCAGAACCTTCATACAACACAGAATTCCAGTCTCCTACTGTCTCAGCAGTATTTTTTTCCCCTGCAGCCAGAACCATACAGCGCCAGCAGGGGTTTTGCAGATTTCAGCCAGAGCTGATGGAGAACTCAGGGATGTGGAGAACATTCAGAAAGGGGGACACTGGATAGTAGTGCTGCTGGAATCAGCCGGCGTCAGTCTCATCTGAACTGGAATAAAAATGCAAATCTTGTTAGAAGCAAACTGTTGCTCATAGACATTAGGACTTTAAAGAAGTGAGAGAGAGACTCACTGTTAAAAGAATTTTTCTAGAAAATTTGCCCTTACTCCTTTTTAACTTAATAAGTCTACTACATACGTATTGCATGTGTGATTACCACAGTCAATAATTTAACATTTTTTTTCAGTATTGGGGAAAAGAAATCTGCTGACTCTAATGTAAGGTGGTTGTTTTTTTGCAAATAAAACTTATAAGATGTGTAACTGTATAGTAGAACAGCTCTATCAGTCTAATATTAAAGGTTTTAGAAATGACACCTAAGTAAATTTTATTTAAAGCTGTTCTTAAATTTGTTTATATCCCTTTTAAACACTGGAACAAAAAAATACAATAAAGAAATCAGTTTTAGTTTACATAAATAATGTATCCATACACATTTTACTTTGTTAACAGAAGTTGTTATAATAGATTATTCTGATTGGTCAGATGGTGCTGAATGTTTGTCTACAAAATCAATAAAGTACAAGACAACAGATGCTTTTACAGAATATTTTTCTAATGAGAACTTACATTTTTAAATGTTTGTGTGCTAACATATTACATATTGTGCACAGTGATGGGATAAAATACTGTCCAATTTAGCATTTTTAATTTGAAAAAGTGGCACGTCACATGATCCCACATCCCCAAAGTACTGAAACATTACTTTCAAATAACTGGTTCTCTGTTTTTGTGTTATTACAGTAAATTATTGTTAACAGTTGTCATGACATACACTGTCTGCTCACTTTATTAAGTCTAACTTTTTGTTTTTAGACTCATTCTGCATTTCAATAGCTCTACTTAATGCACCTGGACGGTAAATTGGCAGTGGCATATTAATCTGTGTTGCGCTGGTATGAGTCGGTCAGAAACAACAGAGCTGATGATGGTTTTAAATACCTATATAAAATAATCCATCAAACAAAAATGTGCAGCCACCAGCATCCTGTGAGCACTTGGATTACAGAAGATTTTAATTACTATGCAATAATTCACTAACAAAATAGTGCCTAAAATCCAAGATAATCACTGATAAAACGAATGAGGAGTGTAGAAAAACACTTAAATGTGCTAATTTCTTAATTAGAATTTGCTAATAAGGACAACAATACATCACAGAACAGTTGATAAAACTTAATCCGGTCTGCTTTTTTCCCCCATCATCGAATTAAAAGTAATCAAATGATGTTTTATAATAATTTTGACAGTTTAATCTTTGTTAAAAGATACAGTCAAAAATAAGCAGCCAGTGTTAAGCACTAAGCCAGATTTCTCAGCATTCCTCAAACTCTTTCTTTAACTGAGTAAGACATGGTGCTGCCTCTGGGACCTTTCTCCCCCAAACTGTTTGCATTTCCCTGATCTGGCAAGGGTTTTAGATTTCATTTAGCATAATTCATAGAAAGGTGAATGATTGCCATAATCACCCTAGTTTAAGGTTTCTCCACCAGCAGACACACCAGCAGATTTGTGGTGGCCAAGTTGTCATAAGCCAAAAAATATTTCACTGCATTTACAACGAAGCACACACGGTAAAGCTGTACACTGCCATGTTACAAATAATAATAAACTGAGAACCTTTACAAGATGGATCACATTGTAAGATTATGTGTTTTTCTAATCAACTTGGTATCCTGTCAACACAGTTAAAAAAAGACTTGGATGCCATAAGGACTGATGCTCGCAGTGATATACTTTTTACTAATTAACTACAGAAGTTTCAAAAAGTGACAAACGATTCTCTCTGCAAGGTCGAGATTTCAACTGTCCCCAGATGAGCTAAGCCAGAACTTTTAAGAATGTTTAAGTATCCAACATGGCGTCTACTCAATTACATGTGTAATGGACTAATAAGAGTCTGGAAAAGAAAGCATTCTTTTCCTGTTTAGGTTCTTATGGTCCTGTTGTGTTTGTAGGTGGAATTTGGCGGCAAAGTGGCTTAGTGGTTAGCACGTTAGCCTCTCAGCACTAGGGATTCCCGGTTCAAATCCCCATCTGGGTGGAGTTTCCATGTTCTCCCCGTGTCTGTGTGGGTTTCCTCCGGTTTCCTCCCACAGTCCAAAAACATGGATCAAGTCAATTGAGTTCTTCAAATTACCCCATATTGAGTGTGTATGTGTGAGTGTGTGTGTGCCCAGCGATAGATTGGCGCCCTGTCCTGGGTGTATCTGCCCAGCGCCCGAGACGTTCTCCCCTGGATGGGCACGGGGAAACCCACCACGACCCTAATATAGGATAAAGCGGAAGATAATGGATGAATGAATGAATTCATGATACAATTTAAATTCTTTATCTTTATAAATATCTGGTTTTAAAATAAATGTTTGTAGTTTACAGATTTGCATTACTTCATATTAAGTAACTGTATATTCTAGCCCACATTATCCTTCGATGACTTAAACCAAGGGAAGATAAAAAGCACAAGTCAGTCAACATGATTTAAACCCAACGACCCTCATAAACTGGTTTAAAATTGGACCCACTGCGACCTGGAGGAAGCAGAGAGAAACATCCTGACAGACCAAGAGCATCCTGTAGAGTGAAGCACATAGATTCATGACATTTTAACAGAGAACCTGGCATCCGAACTGCTGCAATAACTCATTATTTTACTGTCTTTAGCAGTGACCTATTTAATTTAATATTTATAGATCTAATGTCAAAGAGAATTAAATCATTTTCTGGTCTAGACAGGAAACCGGCAGATGGAACACATATTTCGAAACTTTGTAGTAAATAATAACCTTTTGTAAAAATGTTTTTTGGTGGATTTATGTAAATCGGGGTCCATATTGGCAAGGCAATTAAGGAACTAGGAAGTTTGACTGTAAACAGATCTGAAATAAATCAAATGATGAATATTAACACAAAATATTAAATTATTTTATGAAAATCTAAGTAAAAAAACATTCATATTGACTTAAAAGAACTAGATTTTTGTAACTTTGTAGAAGGAGTAAGTAAAGCCTCCTTTTTTAGTTTGACGAGTCGCCCATGAACAAGTCAAGATTGATAAAGTGATTCTGCCAAGTTTCTGACACCTTTAAGATGAGCCAGGGATTTTTGGCATACATCACTGGTGCCCAACCTCTAATGCTCCAGCGACTGAGTGAAAGCAAATGTTCTCAGACATTCTAAAACTTTGTAGAAGACTCAAGGCATTGGAAAATAATTAATTTTACATACATACTTAAAGTGTAAAAACAAGTTCTTTTAGTAGCACAATTGAAATTCATTTACTACTAGCTTTGTTGTTTTGGAGAGTGGTAAGAAATCTGGAGCTCCTGGTGAAAAGTCATGAGGACACTGGAAGAACATGAGAACTCTACAAAGAAAGGATTGGATCTGGCCTGCTTAGGAACCCAGAGCATTCTTGTTGTTGGCTGAGAGTGCAGTCCACTCCGCCACCGTCCCACTCACATTTAACATTTGAGTGTCCAAATGAAGAGACACTTTCTCATATTGTAAAGTTTATTTCAGTAGTCCATTATGGCAGTAAAAGACAAAACATTAAAATCTTGCAGTCCAAACATGCTAAACAATCATTAAACAATGGTGACAAAAAAAATGTTAATACAAAGTTTAAAAAGTGCATTTTCCTTTTAAAAGTGACCACACTAGAAGGAAAGCGTACAGCGTACGATAAACATGTAATCCAGTCATGCAGCCAACCACATCCAAGAACGACGATTTGCAAAAGCGTCGGTCCAATTTGACAGCTTTACGTCAAAAAATATTCAGCGAGAGTCACTCACAACCGACAAAAACACCATCGAAAGCAAAGCAGACAAATGCAGCAGCTTTATTATAGCTGGAAATACATTTAAAGAAGATTTCTGCCTCTTAACCAAAGTACATAAGAGCAAATAAATAATACTGAAAGTAATAACCAGATCAGAGAAACTCACCACCACTGGAGAGATTAACAGTGCAGTGTGCAACATAATCTGTCAAGCTTTAGTTAGGCCTTGTTGACAAGGTCCTGTTTGCCACACACATACACACGCACGCACACACATACACACACACGTGCGCGGTGCGCGCGCGCACACACACACACACACTCACAGGCCATGCAGCGATACAAAATCGTATTGATTATATCTGGAGGCGTGCAGATGTGGAGCAACCAGCATCACACACAAAAAACACATGGACTTGAGTTTCACACAGTCACATATACAAATCATACACTCACTGCCATACACATGCAGTCACCTAATTACCTCATACAAGGATATGCATTTTGGTGAAACTGGTATTATCCTTCTAGGGTTCATTGAATACAGACATCAGACATGCCTGGCATGTACGTACGTACGTACGTACGTACACACACACACACACACTCATGCAGACACGACACAGTGCGCACAGGACAACATGAAAATCAGTGGGACCCTGCACAAAAAATATATATAAAAAAAAAGAAACACTTAATTTGCATTAATAATATTAACGAGACTTTTTTAATGACATAGAATTAGGCTCCATATTTACCATAGTTTTTTCCCCCCTCAAGATTAACAACATAACCAAAGAATGGTGTCTCATTACAAAGCAGTTCAGTCCAAAAAGTTGCACGTTTCCAATATAAAAATACAAATTCACTAAATAATTACAGTGACGAAGTTTACCATTTGCACACCTCTAAGCTAAATCCTCGCTTTTCCCATTTATGCTAATGGCACTTCAGTTTAGAGGATCAGCTCTCAACTTTTCTAAAAGTCAAGTAAAAATCTACAAACAAACAATACAAGGCCTCCTTCTAACGTACCGGTGTGGCACCACAAAGACAGCAGCTTGTAGTTTTGTATGGGTTAGTGGATTCTGCCTAGCTAAAGTATCTAGACTACTCTACACGGGGAATTAGTCTTCTGATTAGGCACCTTTGTGATCATTGCAGCTGTGTGCCATGTGGAATGCAAGAACCAATTCAGGCACGAAAACCAACTGAACCAGGCACAATAACAGCTGATTAGTTCTAAACCAGGAAATGAGTGAATGTACCAGAGTGACAAAATGTCATCAACAGCAAGGAAAATAAAAAAACTAACTACGGAACCAGCTAAAATAGGGGGGGGGGGGGTGTCAAGTTTCCACTTTCTCGTGACTGATTTCTTTGGATTTTGGATTTCTAGGATTTTTAAGCCATGGTGAAAAATATTACTAATCAAAGCGAGACGGAAAATGACATTATTACAACATATTAATACCATCGTTATATCAACACCATTTTTTGGCCTTAATGACTCAATGAATGTCTGAGGAGCAAGAAAACATATCGGCATCCTTCTGCTCGATGGCTTAAAATCTGAGGTTCTGGCATTTAAACTGCAATTCGGTGTACACGCCTCGAATGCAAAATGCCACATATAGCTACGATGCTGCAGTGTGACGTTTCGAATCTACATGTTAATTTTGTTCCTTGCTTTTTCTTTTCCCTCTTAAAGCGCCACCTCACACCCTCCTGCTCGTTTGTTTTGCACTGCTCTTATCCCAGCAGTAGAGCTAGAGAAAGACAAAGCGACAGGCTTCAGCTGTGGTCAGCTTTAAAGGGTTGTCTGCTGACTGAGGCGCAGAGGGGGCGGACCAAGATCTCACCACTCATTATTCCGTCGTTTGGTGGTGTCATAGGCCCTGATGACCTCGGATTGGGAGACCACTCCATTCTCATCCTGAGAGAAGGCATAGCCATCTGTAGCAAGAGAGAAAAGAAATGACAAATGACACAGCAGAAGGGAAGTTACGACTGAATCCAGAGCTAATGCTACAGATCAACAACATGAAAAACAGGTGGAGATGAAGGTGCTATTACACAGTGAATATGAGCTGTGTCTGGGTCAGAGACATTATTATTGATCTAGATTTTAGATCTCCAGATTAAGAATTTAATTTTTTAACATACATATATTTGACATTGTATATGTGACGGAACTTCCTGCATCAAATTCATTTGATGCCAATTGCTTCATCTTTCTGATCTGATTTCTCTCTTCTTTTCTAAATCAAATTTAAAGGTGCTTAATCCATCCAATAATACCACCAAGGCTTTTATGTGTTGACTATCTAATTACCCAAATGACTTTAAAATGAAGTAAAATACTGAACATAAGGATGTCTATATGACCCATAGCACAAACTCAGATTTCCCCTTTAATGCTAAAAAACAGTACTATTCTATTACGATTCAACATATGAAACACGTTTAGCTACATTAACCTTTTACTGCACTGCAAACTGGGAGCATGACCCCTGACTCACCTTTACGTCTCTACTGACTCGGCCTCTACCTGCTGGCCTGAAAGCACATGCAAGAGGCCGAGGAGAGCAGTGCAGTGGGGAAATGACAGCAGGACATGGTAATGATTAGATGTGACTCTGGCCATCAGGCAACAGAGCTGCACAGCAGAGCACACACATGAGCAGACACACACACACACACACACACACACACAAGCATACATGCACATGTATAGTGGTGGGGACAGGAAAAGCAGCAGAATGAGGTAATGTTTAAAAGGAAAGGTTAATTAATTTTTGATTCAACTCAGTGTGCTATTCGGATTACGGGCAGTATTACACTACAACCGAGTGTGTCCCATCCCCACCTAAAACAAACAATACAAAAAGAATATGATGAGCAAATGATTAAAGCAAAAGCAAATCAAACAACAAAAAGCATACATGTTAGAAACAAAGCATGCATCAGGTCATGTTAGAGATTTGGAAGTGTATTTCAGCTACATGGCGTAGTGACGAGCCAGGATATGTATTCAGAGTTAGTAATAAACCTAATTCATAACAGGGGGTTTAATTTGTTTGGAACAAAGCCAGTGGACACTTCTCTTATATTCAGTGCTTACTCAAAGTGAACCCATAGTGACTGTCACTTAACCAGGAATCTGAAATCGCCTTCTCCCCCCACAGCTCTATGAAAGTGTGATGTGTTTGCAGTAATAGTACAGTGCTAAAACTGTCAGTTTTCGAATCAGCCAATCTCATATTTTGCATATCTCTGAACACACAACTGTTTCTAGATTTTAATTCTGTCTGCAAGTTAAAGGCAACAACGCTTTCTCTACAGTGATGATTAATGAGGTTCAAGTCAAAGAACAAACATTTCTGCAGTGATTAAACTCAAACATAAACTGTCAGCCATTTAGTTTCATTAATTTTCCAGCTGATGAAAATCTGAAAAAATGATTACTAAAATTAGCTTGGTTATTGGCACTTTGGAAACTTTAGAAACTCAGAATTTAAACAATGAGACTAGTTTTGTCGTGCAACTGTTTCATTACATGGTCGATTACAGATTGATTTTACTCCATTAAAAAATGACAGGACCGTTTTCAAAACAGCAAGGTGTGTGTTAGATGATAAAACGGTATTGTAATGCAGCAGGATGATAACATCTCCCTTTCTGATGCTCTCCAGCGATTACAAAGATACTGGTTTACACACATAATGCTGTTTTAGTTGCTGTTTTTTGAGTAAATGTCAATCTATAACTTTGAAAAAAAGTGAGTCATTGTCATATTATCTGCATTTGCTACTAAAGTTTCACCAGTGAGACTGAAAGTATTAACTACCAATATAATAGTTTATTCATATAATTTAGTCTGACCATGTACCTGCGCTGAGTTTTGTTGATTTGTGTTACATTAGTAATGATAAGGACAAGGTCAAGGCATGATCAGATCTGCATTCTGTACAAACATAATGACACAGAACCATTTAAAAATTATGTATGAAATATATTAAAAGATAGTACTTCAAGCATGACATTGTCCTGCATGCCCCAGGTATCTAATTAGACAGCCTGATGTGGTGTGTTGAGCACAGCAACAGCCGACCATGCAATTTATGAGAAATACATTTCAGACAGAAGTCCTGTAAAGCAGAACTTACTCTCTCAGAGAGCAAAATGTGACGATTTATCATAAATAAACACATCACTGTCAAATCGCCAAGTATACTAGCACACATGAGAATCAATGTAAGCCTGGGTGTGTGTGTGTACTTTCATTTCTAAAGTACAGATGGGAATAGTGGGGTGTGTGTTTATGAGGTCTGAGTTCGTGTGGTGCGAGTGTGGGTCAGAGGCGGAGTAGAGGCGAACTGCTGACGTACGGAGTAGATTCTGCTGCATGGAGTCGGAGCGGTACAGACTGACTGTGCTCTTCTTGAACACATTCTTCAACAGTTGGGCTCGTTCCGTCAGACTGTACACACGCACACACAGACACACACAAAGGGAGAGAGCAGAGACAGAAAAACAGACATTACTCATAAAGCTCTGAAATAAATTCTCTCTCCACTGGTACCGCTGCTTGAAGCATGATGAGAAATTGGTTAGACTGGACTTTAAGAGATTTACAGGCTCCAGCTTATAACAGTGCTGTGAGTGTGTGCTGCCTCCAGCCTGCTGTGCTGGAAGATGAGCCAGGAGGATGACTCACACCAAGAGTGGATCCCTGCTGATCCACTAGCTTTTTTCATTTACACATCTCTGTTCCTCTGACTTATTACAGCATATAGTGCAGTCAGCACGAGAGATGATAAAGTAGGAGACTGCAGAGAAGAGGCTCAAACACACTATGGTCCTTTTTATAAGAAGTTGAGGCTTTTTTTTGCTTTTCGCAAATCTACACTCACCAAGTTTAATATATCCACTTTGAATTTTTTTTAGTTCTGAAGATTAATAAACAGGGATAACATGTGCATAACTGTAGCAGATAGTGTATTAAATTTAAAAAAATCTATATGTCTTTAAATGTTGTCACATCTCTCTTCCAGCTTTTCTCACAAGAGAAAAATTGGTCTGAATTCTTGTTCATATGCAGTAGTAAGTTTAGATTAAAAACAGAAGATTTTCTGTAAATTCCAGAGGCTGACATGCTTGATCACATCTTCACGTATGTATTTCCTACCTTTTCCCATGAACCACAGCTCCAGGGTCCTTAGACAGGGCCTCTAATTCTTGAACCTCATCCACCAGGGTCTTAAAGCAAGCCTTCTTAATACTAACACACACAGAAAATGAAGTTCAATACAGTACCTGAACAACCACATGCAAAAAAAAAAAATCTATAATTTGTTAACATTCAGAACTCCATCTGCATTTGTTTCAAGCTCTGAAAGATTTAACTTTTTTAAAAAAATCCACCATCAACTCTTAACTATAAACTTTCAAAATCAGGTTTAAAGTCGTTCTGCAGAATCTAATGCACTTTCAGGTTGTGAACTATGAAAGCATATGTTAACAGTTTACAAATACATAAAACACATGCATGGCCTGAAGGAAACATTTAGATATAATAACACACTGTATCACTGAGCTAATGAAGGAGAGCTTAGACTGTGCTGTGCTTACAAATCACTGCTGACAAAAAATAACAACTGGATAAAGTTATTTAGTGCACTGTGTGATGAGCAGAGTAATAGTTCCAGTACAGCAGATTTTATTAGACAATGATGCCACTCCACAAGTTTAGAATCTAGATGTATGTGTAATATATTTTAAACTATTCAGTCTGATGTTGTATCATTGGTTTTAATTCATTTTTTTCTATCTAATTTGTTTTGTTATTTATATCTAAGGGTTTCTTGTTCTCATTTACTGGTGTTTGGGATTAAAGTCACTGCACTGTGTACATTACTGATTACTTAAAATTTATAATTTGCAAAAAAATATAAAACACCTCACCAACAGTGACATGTTTACATTTGGGATATGGATTCATGCAATGCTGCTATGTGAAAGTTCTATATTATAGTGGGGAATTCATCGGCTTGTGGTTGGAAAAACAGCCTTGCAACATAAAGGTCCCCGGATCAAATCCCAATCTCACCGAGTATTATGGGTGAAGTGCCCTTAGGCAAGGTAACTCAAGTGCTTCCCAGGCGCCATGTACAGGGCTGCCTACTGCTCTGGGCACGTGTGCCTATTTTATTTAATGTGTGTGTTTCACTGCATGTGGAGGAAATTCCTCTGTGTGTAAGCACTGTAGGCTAAATAGATCACTTAATCACTTTACTGAATGCTAAAGAAATACAATTAAATTGAATTAAATGAACAGAGGAAAAGGAGCATCAACATATAAATTTAATAATGTGTATGGGCTTTTTAGACTTACACTTTGTAGGCCATGTCAAACACCAAAGACGTGATGGGAATAAAGATAAGTCCCATCCAGAAGACCCCAGAACTGAACATCATATCTGCCTGAAAGAACAGAAGGGTCCATATCAATGTAAGGTGAAAATGTTGTGTGTGTGTGTGCACACGAGTGTGAGTATGGGCCTGTGTAAAGTAGGCACAGAAAAGGAAACGTAGTCCAGAAGACAAACACAAGCATGAAGGCTTATTTGTGCATTAGGTAAATGTTTACACCACACTTCTCCAACTTGGACCATGAGACGGGAGTTAATGGGAAGAGAAATTAGTCATTCAGAGGGTGTATACTATGATTTTCTGTCCACTTTTAATATTTGACGGCTGAACCTTTTGCCAAAACATGCAGGCTCTGTTTCCACAGGTCAGTAGAAAACTAATTTTTCTCTTGCATGGTGCTTGGTGCATAAAGAGTGTAAATAATACATCTGTTCAGCCCTGTAGACCTAGGAAAAGTCCAAATTGGAAAAGGAACAAGCCATCAATGTAAAAAATCTTTAACTTAAACAAATCATCACCATGCACAAATGATTGGTAAAGGCCAGTATCAACATACGCCCATGGATTAAATAAAAAGAGCGACAAGACATTCATCTGTTTGGATTAGGTGAGACAAAAAGCAACAAAGTAGTTCACTAATTACATAAAAATCCCTTGTTCTTATACCTCACATTTGAGGAAAAATCTTTTTGTTACAAACACACACACACATTATATATATATATATATATATATATATATATATATATATATATATATATATATA
>JAFMOD010000727.1:294478-355783 GCA_019802435.1 Corydoras maculifer
TTGCACATCGCACTTTTCAGTTTTTTATTTGTAAAAAAATTGTTGATTCATGTATAACTTTCATTCCACTTCACAATTGTATACCACTTTGTGTTGGTCTTTCACATTAAATTCCAGTGAAATATATTTATGTTTGTGGTTGTAATGTGACAAAATATGGAAAAGTTCAAGGGGTATGAATACTTTTGCAACCCACTGTATATATATATATATATAAATAAAATTCACACAAAAAGAAACATATAACCAGTGACTAAGAAAGAGCCAGACACTGAGCTTACACTGTGATTTCAGGAGACACTGTGTCAGGAGACAACGTTTTGCTGAGGCAGAGCAAGCAATTGTACCTCACTGCCTGTTTACTTTGGCCCTGCTGCGCTGAAAATATCAGTCAATTATATGTCAAAGAGCACCCAGTTGCCCCCTTCGCATCGCACGTTGCCTCACATGCCTACGCCACTTGTCCAAACTTGACGGCCCCCAAACAATGTCCTTCCTGTAATGGAAACCGCGCAAAAGCCTAGAATGGTGCCTTGAGACACAGCCGCACCCACCAATCAGTGTCAGAGCTATCAAAGACTTAGGTGTTACCAAATTAGCTAAGCTGTTCACTATTACACACCAATGGACTTTGATGTGTGACGAAACATACAGGGAAAAGGAAATCTCAAATGACTGCAAGTCAAAATGGCTTTTCCCTCTTAATGTCCCTGCGGATGGCGGCGGAACAACCACGTTCTTTGTTGCTAGGACAAATTGGAGAAACCTGCGCTGAGTGACCTCAGAGAAAATTGCATTAAAATCGTGTGGAAATTCGGCAGCATGAGACAATTGAGTTATTATGAGGGTGAGAAATTTCACACTAATAGCAGCACTTTAATCATTTTCATTTTTGTTTAATGTATCAGGAAACGGAATGACCAGTAGGGACCGGAGTATAAACAAATCTAATACTAAGAATGTTAAATCAAAGTCAAAGTCAATATAACATGTGTTTTCTTAGAACCTTTAAAAAGTGAAACAATCTCACAAAGAAAACAATTGAGACGAAGAAAATACATATCACTGAAGCAATAAATTCAAGAGTACATGCTGAATTCTTTCATAAGCTCACCACTTTTTCCTTCTTTTATTTATTTTTAGAGTTAGAGCTATAAACTTAACACGAATTTAATGGTTTGTTTATGCATGAGAAATTTGGGTATACAGACAGTAAATCAGTGCCTTGATGAACTAAGTGGAACGTTCTGTGGGCTGCAGAGGTCCAGGAGCAGGTGTGATTTTAGGGCACACTAATAAACTCTCATCAGTCAGATTAGCTAGTCTCAACGACCAACCTGGCTTTGACGGGACATCAACACACTTCATGTCTATTCAACCTAAATATAAATGTTTCATGTTTAGAAAATAAAAGCATCACAAAAAGCTTCATGTTTTTAACTACATACTAAAGATTGAATCTTCAGCCTGTAAAGCAGGCCCTTACCTGACCTCAACCATTTGGACTTTCCAACTGAGGCAGTTGTAGGTTTGTGGTTTAGAAACCATCCTTGCAACCTCAAGGTCCCCGGTTCGATTCTGGTCCCACCAAGTGCTATGCCTAAAGTGTCCTTGGGCAAGGCATCTAACCCTAATTGCTCCCCGGGTACCACATACAGGGCTGCCCACCTTATTACTGAACCTTACAAAACTATATACACAAATTATGTCTGACCAAGTTTTTTTGGAATTAGTTTATTTTAAATATATTTAATATTTTAATATTTAGCAGTTATTTCCCATTATATCCCTAATATGCAATCTTCATTAAGACCTAAAGAATTCATTAACTGTATCCAGCTAAAATAACACATAGTGCTGGGGTGAAACAGTATTTAGCTGCTAACGTCTGGCAGTGATGACGCTGAAGCAAGAATTGTAATGCCGGTCACAGATGGTAAATATGAACTAAACAATCAGGGTCCAGTCATTTCCCAATGGAGGCCAAATTACTAATGTTTGACATGATACGTTAAAACACACCAAATAGAAATGGGACATTACAGAACATATGCAAGTGCTTTTAGCCAAAATTAGGCTGACTTCCCCTGAAGGTCATATGTGTATAACTGAATAATACAGCAGTGTGTAATGTATGTGGCTTTACACATTGTAGCAAAAAAAAATTCACAATGAATTTTGCTTTTCAGAAATTTTAGATCCTTATATCACAACAAAAACAAAGAAACATGGCTTAAAAATAATCTAAAACCTTAATGATGATGTGTGTAACAGCAAGAAAAAAGCACAAATAAATAAATCATTTCACATAAGGTCTCCTGTGCAGTTTCTGCTCTGGAAGTCTTAGATTTGATGAATGTTGTGTAATACGATATAAAAAAAAGGCTTTTACATGAAGTACAGAAGCGCTGCTAAACAAATAAACTTCCATCCAAAGCTTGTCTGCTGACATCACTTTTCTGATGTCATTGCATAAATAAATACAGCTACATCTCAGAGCGTGCAAGTGTTTTTCGACAGTCTGATGCAAAATACTGGACAACCCTTCTTAAATTACATGTTTTTATGTTTTAATAAGTTATGAGAAAAGAGTAAGAGGAACACTTTAATTGATAATTTAAATAATGAAAAAGAAAAAAAAGTAAACAGCTTTGCATGTCATTTAACATCTAAGAGAAACTTGGTTACAGATGGCACACTTGCATGCACAAATTTAAAGATGCATATAGACATGCGGTCTGCAGAACTATACACCTGAATGAAAGCCTATCTGATTAAAAATAGCTGATGCCTTGGCAGCTTCTGTGCTAAAAACTCTTCCTACAGCACTTCCTTTTTACATCAAAGCCATTCATCACTATTTCTCTGCTATCTATTAATCATCTTTACATAATAATCCAATCTGCCACAGTGCCACTTTTTCTTCATTTCTATCTTTCTCCACCATCACTGTGTTTAATCAGTGTATCTCTCCTTTTCAGTGGTGGAGAACGTACGGGGGAAGGGGGGGGACTTATGGAGTTGATGCATGTCTCTTTGGAGGTGAAGTCGTCTGACAACAAACATCTGAGCAGATGTGTGATATTAGGAGAATAGAGAAGACATTGTGCTGTCAGTGGTGTTGACTGAGAATATGTTGCCTGCGTGATGAGTCGGCCTCTCAGCAGGTCCTGAGGCTGAGCTAAAATCACTGCAGCTGTTACCGTTTATGGGGCACACTCTATTATTCTCTCTTTAAATGTGACACCTATCACTTTTGATTCCAGTTTCACAAAATCTTCTCATATTATAACAGTTTGTGATTGGAGTCAATTACAAAAATGCATAGTTATGGTTCTGTTGTTTTTGTAAGAGCAGCTAAACAATGACATCAGTGCAGCTAATAGAGCTGAATCAGACTTAAAAATGACTCATATGTATATGTAAGGTTTTTACAGCCCTGCTCAAGCTGAAGTTTTAATGATAGTTAACACATTTGTTTCACACAAAACCAACTTTTGCACATTTTGATGCATTATTAGTATCAATTTGCTTAATTTATTTGACATAATTAAAGATATTTGGCGGAAAACCAAGGTGTGGACAAAGATAATATATTATTTCCCTCTAGTATAATACATGAGGTCATTTTGCAGACACATTTATCCAAAATGAGTGTCCCAACATGACTAAACCACTGCCACACCCTGAATTTATACATTCACCTACTTAATAAATTCAAAACATTTCTTCATACATCTACTAATGTGGGTCACAGCGGGTGTCTAATCCAACTGTTTATAAAGACCATTCATTCATTCATTCATTATCTCTCGCTTATCCTCTATTAGGGTCGCGGTGGGGTTCCCCATGCCCATCCAGGGGAGAACGTCTCGGGCGCTGGGCAGATACACCCAGGACAGGGCGCCAATCCATCACTGGGCACACACTCACTCACACAGACACACTCTATATGGGGCAATTTTGAGAATTCAATTAACTTGATCCATGTTTTTGGACTGTGGGAGGAAACCGGAGAACCCGGAGGAAACCTACGCAGACACGGGGAGAACATGGAAACTCCACCCAGATGGGGATTCGAACCGGGAATCCCTAGCACTGAGAGGCGAACGTGCTAACCACTAAGCCACCGTGCCGCCCTTATAAAGACCAACAGGACAAAATAAAATAAGTTATCTTCAAAATATCTGCTTATATATTGCTACTTAGAAAATTAAAACTAATTTAACCAAGCAAAATAGAAAACCATGCAGCCCTCCTTAAAACTCCTTAATCCAAAAAAATAAATAAAAGGGGTCTGAATACAAGAGGTCTGGATAGTATTAGTACTAATTCACTAAATATTTACTGAACTCACAGATTAAGGCAAAGATGCATTTCAACACACAGGCCTTAATCAGCATGCTATCAGCACATTGTACTACTGCCACAGCATAACGTGTCATTCATTACACAACCCACCTCCTCTCCAAAAATAATAGAATCACTTATCTACCAACAATTGTGGTTCAGTATTTAAATAAATATTAAATTTAATTTGTGCATTTAAGGCTATACAGAAAAAAACCCTGACCATTAAAATAAAATCTGGGTGCACCCCCACTGAGTGCTGAGAGGCACCTACTACAAAGAGAAGCCTGGTATATCTTTATTGAAGGCACACTGGATATTTGTATACTGAATGCTTTCGCTTGGTACACCTTTTTTTCTTGGTCAATTATTTATATTTATATGGAAATGAATTTAATGATTCTGATAATGAGAAGTAGGCAGTCACGTGACTAACAATGATTGACACAGAACGGAGAAAGCCTGTGAGCTGTAACACCTCTGTGCTTTTATCTGTGAGCTAAAGACATGTTTTATGTATTTATTTTGGCGCTGTTTAATCTGTCAAATGATTAACACGTCATTTGAAGAACTCTGTCCAATCTCTTGCGCAAGACTATAAACTGTTTTCTTAACAGGATGTCAAAATTGCAAAACAGTCACAACAGTATAATGTCTATTGTAAATACTGTTATAAAAATCATATAATCCAGGCACGTGTGCTTACATTACTCAATGTGTGTATGTGTGTGTATGTGTTTCAGTGCACACATGGGTTAAATGTGGAGGACACATTCCTCTGTGTGTAAAACTGTAGTCAAAAGAGATCACTTTATCACATTTCTTTGGAGAAACATAAAAGTGTTCAAGTTGTTGTCACGCGTATTGGTAAACACCTGTACAACTGATGCCCTCGTGTCAGGCGCTGATATAAAGATATTTTGCTAGAAACAGAAAAAATATAGAAGAGAAAAAAAACTAAAAGAACTAACAACAAAAGATGAAAAGAAGGATTCGTTTTATAGTGTGGGTTCAAACCCTGCCGGGTTTTTAGAGGTCAGTGCAAACATTTACAGGATTAACTGGTCAAGCTGAGATCATTTTACAGGCTGAAAAAGCAGAGTCTGTGACCTCCCAGTGAATATTGTGATGCCTGACCTATCAAACTTCAGCAAGTATAAAAGATTACAAGTCTAAACTTGGCAGCAATGATACAGAGTTTTTAACAGTTTGGAGACCAGCGGGAATTTAAGCTGCAGCAGATAGCTCAAATGTTTCATGTTGATACAGGTGACACTAATAGGACTTAAGCAGTTCCATTAAGGACTCATGGGGTGAGATGTAAATCCTGCACAGCCTGAGGACTTACAGAGCTGTGTACTGTGCTTATACAGAGCTCGTATCAACCCTAGTAATTACAAAGTCTCACACTGATTAGCAAAAACAGTGTCTCTTTCTCTGTCATTTTTTTTTTTAATTTTTATAACCAGGTGTGTGTGTGTGTGTGTCATACCTCTCCAGACATATCAGGAGCCAAAGGGATGAGAGGCCAAAGAGACGAGTAAATGCCAAAGAACACGATCCACAACCCAATGCTGCCCCAGATGGCTATGTGACTGAACTATAAATGAAAGATGACAAAAAAAGTTTCCAAGATGTTCATTCAAAAATGATGTTAGTCCACTTGTTATTTGAACATGTAACCATGTTAGTGAGACCATTTCTGAAAAACTCACACTAATTTAATTTAAACACAAAATAAATTTAATTTAATAAGAATTACAACTGAAACTTAACTTGAATTTGAACTGTGCCTAAACTTTTATATAAGACTGCATCCGATACATAAATGTTACTGCTGTATTGTCCTGTCCTGTTATTTTCCTGAAATTTACACTGCAGGATTTCCAGGAGTAGTTGCCTCAAATTGGGTTACTTCCATTAGGCCCAATTAATCACATAAACACAGCCTGCATTATAGTATAATAGAACAAAGGAAGTCAAAATTTTTGATTTATTACCCTGTTCAGCTAAATTAATAATCTGAGACTACGCTGGAAAAATAAGCTCAAATCAAAAGCATTCCTCAATCAAAAGAAAACAGAAAATTGTTATATACAGTTTACTTCAAAGATGCAGAAATTGCAAGAAAATATTTATCAAACTACATTAAACAAGTCCATGTGCAGCTTTCTATTTCAATTGGATTTTACAGATCACAGACTGTTTGCAAAACCATCATTATCTGTGAATTCTTGCAGATTTCTCACCGTTTCAGTCACAACGAATGAGCAGTGAGTGATGGAGCATTTGAATTGAATTGTTGTTAACACAATTACAAAAGTTTTAAAGCAATGCATGTAGAAGAAAAACTAAAAAGTAAAAGGAATGGACAGAAAAAAGAATGGAACAGATCATAGAAAACATTCTTACCATAGTCCAGGAGGATGTCTCTAACCCTGCCTTTAAACACACAGTAATCACCACAAACTGGAACACACAGACAACAAAGTCTTTCAACACGTTATATGTAAATTTTTACAGAAATTATCAGCTTTACAGGTTTAGGTTTTTGATTAGACCAATCTTTCTAAACAACACTGTTAGAACTGAATATACAAAATATGTTATTAGTATTTTAATTTTGGATGTCCCTAAAATATTTCACCATCCTTGCTGATGCATCCTCCCCAATTAAACTGGGTTTGGGGCTGGTACTACAAGTGCAATGGCTAATGGCCAGGACAATTTAGTATCTCCATATCCATCATATGACTTTGTTTTTAGATGTGGGACGAAAAGCGAGAAAAACTGGAGAAAAAAATCGTTTTTGTGATTAACAAATATGATCAGAAATGTAAGAAATGTAAATATTTAAAAAAAGAACCAAGTAAGGTGTGTAAAGAAGTAGCAAGACACTTGTGAAAGTTCAAGAGTTCTCTTTAGCTCAGCATGAGTACACAAATACAAACTGTAGCTGAAGTGTACTGCACTTACAGTGTACACCATGTTCCCTAAGAGCAGATAGTCTGGAGTTCGTCCATTCCCAAACACAGTGTCTGTAAGAAACAGAAGAGCTTTTTCATATTTATTGAAAATCACAAAATCTGCAAATGAAAAATATCTGCAAATGACTGAGTATTTTAAGGAGTTAAACAATTTAAGCCAGTGAAAGAAGCCATTTAGTGTCAGAAATGATGGTTCGGGCGATTACTATTACCCTGATATTTAGATACCTCCTGCTATTACACATAGAGCTGAATCTAATGGTTAGAATAGAGGACAGAAACAAAGGAAAGCTCTGTGGTAACAGTGTGACCATGACTTACCATGGCAATTTTTTCGTTAGTGTGACGCAGTGTACTGAATGGCAAGCAGAAGTGGAGCTGCAACACATTCTAGTTATGATATACATGTGCATTAATGCCAATATGAATATGAGGCCTGTGAAACGTACAATCTCACTTCACCACTAATGGTCTGAAAAAAATATCTTTACCTTTTTATCAAAATAGTGCTGTGCTCCATTAGCTTTAATCACCAAAACTAATATTATTGAATATGATTTACATCTGCATTTAGAATTTTTTTAGCAAATTATTTTATCCATCTTTTTTCAAATCAAAATTTACCATTCAATATAATTATTTTTTATATCAAATGCTTTCAGAAGAGATGTCTTTTGAGTTGAATGTCTTAGGCATTATGGACAGTGTTGGGAAGATTGTTCTCTTCTGGATGGATTTAAAAAAAAAATTTCCCCCATCAGAGAAAAAAAAGTTAAACTATAGAGAACAACCATCAAATGTTAATAAACAGAAACTAATTATTGACTGACTTTAAAATATATAGGATAGAATATGAATAAGATAAAAAGGTAATGCCTTCATATTTTTACCCAATAGGTCTATCATCATATGTAACATATATTGTTTATAATGGCTTTAATACAGAATGTGTTAACTTATTGAAAACTGTTGAAACATGTCATTTATGAGATGTCTGAATGTTTGCACCAGACTGCAAGTACATGTTATACATATGGTCGGCTAACTCCAACCCCTTTCCCTTTCTTAAATAAATACAATTTTCATTTTAAATCTATGTACATGTCACAAGATTTTCTCATTTTTCAAAAACATGTTTAATGATTTGTATATTTATATGCGATTGTTCTTTCTGATGATTTCATTACACGCATCTTTGTTATAATTAATTTTCATTCTTTAATCTTGATTGCAGTAATGATTATATAATCTTATCACTTTACAATGTGCTTTGCAAAAACGATCAAACTACACAACATTCATTATTTTTATTATTCATCAGGAGAAATATGTTGTGTGATTATTCATATGGTTCCATCTGCTGTGTTGAAATATTTGTGTACATGGATGTATAGGGTGTGGGCTGGCTGTCGGATTTGATTTGTTTAGAAAGCTGTTCTGTGGTCTGATATCTAACAGGCCATTTTTTCTTTTCCTTTAACTCATACAAACACTTATTGATTAAAGGTGAACTGGAGATGTGCAGTTGCAGTTGAGTGTAAAAATGTGACCACTGAATGTTTGTTTGTGATGTGTGCAAGTGTGCAGTTAAATTGGATGTTGAGAAAAAGAACTGGGTATGATGGGGTGTTAAAACATCATCTCTTGTTCACACTGGGGAGCTACTTTAAGATTAGCTTCAGTAGTGGGCTACTTTACTCCCTTTTGGTCACCTGATGCCACCGCATTTGCTGTTCATGTGACTTCTCTGGGAATAAACAATGCATTCTCAGGAAAGTGCTTTTAACCCCCGTGTACATCGGCTAAAAGATGTCTCCGATTGGTTAGTGTCGTTGTGATTGATGGAAAGAGAACGTGCCATCCATCACACCCTCCCAATTTTGCTCTCCCTCTTGAGCGCCGGTCACGGACTGCCAAGGAATTTGAACCAGCCATGTCCGGATTAAAGGTCGAACTGAAGCACCACTCTAAACTTGATAACATAAAATCTTTATTATATTACTTGCTTTGTGACTGATTTGTATATTTTGTTCGGTATTTTTTTACATTTAAATGTTCATGTGAGGACTGACACAAGCCTTAGATACTTATGCAAAAGCTATTGAGGGCAAATAAATTAAGTTGACTATACATTAGCTATTGGACTAAAGAACATCTTTGTTGAGATTGGACCTAAAGTATTCTACAGTTGAAACTGTGGAACTAAATCTGCAGTCTGATCATTTTAACTTTGTATTCATTGGCATGTCATTAAAAGAAACGTTGTATGTGGCAACTCACCATGTTGGAAGGCTTTAAGGGGGAACCAGAAGAGGATGACGGAGTGGAAGAGTCCATTCAGACAATGAGCCCAAAAGACCTGCAGCAAAGTGGAGGAGGGGAGAAAGGTGGGGGGGTGAGAAAGAGGGAGAGATTCATGAGAAAGCCAAGGGCCACCCTAACCCTGTACCTGACCCCTGGCCTAGAGCCTTTGTGTGCTCTCAGCACTGGGCTAAGTGGAGGGTTTGTCAGTCCAGCATGTTCAATAGCCACCCTGCTGACAGACACAGTGCATATCCCATATCCAGTGAATGTGCTCAGAGAGGGACAGAGAGAGCTGTTTCTGTTTCCCCCTTCTTTTTACACCACAGTTTGTTCCCTTATTAAATTTCACCAATCCGTCCTCTGGAGAGTTACAAAGCGTGCAAAACACTCCTGAAAGGACGCATTTAATACAAACACAGACAGGTTCATGTAATTAAGATGGATTAACGTGCCTGTGAAGCACACAGTAATGTGAACGAGTGGAAAAATATTGCCTACTTAGTTAACACATAAAAAGTCAGGCTCTGGAAGTGTTAGAGTTTGTGTATTTTTTGGATGTTCTTATTAAATAAATATGCCACCTCATAAACCATGTGCTTTTGAATTTATATTATGCACGATCGACGCCAAACAAGACCTAATGGGTGATGTACCACATAACGGGCGTGAAATCAGCCAGACGTCAAGTTTCCGACTGCCCCGCGGGTTAAAGAATGACAAATTCTCTCTTGGAGTCAATGTAAACTATCCAAAATCAACTCCGACCAAATAAGAAAGTGAAATAATCCCATATACTGTTCTGAATTGTTATATGCATGTTAAATAAATAAAAGCAGCAAATGTTGAATGTTGAATTTAAACTACAGTTATTAAAATAACTTTTAACTATTTCACACTCTCTCTACACAATGCACAACTGAACTGTCAGAGGAAGCTTTCTAATCAAACCCATAACCCTGTATGTGCCACAACTTACAAACATGTAATACATTTTTATTTAAACATTAAAAATAAATAATAATTTATCACTGTGAGGTCCCTCTTGATCTAGCAGGGTTAAAAGTATTCCAGTTTGTAGCCTGTAAGAACCTCCTGCAAACAAAAGCATGGACCTAATTCAAAGCAAAACATTTCCAGCACTGTCTTCAAACAGGACTAAGTTCTGGTGATGTAAAAAATATAATAGAGCAGGGGGAGAGATTATAAAAGCCCACTTGTGCTGGGGTAGGCTCCAACGCCATTCTGTGAGTCTCAACAGAATAACTCATTTACAAGTACCACCGTATGCATGTCTGAAAACGAATGTCTGATTCAGTTGTACTGAATGTTTACGTTGCCAGTTGCCTCGTACAAGACCCTGCAGCATTACTATACATCACTCCTGCCAGTCAGTTTTGACTCTTTGATTCTTTTACACCCTCCTCTTCTCTGTTATTTTCATTTACTCTTCCTCAACCTTTCATTTTTACCTGTGGAGGTATTTCTAGCTGTCTACTCGCTCTGTGAGCTCTCTGAGTGTGTTTGCTTTTTCTAATCCGTGTCGGTGCCGTATTAAGCAGGTCTCCACGCCTGTGGAGTAGGGCGCGCTTTGACACAGGTCTGCACTTAAACCCTAAAGAGACGACAGCTTTATTAACAGCGGGGCTAGCTTTTACTCTTTCTCTTTTACACACAGACACAAATTTATAGACATACATATGGTTAGAATGCAAGACAGTCAGAGTGACTGATTAACAAAGCAGACAATTTTAAAATGCACAACATACAATATAATGCTGGGCTCTGTAAAGATGGTCAATCATCAATTCTTTTTATGTCTAATTCAGTGATTCATAAATTCTGCATTCACAATAATAAGTGTGTAAAATGTGCATTCCTTTATTTTAGCAAAATAAAAAAAACCCTTCTATTATAAAATCTGATAAGGACAATAAGTGAAACTGGTTCGGATTAACTCAGTAGTATAATACAATACTGACACAAATAGATGATAATTTGTGTAACTGTGGCAAACAGATCTTTTGCAATGGGAACAAATTGGAATTCATCATGGTTGTTAATCTTTGTTAAATAGTGTGACTATTGTGAAAGTGTGACTCGCTTGTTTGAATCCCATTGTTGCCCCAGCCATCTATAGGCAGGGCCCAAAAAAAGACCAAATTGGCTACACAATCTGCTAGAAAGAAAAGCCACTAATCAAAGTGGCACTCATTTCTTCAGCCACCGCATTCTGTCTGAGCTCAGTACTAAATCTAAACTAAATCTGCGCTCTTCATTAAATTTTAAAATGTGACGACATATCCTGTTTTTAAAATGCATGTATAACATTTCTTCCTTTTTTACTTTACTTGTTGGAGGCGTTCACTGGAAATACAGATTTTCAAAAGAAAATATGGAAGATTTTTCAAGTCAAAAATGTTTGGATTAAACAGATCTTCATCTTAGGAGAACAAGAAAACTACAGGTAACCAGTTGAAAGACAAACCTCTACGTCTGTAATCCTGAGCTAGAAAGGCGCCTCTTACACACCTGACTGCCACAAAATTGTATTCAAGTTTGTTCAGAATGTTTATACTAAAGTGATGCGGATGCTTACTTCCAACAATGAACTGATCTATTTGGGTAATCTAAACCAGTGGTGTCAATAAAGCAGCCCTGTTTGTAAAAGAGTCGTCTAACTTTAGCGGAAAACCCCTCCAGAGAATACAATTCTAAAAAATAGCAGAAATTATATGAAATGATTTGAAAACATGTCAGGACCCCATTAGGTTGTGTGGTGTAGGGTGCGGTAGCTCAGTGGTCAGGGTGTTGGGCTATCAATCTGAAGGTTGGCGGTTCAAATCCCAGGTCAACTGAAGTTACCAATGTGGGTCCTTGAGCAAGACCCTTAACCTTCATTGCTCCAGGAATGTTGTGATTAACCCTGTGTTCACCTTGTAAGTCGCTTTGGATAAAAGTGTCCAATAAATGACCAAATGTAAATGCAAATGTAGTGTAATCAACTTTAGGTACCTGATTACATATTATCATGACATATATTTAAGGGAAATTGAGCAGCAGTTACACAGAAATAATACTGAAAATAGTTATAATATAATAGGTATAATAGTTTATACTTTATTGACAAGTATTCAGATGGCAGTACTCTTGGTCTCTCAACAGTGATAGACACAGTAATAATTTACAGAAATGTTAGATACACTGTCTTTACTAAAAATGATATATGCAAAAAATATTATTAACATGCAGAAACACTGAACTAAAGGTTTTACCTTAGTGTTGAAGCCTTGAGCATTTTGAGAGGTCTTATACAGTTCTGGGTATTTGAGCATGTTCTCTTTTCTGCAAGAGCGCTCAAAAATGCCCAGAGTTAAGGGTGGAAGAGCTGTGAAGATCTGTGAAGACACAAACAAAAAAAATTATTTTATAAGAGGGAGAAACCATATTTTATTATTATAAGTTATATATAACATCACATTTTTATCATAAACATCATTTAATTGTCATCACTGGGGAACAACATTCAATATGAATAACCAAGTGCCTTTCAAGTTTTCTAAAAACCTTGGTTCAAGTCACTGAGTTTTGAGGAAAAACAAAAAGCTTATGGAGCAAACCCTAAGAGGACTGAGACCCAAGGGGACCAATGCTCCTCATCTGGAAGAGTTTCAAAATAAGGATCATATTTATTTTCACTGTTGCATCTCAGGCATCTAGTTTTCTGATCCAAGAAATATTTTGGCGCAAGTGGTTTTAAGACTATAAAAAGAAGCATTAGAGGGAAAAAATAGCATTTTTTTGCCAGACAGAGAGCCAAAACATGTTTGATTCCTAAAATTTGCTTCTCTAATATTACACATAATAACTCTTCTAACAAGTAATGGAAAAGAACAGCCCCTAGCAAGGACCCTCTCAGCCTCGTGCCTAAAGAGTACACTTGCTTCCAACTATGCTTGACATGTTCCAAAACCTCTAACAAACCTTTGAATATGGTTTCAGCACATTTTAAAAAATGCAATCTGGGCCTTTTTTTTACATTTGAAACATTGTAAAAGCTGAAGAATCCTGTAACATAATTACCAAACAAGTCTGTGATTCAGAACTCTTATAAATATAAGCTTCATTTAAAGGCCAGGGTATGAGGTTCTCTAGCTATTAATCCTTGTTTTTTCAGTTAGTCAACAGTGCAAATGTCTAGAATTAAAAGAAAACCCATCCCCCTTTATTTTAAAGTTCTGGTTAAACCAAACAATATATCTTGTATCCTTAAAGCTGCAATTATACTTTATAGTGATCCACAATTCGTAAATTGTAAAATATGTCACACAAAATTGCAGGTGGTGGAGTAAATTCTTCTGTTTAACGGTCTTAGTTTTTTTTTTAAATAGTTAAATAACTCATGATCATGATTAGGAAAACTTTAGTAACAAGGTTTTAATTTCAAGGTCACAGAAGTTCATGTATAATAAACTAATAACTCAGAACGTCTTGATTTGATTTGAAAAGTAAAGGAGTTTATTGATTACAAATTTGTCCTCGCTGATTGACAAGATTTGACTGCAGAGCCCACGGTACTCCAAAAAGTAATGACCATCCTTGTGGTGAAATAAATCTTGATAACGCCTAAGCAGACCGCACATTTCAGCTTTTTCTCCATGTCTTGGTTCGGCTTGTCTGCTGTACTCCACTGAGCATGACACTTTGACATTTTCTAATTTCTGGTTGGATAAAAACTCTGATGCCCATGGTTTATCAGCAAACATCCTGTATGTACTTTTTTTAATCTCTTTTTAAACCTAATGGCTAAAAGAGAAAAGAGGGATTTTGGAGCCAGGCTAGTGGGTACAGACGAGACTCTTTTTTGCAGCTTGCTGGATTTGGGCGCCAGACTGAAGGACATGCTTCACTGGATTCTGTTCTCAGAGAGATGGAGACTTCCATTCAGAGGAGGATTCGCACCGCTGCGCCCAACAGACCCCCTCTGAAGCTGTGGAATTCTTCCTCTTTCAGATAAAAAAGGAACGAACCATGCCAAGTCGTAACTGCCTTACCACACTAGTGAACCAGAACAGAGAGTTGAAGGGAGGCGACTTTTAAACTCTCCCCTTTGCTTTTTTTTGGATCAGGAAGGCTTGCAAGTGATGGCTGTCAACACTGAAAAGTCATATTAAAACACAAACTATGAACTGAAAATGTAAACCTTTACTTACAACACTGCAGGAATGTAATGGTACAAAAGCGCCAAACATTAATTCAGTTCACATGTTCCCTGTGAAGGAGCCTGAGACACCCCACTGTCAGCAGGCCAATTTTGAAACAGTTCTCTGTGGGTGCATATACAGTATATAAGGCATGTGCATCTGAATTCAACCTGCTCCTTTATCATATGCTGCTGACCGCTATAAAGCAGCTCTTCGGGGGCATGAGCGGCTGTTGTTACAGTACATTCAGGACATAGTTCTGGGCACAGGGGGGATTTGGACTTGACAACGGCTCATAAATAAGAGGGAGATTTTCAGGATGTCGATGACACCGGCTTGCAGTAAAAGGAGCCGTGTGGGCTGCCGCGGCTAATGGGTTTCTTGCCCTAGCGCAACAGGGGAGACATTTTAATACAATCTCTTTCACAGTAAATTTTACACAGGCACACTTACCACATTATACAGGCCAATGCACCAACGTTCAAAAAGGATCTGACCGGAGAAGCCGTTCACAAAAGCAAACCAGATCTACAATATAATAAGTAGAAATAGAAAAAAATTACAACTAAATAAGACAGGGAAATATACATATATCCTTAATTTCTGCACTCACTGCGCATATGCTTTCATCTAGCATTCAGGTTACAATAGGATTATACAGACTTACTGATCATTTTGGTATGGCTAAATTGACAAAAGCAGACTGGAAATGAGACGATAACTTCAAATCATCAGAAACACACAGTCCTATGCATTTTTTGCTAACATTTATATCATAATGCTTTTAACACAATGTGTGCGTGCATATATATATATATATATATATATATATATATATATATATATATATATATATATATATATATATATATATATATATATATATATATATATATATATATATATATATATATATATATATATATATATATATATATATATATATATATATATATATATATATATATATATATACACACACATACACATATATATATATATATGACGGAATATATGTATATGATCATACATATTGTCTTGCGGGTGTTGAGGAGGACAGGCAATGCAGCACAGCAAACTAAGCCCACATTCATAATGCTGAAACTTGTCTTTTAAATCAGGTTAATGCTTAATTTTCTGTGAAAGCAGTTTTTTAGACTTTCCATTTTATGTTAACTTGGTGTGTGTGTGAATGAAAAATGTGTGGTTAAATGACCCTTGCTCTCACCAACCCCTGACACTCTTCATCACTGATAGCGGTGGACGGTAGCTTAGCAAGAGATTACCATCAAAGCAGCAGCATATCACACACAGGCATGAACTCTGTCTAAATCTTTTGTGGGCAGCAAACTTCCCCATGTCAAAATTTTCCCAAATGAACACCAGACATGCAATACACCGGAAGTGTCATATCACTTTGACAGTGCACATTAAGATTTGGCAAATTTGCAAAAAGGGACGGTGTAAAAAACTAAAAGTGCTTTAAATAATTTAATACAGAAAGTGATTTTAACAGCAGACATCAGTATGCAACTAATAATACGGAAAACATAAGACGTTATAAAAACTTAATTATTTTAGACATCATCTCATTATATATATAGACATTTAATAATTGGAAATAATGTTCTGGTCTGCAATCAAAAAAGACAATGCTGTCACAATTAAGTAGAGTGGGGGGAATAAAATGTATAAGATCTCAGGATTTAACACTCAGTAATAGCTGCCATATGTTTTTTTAAAAACTAACCCCTATCCACACGGTTTGGCAAAAACACTGAGGTTTGTATTCCAGACCTGTGTATGTTTGTGTGTTTGTCACTCAGAAAAGCATTAATGGCATGGTTTATTTTTCCACATTCTCTTGAAATCTGATTATAAAGTATTTTCAGGCGATTGTTGAGATGACAAAATTAAATATTTAAAAATAAGTTTTCTTAAATCTAATCCTACGCTTTTCACAATACACATGTAGAAGTTATACCCCTAGCGTGCTTTATGAGGCCCTAACCCATCTTTCCAAGAGTATTCAGGCACAGTCTGCCATAACACAAACAAAATAAATATTTGACTAATACCAGGGAACATCTATAGACTGCCAGTGGAAATATCTAGGTCTCAAGAGAGATGAGGAATTAGTGGATGCTCAGCATGTGGCAAGGGCCAGCAGACAGGAAAAGATAAAGCGTATCAAAACCATATGACACAAAGATCCAAATTACCACCTCATATGTCTAGTAACGAGATCAGCTAATGACACTGTTCTTCCTTTAAAACATTCTATAGATTATGAAAACAAAATAAACACTGAAAAATACAGAATGATAAAAGTTACGGCAATTTCCAAGAGCTTTTTTAAAAGCTACCATGAAATACACGCCCAAAGAAATTAGTGTTTGGCACTACTGTGCCATTTAAATTTTATTGCAACAACAAAATTCAGGCAGCATTCAGGGATTTCCTTTGCTTGCATCCAAAATATATGACCATATTCAAATTTACCTTGCCTAGATTTTCAGTGTTCTACTACAAAGTTGCAAAGGAGGGCATCCTTTCTTTAATTAAGATATGTGTGTATTGATGTAAAATTTGGAATTAAAGCTGCTGTAAAGGTAAGCATTTACTTCTAAAAGGAAAATGTCATCTACCATGAGAGAGAGAGAGAGCAATAACCTGTCTGTTTTACCCTCAGTGTCACACAATGGAGGAGGTTTCAGCAATCTCTCAATACAATAGTGTATTTGAAGTATTAGGTAACTGATATCAAGGTGACCCCTGATCTGTTAAACTCTCAAAATATTAAAAATACTGCACCACTTTAAGGCACTTCAGGATTTACGGGGCATTATGTACTAGCGCTGCTGCTCCTGCAGTCTTAAACAGCAAAAAGGGAAACAATAAAGGCCAAAAGGCCATGTGTGAGCAAGTCTGTGTGTGGGAAACCTAACTGCTGAGCAGATACTGGGGTTGGATTGTAGGTTTCAAACCAAGCAGCCATTTATTCGCTTCGTTTAGCACCATTATTAAAACATGAATTGCTACAAAATTTTAGAGAACCCCCAACTGAGCCCCACAAAACACTACAGCAGTCACAGTTTACACACACACACACACACACACACACACACACACACACCTTCTAGCCCTTCTTTTCGCAGGCAATGCATGAAAATGTTCCCAAAACAGATGCCTTCTTCCCCCTCCCCATCACACCCTGAAGCCAAGAAGGTGGGGAAAGGCAGACACCGCCCACTCATTCCATCTCCTGTTTTTCTGTCTATAAGGTGCATTCTACCGTGATAGTGTTTTTAAAAGATTTGCAGACCTTTACTCCTTTGTTTTCTTTCATTCACAGGCCAGTTAGTAGTCATATATTAAATCACATGTCTGCTGCTATGGCAGTTGCATTACCTGCTATAACCTACCTAGTTAATGTGTCGGCATGGAAGATTAAATTCTGACTAATCTCACAAACGATCACTAAAAAGCACAGATCTAAACTAATAAGGTAGTTAGTCTGAGACAGGAATTTGATAGATCCTGGCACAGCGAACACATTGTATTGTTGTACTAAATAAAAACCCCTCTATTCATAGTCAGCAGTTAAATGTGTTTTTGTGAGTGAGTGCTTTGGCCTGTTGCTCTCTCCCTCTCTTTGGGATACTCCAGAAAGAGGCACACATTCATTTTCCCATTAAGGCGGCAGCTTTTGCTCTCTATCTCCCAGCCTCTCTTATTCAGTTGGGCTCAGCTCAGGGGTGTGGCTGGACTCTCCCCTCAGTGCACATTCTGAAAAAGCCTATGTGACATGTGTATGTGTATGCGTGTGTGTAAGAGAGAGAGGGTCTCACTTAATATCATAACATCAGTTTAAAACCATGAAAAAAGCTCATTTAGACATTACTGCTGTGTAATAAACAGGATATATAATTATATATTATATATTTAAATATATAACTGCATACAATTCCAAACAGTTATTGACAAACCTATAATTAAATGTCAGAAATAAGCAGACAGGGCATGAGAAAGTGAGTGAGAGGGATTTGTCAGTTCTACCCTATCAGGCCTCTTTACTCTGTCCTTAAAATGCAAATGGGACTCGATGCCTTTTTTCTAAAACATAAAGAGTCGGACAAGTGAAAGCACCAAAACAAGACGAGACTGAAGAAGGGGGGTGGTAACTGCTTTGGCAACGAGCAAAAAGAATGGCTGAGCAATAAAGGGTGAGAAGTTGGATAATGAAGGCACCATGCAGGCTGGAGTTCCATGGGCCAGTTACTCAGGCCGACCAGCCACGTGTAATTCCATCATTAATGCCAATTGCTTACCAACCTGATGAGTGGTCTTCAGCTGGTGGTCAGGGTTGTTAATTAAATGCATGCATAACACCAGCACATAATTAGTGCTGCATTACATTCTCATTTCGCAGCCTCATTACACATTTCTAATGCCCCAGAGTCCAGTGTCGGAAACCTTCATAGAAATTAATCTGATGTTTGATGATGTAAGGCAAGTATGTGGTTGTTCAGTCAAGGAAGTCCATACAACGATACTCACAACACACAGTTTTTGTGCCGATGAACTCTACAGTCACTGACTCATAAAGGCTTTGGAAAATTTAATGCACCTCGCGCTCAGTAAACCAATTCTGTAACTCTATGTGGCCTGCTATTTTATGGCTGAGTTGCTGTGGTTCCTAAATACTTCCACATACCAATAATACCACTCACGGTTGATTGTAAAATATCATGGAAAGTAGAAACTTTACCAACTTGATTTTTGAGCTTGATTTTTCTGTTTGAATCCCATGTTGAAGGTGTCAATGTAGTGCAACATGTGTAATGATGTGCATACTTTCAGATTAATATTTAATTAAAGAAATGTTAAGTCTGTGTTTGTCCTAATTATCCATACAAAAAGTTTACAATGAATAAGTAAACCACCCCCCCACACACACACACAGAACAACAGAGTGTGAGAGGAGAAGAGAGTAAACATCACCACAACAAATGGATCTGTTTTGGTTGCCCCCTTGGAAACGAACATCTTAAATATCAGTTCCTTACAAAGCCAAGGTGTTGGATACAGAGAGCAGCAAAAACCCCTGCAGCAGGTCACTGGATTCAATTCCAACCACAAACAAAACTTTGGCTAGATCAGAAAATTTAGAGGAATTAAAAAAAATCCCCCAAAAACAGGATTATTGAAATAGAAAAAGTCTGAAATAAAACAGCTGGTTGTTTTCCATATGCAACTTAAGTTTAAACACAGTGATGTTAAGAAACACGACAAACAAAGAAATACCTGAATTATGACTGTGTGTAATCTGACTACTTTATTATCAAAGAGTACCACAGCTGAAACGCATAGGACCTACAGCTAAGTTAAAGACAAAAAAAGCAAAGTAATACATCTACACAAAGCAGCCGTGGTCATGCGGCAATGTTCCTATTGAAGAAACAGGGCTTTTTTTTGTCACCTCACCATGAAAGTCACAGTTGTTTATATCTTTCCAAGTGTGCTGTCTTTAACATAAACAGAGTTCTGTTGGTGGCCTTTAAGTTTTTTTGTTTTTTTTTAAATGTCCACTATATCTCAATCTACTGAGAAGGCAATGCTTCTTCTGGAAGAATGGTACATTTCAAATTTGGAGACGGCCTCATAACCTTTACCAGATTAGCAGCAACAGTTGGTGAGTTCATGACTGATGTTCTTTCTACCTGGCATGATGTAGACAAACACCAGAGAGCCCTAGAGTATTAACATGCCAAAGGGTAAATGCATTTGATTTATTACACCAAACTTATTAGCGTTTATTAATTATTGTGAAACTCAGACGCTTGTTTTTATTATTTTTCTGCAAATTTTTCGAATGCTGGTTACTTTGGTGGAAATTTGGTGGAATACAAAATGTGTGTGTGTGTGTGTGTGTGTGTGTGTGTGTGTGTGTGTGTGTGTGTGTGTGTGTGGTTTGGGAGATTTAGTAATAGCAGCTCAGCATTCCCTTTTTAAAAATCATTGTTCCTCCAGAAAAGCCTCTTGCTCCTGCTTGAGGCCTGATTCCACCTAAAGCCTATATGTGTACGGTCACAGATCAAACTGTTCCAACACGCAAGCTGATAAAGCTGCTGGTGATAGCAGCTCTTTCACTTGTCAAGTCACTCATGGTCAAGCCTCTGAAGCCACTATCAGTTCTAGTTCTGCAGAGTGTCAAATGCCAGCAAAAACGGATAACCTGCAGGCTCAACACTCAGTGAACCACATTCCAACTGATTTGCTGCGCTTTGCATCTAATAGAAAAGTAGCTCAGAAGTTTTTCGCACTTACTCAAGACCTACATCGCAGTCATCTGATGCTCGAAATCAAGTTATGTCTTGCATTTATGCTGTATGTGCAAGACCATATTTGGAGAGCAGAAAATACCAATAAAATCCGGTCTCCCTTTTTGGAATTAAACCGTAATGTTGAAGAAAGACAGCATTATGTGCAATTTCCACCATAAAACTCCTAAATAAATATATCCCAGTAAAGCAACGCCTTATAAAAAGCAGCAATAAGGTTCTGGTAAATCCCCCCACACCTCACCTCACCTTTTTTGGGGGAAAATTCCCAAACTATAAAAGTACATAGCATTTGGAAATGTTATTAAATATGTTCTGTTCTAAATATTGTTTTTTCAAAAGCTATTTATAAATTATTATACGTAAATATACGAACAAAATACAAACTAATTCTAACTTCTTGAAACGTTTGTGTAAAAAGGAAGTCAGTCAGCAGTTTAGAACAGACAGGCTTTTCTGTTATTTGCACTTGCATGTTTATTTATAATAAATAATATCAAAGAAAATATTTTTTGTCTTACCTCAATGATATACAGCACAATGTTCTTGTAGAAGCAGTAGAGTATGCACTTAGCAACTCTGTTGTAGTTCCAGGCACCATGGACCAACAAGAGGTTCTTCAAATACTTAAACTGTAAGAGAGAAGAGATCAGAGAGAAACAAAGTAAAGAGATAAGCTGATGATTGGTGAGACTACTAGAATTACACATCAGAATTGAGTCCTGCTTAAGAACAGGTAACAGGGCATAACACAAAGGGAGTGAATGCAAATTATCAGTGGTTGTTTACAGTCTAGTTCCCTGGGAGAACAAACCTGAGGATTCTAACAGAAATTTCAGAGATATTTACTCTCAGTGATATTTATTAAGGCTACAAATAAGACGAGGTGCTGAAAAGCAGAAAACAGGAAAAACATTTCATTGCTCCATTGTTCATAAAGATTGTGGCTCGGCTCACTGGTTATACAAATCCTTGGCACTACTGTTGTCCCAAACCTGACTTGGTGCTAATATGGCACTTGTGACCACAACTGTAAACGTACTAATCATTGATACTAATTCGTACTAATTAAACGTACTAATCAAGCATTAATAATTGGGAGAAGGGATAGGCAACTCAGCAAAACTAAGCCCCTGTTTCTTATCCAATACAATTTAAATAACCTGGTAAACACTACATATTTAACAAACCAAGGGTTTCACAATGTCTCCTGGGTTAGATGTACAGGAAACCAAAAAAATGGCTAAAGGCACTGAGGCTGTCCAGTCGTTGCAGCTCTAAAACAGACTGTTGACAGACACAGAGCAGTAGAGCTGAAGCGTATAGCTCTAAACCAAAATTCTGCTGATTTGTGTAGGGCCAAAAAATTTTCCATCATGTTTAGAGGCTGATCCAGGACCAGCCAAACCCTATTTAAGTCTTAATAAAACTGAAGTCTTTCTTCTCTGTTGCTCCTAGACCTTAATAAAATACAAACACTGGAACAAATATTGCAATGTTGTATCTACTCTCTGACGTATGAGCCATTTTGTTTTCCTGCATCCTAAAAACAACCATTTGATACTTTTTACCAGTGTGACATAGGTTTATAAACAAGGTCTTTTTTTTAGAGGAAACCTCTTGGCATTTTAGCTGCTTTGATCTTAAAAAAATTGGTTAGATATACACGTCTTCTCATGAAAGACCAATAAGCCATTTTATTTATTCCTTACAGGGTTTGCCTCCAGAAAGTCTAGAATGGCACTTGGGCAAAGACAGAACCCTTTTAAAGTCATATGATACACAGATATTCTGCATTTAGTAGGCATGAGAAACTATGATAAAAAAAGTAACACGATGAGATGCCACTAGAGTACAAGTATGAAATATGAAATGAAGAATGGTGTTGACAGCTCTTGAAACAAGAGATGCTATACTTCTGTTACAAGCACAAAGCTGCTTGGGAAGTATCAAGTCTCCTGCATGTACTGTAACACAATGTGATTAATTAGGTTTACATAAGAGCACAATGATCCATTAAAGAGACAGGTGAGATTTGGATAAGGTAACCCGGACATTGTATAAACTGACCCGACCTGACCTTAAATATGCTCTGACATTCTGCCCACCTGTTCACCTCCGAGTTCACCTCTGGTTTTAACCTCTTAACTTAGTTTGGATCTGTAGCAGGTCAGTAAGACGTAGCGTTCTTTGACATTAACGATGGAATGCTTTAAGTGACAAACTTAAAGGCACTAACCAGAATTATCTGTGGCGTAATATCGTACCTTTAATAAATTAATGAATGTTTTTTTAGTATGGCTGTCTCTATAATATGTGTATTGTCACAGTGGTTCATGATTAAATACAGACGACTGTGATAACTACAAAAACAATGAATTCTTGCTTTAATAAACCTTTTTTGATGGTTCTTTACATTGGCCTGGTAGCTTTAGCACTAGCATTCTTTGAATCTTGTACAACAACGCTGTAATTATCATCAGTCCGGCAGTCTCAGCCTCACCTGTGCAATAGAGTAATCAGAGGAGTTGGCAGCCTGAAGTCCTTCGTTGCCCGAGATACCAACGCCAACATGAGCACTCTGGATCATGCCTACATCATTAGCACCATCACCTATGGCCAGTGTAATAACTTTCACCTGCTTCTTAACCATCTCCACAACCTCTGACTTCTGTAGAGGGGAAACCCTGCAGACAGATATACACCAAGTTTAATACAATTCGTTGAAATGTAGCCCTAATATGTCATTTTGCAAAAACAAGCACACAAATATGGTCTGTACCCTGACACAGATATCACTACCATACAGTAAAAATGGTCCTGGGTTTGACTCCATTTTCACTCCAGATCACATTTCCAATGACTATTTTCTAAGTATATATAGCAATTTTAATAAAATATCTGTCACGGCAGGAGCTTTAGGTAGTATTTCAGGTTTAAAGATAGTTTGAACAGGAGCTCTAAACTTCTGACATGCCCAGACATTAAAAGCTTGTTGGATCACTAGCAACATGTGCCTTTAGTTTCCCACGATGAGGTGCTGATGAAATAGGACCAAGGGTTAAACTCAAATCTTCCTCAGGGTCAGCAACCAGGAAAATTGAGATTAGACATACAGTAAAAAAAAAAAAGCCTGTGAAGGAAAAACAGACTGGATTCTTTTTTTTTTTTTTTAAAGAGAGTTAGAGAGAAATCTTACACTGGCCTATCTGGTTATTTATGTCTGTATGCAGACAAAATCTGTTTTTCTTTCCAGGTCATTCACAAAAGGTTTGCTTATATCTTAATAAAGTAAAAATATCACATCATACATCTAGCACAAATACAAGTTTATCAACCAGAAACTATAGTAAGATTTTATATATCATCCAGTAATGTCCAAAAGCATTATGCACTCCCCCTAGAGTTCGACTGACCTTTTATCAAGAATATGTTAAATTTTAGATGCAACGAAAAGATAAGACATATAATTTAGAGAAAGCATCTACACTTTTGCATAACATCATTGTGCAGAAACCTTATTTGAAAAAAAAAAAACACCAAATCTGTGTAAAAGTCAGTTTAAATAAAGCCATATGAGCTCAAATCCATATAAAACTATTAAACTACATTAACCTGTCAAGAAAATGAGATGAAAGACCATTTGTGTTTTGAAATGACATTTTATGTACACACAGAGTCCTGACAACATGCTAAAAGGAAAAAGAAAACAGTTTAAAAGATAATTGCTCCACCATCATCCCTAATCTAAACAATTCCTAAATTACTAACATATTAAAGACATAAGTGAACACACTGGACTCTAGTCTTTTGGGTAATCATGACCATGTCTATTGTAAACACATAAAACATTGTTTTTTAATGTTAAATCCAATAATGCACAGTAAACATGTTTGCAAATACATGAACTCATTCCATCAAATTCAGTTATGCATTGATGAAGCACACATTTCCCAGTTAACCCCATCACATCACGCTATTTTATAGAAAAGATAAACTTTGGGGGTCAATAAATCTAAAGGTCTGTATCTGCTAAATCGTTATCCATGTTGTTTAGCGTTCCTACCCAAATGGTACGACTGCTTAGTTTAACAACAAAAATGTTTTTTTGTTAAAAAACTAAAAAACATTAAGAACAAAACAAACAGATTTGACCTAAACATCCACTTGGAACCAGATTACACTAAAAATGTTTAAACTTGCTTCTGCATGAAACCAGGAATGACATCACATATTTTTGTGGATTAAGGGAAGCTCTTATTAGTCGGGCCGGCTGATGTCCTGGGGGCACTGTGTGTGCGTGTGTGTGTGTGTGTGTGTGTAGGGTGAGCAAAAGCAGATCAGAGTAATTACATCATAGACCACATAATGGCAGTGGCACCTGTGGTTTGTGTGTTGTTTCTGGAGAATGACACTGATTTTTTGCAGAGCCAAGGATCGGTTACTCGAGAGCTTCCCGCTCGGTTACTGACTTGGCGTGCACACCCACACACGTGTGTGCGTGTGTGCAAGTGTGAGTGTATGTGCACACACACCTACTGTTTATATCAGCCAATACCAATCCATTTGGAAAGCTATTGTGGCCAAAATAACTGATAATTTTGGACTTTAAAAGCTTGTGAAGTTCTGTGTGCTGTGTTGTGCACCATGTGTTTGATGGAGGAAATCCTTTATATGATGCAGTTGTGAAAGTCATACCTGCAGCATATGACGGCCTTGCAGGAAAGGGCTAGGTCCAGGAAATACTGGCGCACGCCGAACGTGAGTGCATACTTCAAGGTCTTTCCATCGATGATTAGTGCACAGTCGTTTTCCTTATGCAACGCGTCTCCCATCATAGTACAGTGATGGCTCAGAGTCTCCCTCGTACCCTGCAATTTAAATTTACTGCTGTTACATACAACCAGTTTAAACCATTCTATATACCAAACATTACAGTGTTACTTAATAAAAAACATTTAATATTAAAAATATAGCTTTTATTTTGTTTCTTCCTACTTCTTTATTTATTTATGCACCTTTATTCACACTTTATCCATTAGCAGTCTGCATAATAATAAATGATCAGTAGGATTAAACCTCTATATCTGTTCACTGATTATAATAGCTGTAAGCTGTTTTTGTTGATCCATAACAACAAGACAAATAAAAAAAAAAGAACATGCCACTTTCAAGCAGTGGATTTTCTGTTTTTCCCTTTAATGTTAGTGAAGGTTACATGTTGAAAAACAAGAACTGAATTCAACAGTTCATGTAACGGCAATAACTAATCACTTAAAGCTGTTTCCCATCAGCTAACAATACCATTTATAAACCCTTCAAACTTAATGTACAGCTACTTGACATAAGGGTTTAAAGTCTGTTTGCAATAGCTTTCAAGGATGCACATTGAGAATATTCACAAAAAAGCTTTTAAAGGAATGGTTTTAGTGTGTAATCATTAGAAAACATATACAGACATTAATAGTAATAAAATATTTTTTTCAGACATATAAAAATGTTTCCAGAACATGCCATCCATTCTATTAGCTTATCTTAAACACTATAATGTTTAATAAAAACACATTTAAAAAATGTAATATAGCTGACATGCTCAGAATTCTGTCAGTTAAAATATCAGAAAGTGGTTCTGGCTCGAACGCTGTGCCGGCCCTACAGCACTGCACTGATAACAGAATACAAAGCATAATGGCATTTCTGCTGAAAGACATGGGCCGACAAGCCACTGCACAATCATGGTTATCACTGTGTGATTTTAAAAGTACAAAAGTCTGGTCTTAAAAACACAATTACATAAAAATAGTTTAATAAGAAATAAATTAGTTTTTTAAATGATACCTTTTCTGTGTTTCAGCAAAACTGAACAGCATAGATTTCAACACATCTCAGAAGTCTTTTCAAATGGTCATTACATCCACAAAAATGTAGGAGCTGAAAACCCCAAACATGCAAATATATTTTTTTTCACTTTCACAAGCTCCACTAAATATCTACTTGAGGTCTTAGCAGCTTATACACTTATTGATGGCCTTCAATACTGTCATGGTATTGGGCTTTAAATCAAAGTCTACATAGAAAGTTGTCGGTGTGGGCCCTTTATTGGACACCTTAATAACCACATCCCTTAACATTACAGGGAAGAGTTTTAGCCAATAATAACATATGTATTACCAATAAGAACTAAATGAACTGCAACTTTCAGCATAATAAGTGCAAGTAATACAGATATGATGGCTGCTTTCAACAAAGCACATTGTGGATTTTTGCCTGACCTCAGAAGAAAATCTAAATAAACAGCACAGTAACGGAAAGATAATTTTACAGGTTTCCTTAGTGCTTGTGTAATCAACCACATTGAATAACAGTGGGCTTCTCATGTAACATAACAATGTCATCTCAGCATGAGTCTGAATCTGGGTTTATTATTAATGTAATCATGTTCAAAGAGAGGTTGATGAGAAAAGAGGATAAACATGCATATAGGCATACTTCAATTGATGCAGAGCAGCACTGAACCTTGGACTGATGGTTCGTTTAGAAGAGCCAAACCCTTGGACTAGGCCTGGCCATGAATTATAACAGCATGGGAATTTATCCTGAGCTCTCAAATGGCTCCAAACATTCTCTTTCTTTCTGCTCCGTCATTAATCCGTTCTCACTCTTTGGGTATGTGTGTATCCACAGTGCTAAAGAACGCGCTGGACCGAGCATAACGCTTGTTTTTTCAAGAATGTCCACTCCCAGAATGTCCACTGAACATGCTCAAATCGGCATCCAGGAATAAATCGGCCTGAAAGATTTTAATCACATCTGACTGATCAGAACACTTAGCATCCTCATACCAAATATCAATGAATGGTTTTGGGCGAGAAATCTGCACTGCATTCTGCACTGAGAAATCTGTTTTTTAAGGGCAAGGTATAGTACAGAAGATGACTTGGTGGTCTAAAAACATCACAATTTATTTATTTTGCTGACAATTTGCACATTTCCTGCTTTTTATGTGTTCTGGAGTGAGGAGTCATTACTAAACTGCATCCGCACTCTGAAGCAGACAGGGGATATGATATAGCACTAAAAACATGTGCAACAGAGAACAAAGACAGTAAGAAAGAAGTTAAAAGCAAAAAAGTACGACAGGTCACAACTTTAAATCAACCGAGTGATGATCAAACACAGTAAATCTCCACCTCTCGTTCCCTTGGGTACAACTACCAAGAAATGTGAAACACTGCCCCCTGCAAGGGCAAGCAGCAACCCCACCAACCCTACTTGTACTTACACCAGTAAGCCTGTGTAATAACATTTAGCACCACCATGACAATTTGGCTCTGTGAGCCTTAAAATACATTTTTTTAATACAACTTCTTTCAAATTTTTTTTTTTCCACTCACTCAATTTAACAATGGACTAGTTTAAACTAGTTGCATTAACTTGTAACTTAACAATCACTTTTTCTATATATGGAGACAATCCACAGCACTTTACAACATAATATTTTATTAATCTCCATCTTGCTGATATAACATTTTTAACTAGTAAAATGGGGAAAAAAAAAGACAAATTTCCCAAAAAAAACGTGGTTAATTTTTCTTTTTTTTTTTTTTTTTTTTGCTGTTCTTGTAAATAAATAAAAATTTGAATGAGAAAAACTGTAAGTAATTCGGTGCAGGCATGAGAAGGACATGCAGACTACACACAGAAAGGACTTATATTTGGCCCAACTGTGAACTGAATACAGGATGTTTTTGAAGGCTTCAAATGTTTGCAATGGTAATAATATAAAAACATAATCTAAACAGCATAACGTTTCCCATATTTAGGGTGTGCAAACATAAGCTATAAATTATCCTCAATAATTAAAAAATGTGATAAGAGCATTCCTATCACTGCAAGGAAAACTTTAGAATGTGTCTCGACATCAGTGTATCTGACACACCACTAATAACACTATTAACAGCTTTGTTACATAGACATTGCCATCTTGCTCTGAAATTGCAGAACAGTGCTGGAGGGAATGTGTGCATGCTGGGGACAGATGCCGTAGGCTAAGGAGATTGCACCTCAGGGACCAACCAAGTCTGTGTTGGCATAACAAGCCTCTGAAACCCAAGCTTAAAGGAAATATTTGGAGAGAAGCGCTTCATGTTTCACAGAAAGAGAGAAAGGATGAAAGAAGGTAGGATTTGGTAAGAGCATGGTCATCCCTGTTGAGGACCAATCGACTATGTGGAGCGTGTGTATGTGTGTGTGTCTTTCATAAATATCTTGCATAAATAGCACATGAGCAAAACTAGTATATTTTACCAACAGCTTTACAACAAATGTTTAAAAACATAAAATGGCTAGAGGAAGTAACCAAACTGACAAAGTCTGATAAACAGTTTGATTAAACTGTTCCCATTAGCTGAAAAATACTAAAACTAACAGGGTGTGTGAATGTGCATCATCTCGAGAAGATCCTAATGCTTTCTGTCGCCTCCTCAGGCCTCAGTGTTAGTCTGTCTGAGAGAACTATGCCTGTGATTCAAGTGTGTTTGGATTGGAAGTGTATGGAAGGCATCTGTTATGCTGCAAGCCTTTAGCCATGAAGCCCTGGAGTCAGTGGGAAGAGGTGCTGAAGAGGATGTGGGTACTTGAGAGAGACAGCTGGACTCAAGTGGCTGAATTACGGGTATACACAAATAGAAATATGTAGCTATTTGTTGTAATAACATAAAGAAGAAAAAAGGCAAGAAATGTAATAAAAATGTGTATACAATCTGCTTTCTTCTATATTAGCACACCTTTGTTATGACAGGTTTGTGCAGAAACCCAGAACAAACTTTATGTGGTAAAAAAAAGATGACAATCACATGATGCCACTGTAAAGCCATGCAGAATATGTTGAAGAATATTTAATAAAATAGAAGTGTTGAATGAAAAAATTTTGGTATAGAGCAACCCAGTCATTTCTCAGTGTTGCAAAGCCCGCTGGAACACCACTGTCAGCAGCCTCAGTGTGTCTGTGTAGCATCACATAGCAGTGTACCCTCTGCAATCAGATTAATCAGACATAAAGCTCCTGCACAGGACTCGAGAGAAGCATTGGTTTCTTTCTACACTCGACTCATCCATCTACATGATGAAGCTAGTGGGAGGATAATACTTAAGAATACTATACAGTACATTCTGACTGGAATGACAAGATGGAAAGGAAACTCCCAATCAAGTTTTCAGACTTGAACCCTGAATATATTTGGGTTTTTTTTATGTGATCTTTAATTATCAAAAAGTCCTATTTTATTTATTGTGCTATGATTAAGCCAGCTGTGTCTATACAACAAAAAACAGTTGAAAACTTCTCCTTACACAGAAATGCAGTATGATAAAAAAAATAATAAAACAGGTCAGGTCAAAAGTACACTTGTAAATTTCATGAGTAATAAAAAAAAAAAACACCATTTTATAAACACCATGTAGCCCTTCAACCTGCCTATGTTTTCAAGGCCGCTTTACAGACAGGGAAAAAAGTGGAGTTAATAGAAAATAAGATAATGCTGATTGCCTGCTGCTGAGCGCTCACAAGCCCCTAGTGCCATCTGACCCCTGAAAATCCTGCATGTTTGCTTTAACTGTGGCAAAAACGCATGTCAAAGTCTTTCCAATTCTCTTTCCTCTCTTTCTCTTCCTCAGTCCATCAATCATGCTAAACGACTGTTTGACAGACGGGGAGCCGTCTGTCATCGCTAAGGGCCCGCCCACACTTGGCACATCCAGGGATTCTGTAGTGTATGAGAATGTAAAATTGGCCTTGATTTCAACGCTCGGTCTCACTTCCAAAGACAAGCCCCCTCCCTGTGGGGCAGCTTGACCTTTATTTGCAAGTGTAAGGATGTGAGCATGAGCCTATGCGTGTTTAATGTTTCCTCTCTAAAGCACCAGAACCTTTACTTTGATGGGCAGCAGACAACATTTTTGCTGAATGAGTTAAATGAGCACATATGTCCAGGTGTGTGTAGGCATGTGGGAATGATAAAGGTTAAAACGAGGTCAGAAGCTCGGCTCTCTGTACTTGAACTTTCACTCTTAAACAGTACCATGCTGAGAGGCCTGCACTGTTACACCCTACCCTATTAGCCCGTGTGATCATTAGTCCTCCTAGCGATTTCCTGCGGGTTCTTTTGGCCTGTCTGTGTTGCTCTCTCAAGGCACGTATAAAACTCCACCCGTGGTGCGGTTACAAGCAGCAAACCAGTGGGATGTTGGTAGTGTAAACCTTGTACAGGAAACAGAGGGAAACAGGTTAGAGCAGCTGCATAGCAACACTGAAATAGGAATGAAGAAGAAAGGACAGACCCTCAGTCACAGTAATGATCCCAGAGAGACATTAAGTGATCTGAAGTTTTATATGGATCTGTGAACTAGATTATGTATCTGAATCCCCAGTGCTACAGTCCACTGCTTTAAAACTGTGACACCAAAGAACCATTAGAGATGAGAGCCAGCTGCACCATCTCCTCACGTCGCCTGTGTCTCAAGCTATTCAGTTCATTTATACACAACGATTTGATGATGATTCTAAATCAGCACTTTGAGAAGCAGTGACTGCATTGGTCAGCCAATGAGAGAGCAGGACACAGGGTTGAGCTATAGGTAGTAAATTACAAACAAAATATAAAGGTAAATAAAAACATCATGGTAACAGAATATAAAGGGACAAACCAGTTGTATGATTGATTATTATACGCTTCTCATTTGCATAAATCTGAACTGTGCAATTTAGTTTTTAGCCACCAAGTCAAAGTCACAGCAATCCTGTCTCCACAACACATTCTCCAACATGATCTAGTGTCTAAACAAATGACCTCTGGTTGCTTTGTCGAATGCATGACTGAGCTCTGCCTTATACCTCTGTATGATTGCTGTGATTCCCAATGAATCCTGTATTAGAAACAAAACAGATCCAGACATAGTACTCATCCTCACATCCAGAGTCTCTTCATTAATCACCAACAGACCCATGTTCTTGGTAAGCAGTTTGCAGGAGTGTCCTACAAGACAAGAGAGGAAATATAAGTTGAACACAGCAGACCTTTACCACTACCACATGCTTAATATGAAAATGCATTTTACATGTTGCTGCAACAAAAGTAATATATCAATACTGAATAACGGAGTGTGTGACGACATGTTTAAACCATTTAAACAGAAAGAAACTGAATACTGAAGAGATCTAAAAAAAGGTTTTATATTACATTAATCATTAAACAGAACATATAGATACTGAGAGACATTGACTGAGTAGAACAATGTTGTTTCTGGAAAAAACAGTGATCTACATTACATCAAGTTCTTAGTGGCACAAAGCTTCTGAAGGCGACCATGCCGCTGGAAATGTGTTGTTATGAAGTGTTAACCAAGTAGAAAACCAGAAGACTCAAGAGGAAAGTGTTTTATGTTTGCAGACATGTGTGTTTTCCTTCCTCAAAGCTCAAATCAACAGTAAGTGGGTCTGCCATTCCTGCTACTGCTCACCTGCTTTTTTAAGTGTAAAGTAGTAAAATAATTTCAGTTTGGTTCTTTATGGGAAAATGGTCCAGTTCAGACTCCCCTCCTACAAACATCTCTCAAAACTGTTTAAATTCTAAAGTCTCCTCCCCGGTTTCTTACACCCCTGTTAATTAGCTATTAAATGTACAGATTTCATATAAAAGTAAATGGCAGCAGAAAAAGCCCATAAAATCCTACACGATGGGTCCATCAGTAACCATGTACAGCAAAAAAAAAAAAAAGCACAGATTTGTAAATTGCGAAGCACTTGGATAGCAGAAGGCATGGGGTGCTGTTTGGTTTGGCTAGACTCTGTTTGCACTTTTGAGAGTAAGAGGGCTACTGTGGCACCTAAACACGCGCCAAGAACAACAGACCTGCAAAAGCAGTCACAGCAAATTCTCTTTCTGACCAATGGGTGGCATCTCCCACAACTCGGTAGGAAAAAAGAGGTGAAAGAAATGTCTCGCCTCAAACAGAGAATCAGTCAAACTCAGTAACCACAGTGACTTAAACCACACTCGAACCGCCAGAAATCAGTCTCAGCCAGCAGAGGTAAAATACCAAGCTTCCACTGATTTGCTTACTTTGGCTCTTGTGCATCGATCACATTCAATGGGTGGGTGTTTTTTTATTCTTTCTTTTCCCTGTATTTCTTTAGATGGGCAGGTGGATAAGGCTTGAACCAGTACACACTTTTCTTTTCCTGTCTGGGTAACCGGTGCTTCAGCACTGCTACTGTTTAATCTAAGCACAAATCTTCTATAAAGACTGGCACTTTGGACCAAACAGTTCTAAGACCTTATTAAAAAGGAACGTCCCACTTGGTTTGTTTTACAGAGCCTCTGCTTTTGCACCGCAGTGGAATCACTAGGATGATGTTAGACAGATGCCCTAAAGTTGTTCTGCTCTTAAATTCTCTTGAAATCCTTTTTCTTGATTTTCCTCATGCATTAATAGCCTTCCCCAAACTGCTTTAATAAAATTAGAATACAGTTCTTAAAAAAGCATAGCTTAACTATGTACTTAATTTTACTTTGTCAGTGCCTAAAATGACTAAAACCCCTGAATCATACAAGGCTGTTGTCCATAACATGTCAAAAGAATTACCAAAATAATTACCAAAATACCAACAAAGATCTATATATTACCCTTAGCTATTAATATCAAGATATACTTAAGATATGCATAAAACCATAGACTTAATCATGTTGGTCTAATTTTTATTTCAAAGCTAAACTGTTATTTTAATGGTCAAAGCTTTAAAAGGATACTTCAAAATGGCACAGCAGCACCTGTGAGAACTGAGAGCTTATGTTCACTTGTATGTGGACCGATTACTGTACATTTATACAAGTCATGGTTCCGATGTAGAAATAGTACTAACCTTGATGTTAAAGTTAAAAAAAAAAGTCAGTTAAAAGAATTTAAGAACTTAAATTGTCACCTGCTCTGCAGTGTGAAGAAACAGAGAGAATTTATTTTCTTTAATAGTTCGAAAAACTCTGAATACATTCCTCTGGTGTGAAAGCAAGTATTAATTCCTTAATTACACTGAACACAGATAAAAGATTTTACCACAAAATCTGTTTCTTTACTTTTTAGCAGGTGTCATTCATAGATAAATGGCAATGAAACAGTTAAATCAATAGAGTTGCTCTATGTTTTAGTTTGGATGTTTTAAACAGGTTCAGTCGGGTTAAGTACTCGGGTGTAGAAGTGTGCTGGTGTGAGAGAGTTGCGGTGTGCAGCTGCTCAACACAAAGGCCTGATTGAGGGCAGACCTGCTTGGTGGCCAGAGAGCGCACTATGTTTGGCTCTGTTCCTGTGCTGCTGGCTGTTTAAAGGCAGACTCATAACAGATCACTGTTTAGACCAATCACATAACCACATCTGAGGGAGAGTCGGCTAAGGAGGGGAATGGGGGTGCAAGAGACTGTCTAGTGGCGGGAAACAACCTCATAGTGTAGAATTGAAATAAATTTTGTTTACACAATGCACTCACACATGTGCGGTTTTTCCATATGAATGGCACAGCTCAGCTCAGCAATTCCGTATAATACGGACTGCAACCCTAGACGTGTTGGGTTTAATGCATTATGCACGATATAGTAAAGATCAGACAGACAGCAGGGTCTGTGTTTAGTCAAGTGACACAAAACTGCAAAACATTCTAGTTGCTAAATTAGTACTAATTTACTTAATAGATTTAGATGAGTTCTGTTACAACTAGACATTATGGTCTAAGTAATGACTAAAGCACAAATTGTTTTAATATAATTTGAAGATGACCTCATGCACCTAAATATGCTAAAATAGGCATATCTCGGAGTGATTTAACATGTATGAAAACCAATTTTAATGTATGTAATGCACAGTTTATTTAAGACAGACACACACCTATGTTAATAGCTGTCTCCTGTTTGTCCCCAGTCAGGATCCAGATCTTTATGTCAGCCTTCATCAGAGTCTCAATGGTCTCAGGCACACGGTCTTGCAGCTTGTCCTCAATTGCTGTGGCCCCCAGCAGCTGTAGATTCTTCAGCACATAATGAAAAAAATGATTTAGAAACACTTACACTACAATATAAAAATATTCACATATGATTTTGATGGATTTATTGACGCTGTGAAACTATATGCAAATGTCAGTGAAGTCAGGAAGCCACTTCTCGGTTCCTGTCTCAGAAACCTGGCACACATACAGGATTAAAAGAAAAGAAAATATCAAGCATGACTTGACATACCACCAATGTTTTATTCTAACCCAAATTGTGAAACAGCAGAATGATTTTAAACCTGACCACCATAAACGGCATCATATAAAGTCTTAAGTTTTCCGTGGTTGCACCTGTCAGCCCTGATCAACAGTAAAAACAAAATAGAAATGAGGCACATGTATAAAAAATGGCCTTTAAATAAAAGCAAAGCAGATGTAGTCCATGCATGACAGGAACGATTACAGAACAATGAAAATTTTATTTTGAATCAAGTTTAGCTCATAGTTTGACCCTTCAGTCCCAATCTCTCAGTCTCCCAGTCTTGCTCTAGGCTGTTTCCGTTTGTTCAGGGAATGCTGGGATAGACATGAATACCTCCAACAATAATTATTAAGATTTGCAGGGTAGATAATGAAAGATAAATTTTCGAAAAGGATAATATCTGTTACGACAATAGGACTTTAAAAACTAAAATATTGGCAATCTGACCCAAGAGGCAAGTTTGAAAAATGATCTTTTAACCCAATCAAGTCAGACTAAATTAATCCTGAGTGGTCCCGTCATGTTTAAACAGTTATCCGAAACCCCCAAGCTTTCAATCATCATACAGTGTATGCAAACCATCCCATAAATCTTTGCACATAGTAACATTTATCACAAAATTAACAAATCCATCTTTCCAAATCATAGTGTCATCAAACATGTTCCCGTAAAGAGAAATATGGTGGGAGTGGGGATCAGATCACTTTCTCAGACGGGGTAGCAAGATTATTTTTCTCTGGTCAGCTGTTCCAGCATACCCTCAGTGCTGGGTGAGGATGTGGGCTCAGGAAGAGGGAAAAAGAGAATGCTTAGGAGAATTACAGTCATGCTCTGACCACAAAAACCTGGCTGTCTCCATGTGTCGGTGAGAGAAAATAAAGACTGGAGCAAAAAAGGGAGCGAAGGGGTGTGTGGCTGGGTTAAGTATTTATCTCAGGAAACCCCTGGCCTTTTGACCGACCACGGTCTTTTCAAAGAAGCAAGAGTTACGACGGAACCCAAAGCTGCTGCAGAAAGCATGAAGAGAGCACCCCTTAAACATCAACAAATCAACAGATTTTGCTGATAATCACCAGGATTGAGTCCCTCAGCCAGAAAACACACAAGACTAAGAGCCCTCTGTTGGTCAGACAGTTTAACTTCAGTCTTATGTATTTTGTTAGGTTAAGTTTTAAAAGATCATAAAATCATCATCTTAAAAAGATATTTAAACATTAAAACACACCTTTTGCTCATCTATATTTAGTGTTGGAAATAACTTGGAAATGCGCAATTACATTACAAACAAGCTACAAGTTCTAAATCCATATAAGCTACAAGTTCTAAATCCATAAATTTCAGAATACATTAATTTTAGTTATTTAAAAAACTATTTTAAAATGTAGAACTTAAGCAGGTGACATTTTACATAATTTTAAACATCATGCAAATTAAAGTGATAAGATTTAGAGTTTTAATTACAATACTAACTGCAACACACAAAGAAAAATTTGTCCCTCTCCTCAATCAATAATGTAATATTTTCCAGTTGTTGATGACGGACAAACAAAATATGGATTTCAAGACTTTATATCACCTTCACTACTCCACATTACTATTGACACTGTCGAAACTTTTACATACCAATATATACACACATGCCTATTTATTATTCAACACATTATTTTAAATACTGTGTAATAAACTGTACCCATTCCTGTTGATAACAAAATCGTGTCTCCAGTCCTCATTCATGCCCACCTTTCTTTATATGCATTTACCTAATTTTTCTTATTTTTGACAATTTTTAGCTATTATTGTATAATTGATGTGCTGTGTTATTATTAGTATTATATCTGCTAAATTTCCTACTGGATCATTAAAGATTCTATCAATCTATCTATGAATTTATCAGTCTAATGATATAAAAAAATCTAATAAAGGTTAATATAGTTATAACTGGTCAATAGCAAAATTATATTACAATTTATTATAAATTAATGTAATAACTATCTCTAATTCTCTTTGTAATGCTTTCAAGTTATCTGTAACCATCCAGCTTCTGTGCTACAGATCTGGAAGCTATGAACAAAGAAAATCACAAGCCAAATGTATTGAATGACAGCCAGACCAGCGGGGAAAAGATGAGGGGTGCTTTATACACCGAATCTGGCAAATGTCAACTTTCCTTTTGTGAAGCATAAAAGAATCTTGGACATATCTTGGATGAAAAAATAACAAATAAACCCAACAGAGGCGCCTGCATGGCCAGAGCAAGTGTTGACTGCTGCAGCATGATGACTTACCAAAATAAGTCAGTTAGAATGATATCGTACTAATTCTCTTCAACTTTCCTAAACAAGCCAATGGCTTTATCAAAGAAATGCTTTACTGACAAACATTAAATAATTTATCAACGTCCATGGGTTATTTGAACCGGTTTAGATTTTGGATATCATATAAACACTGTGCTTGTTTGTTTACAGTACATTTGATCTCATCATTTTAATCTGGAATCAAATTGTTTAATTTGAGGATGTTGTGCTTTCTAAAATGTTTGCTTTTTTGTCTTTTGTCTTAACTTTTAAAAGCCATATTTAGACAGTTTTGTAATGTTTACATTTTAAAAAACAGTGCTAATAGTTTTGAGGCATGTCATTTCAAACCAAACAAAAGTGACTGATTAATCAGATGTTGAACACAGTTCAAACAGCATCACAACACACACATTTACACATCCAGCAAATGTGTTGATTTTAAATTCAAGTTGATATTCTTTATATACACAAGATGCACATGTTTTCAATTGGAATTGGTTTAACAACCATTCCTTACAAGGTTCCATTCTGTTCATAGAGAACAAAAATCAGGGGAGTTTTTCCTCATCATCTTCACACTACATCTTAAAGTATGGGGATTGACAAAGAATATTTTTATATTTTTAGTGCAAGATTAATCTGAATCTACATTATAGAAGTTATAAAATATACTGTATTTTAAATGTATATATTGTATATATATTGGAATGACTACGCATTACATCTACAGAAACTTTAATTACATGCCATTTTAGTCCCCAACAGTCTTTTGCACATTTAAAAGCCTCCACTATCCTTTTTACAGAATTTTAAATAGTCTGTATGGTTTATTGCCTATTTATCCAGAAGACTAATTAGAGAGATAGACACACTAACACGTATATATTTATAAATTATGTGGACTGCAGTTGTGTGTTCTTACCTTCTCAATGAGCTCATAACTTTCCTCCAGTTTCAGTGCTCTGTTCTGCAATGCGGTACCAGCCCGATGATGGACTTCCTGCCACTGCTTGTACAATGACTCGGACACATCTGCCACAGCAAAGCACAGTGTACGCAAACCTACATGTGAACAAAAACACGCGTTTCAAGCCAGAGCCTAATTATTTAAAACGATAATAAGAAGCGTTTAATAATGGGTTCCAAGTATAAGCACTGCAATATCGCAGACAGCCACAAGAGGGCGGTCCACACACAGGATTCCAGGCGGAAAGCTCAAGCAAAATACTGCAGTGCTGCAGTTCAGTTCTACATCATTAAACATGTGCTCTTACCCTCTGTAGCAAACTGCTCCAGATGTTTAAGCGTAATATCCTTAAATCTAGAGTTGTCTGCCAAGCGATCATAGATTACCGTGTCCTATATAAAAAAATAATAATAATAATAATTAACATTCTGACATTTACATATCATTTTTATGTGACCTGAGAAACACATCTTTAACATTAGAAATGATCTTAAAGGTAAGGTTAATCTTTAGAATCTTTAAATCTTTTACATTTATTACATGTATTTTTGTGTCTGATCATACAGCATGGTTTGATATTAGAGGAAAATGTCATGTAAAGTTATGTATATGTATTTTATGTAATAAATGTTTAAAACAATTTAAATATGGAGACAATATATTGTGTCATTTTCTATAAATAAATTCACATTCTAATAATAGTCAGGTTTAATTAGCAGATCAGTCAATTCGGTAGCCACCGTTTCTCTGTTGCTATAGTGACAGACACTCACGGCTCCTTTACAGTAGAGACGGATCTTTCCGGATGGCGTGCGCATTATAACCGACATTCTCTTTCTAGCACTGAGGAATAAAACAACAGACAGATTTAGCAGTAAATTGAGAAAAAAAATATATCAAAAGGTCACGATGAGGGGCAAATAGTAAAGATAAAGCAAACTACAAATGCTACTGGATAAAATGGATAAAACTGAACCTGAAGGAACACCTCACCTTGTAAACTCCAAAACATGTAACAGCTCATATTTCTCTTCATTATCAATCTGTAAGATACACAGACAATAATTAACATGCTTGATATGAAAAGCCAAAAACATTTAGTGCAATGATGAATTTATTTTTCACTTGCATTTGCAAAAATTAAGAAAAACATGGTTTTCTGAGGCAGAACATTTACAGGAAACAAATGTAAAAAGCGTCCCTCTCTAACGCTCTTGTTCAGAGGCTATGCATTAGTCAGAGTTGACAGAAGGGAGGAGATGAATGATTTCATGCCCTGGACAACTGATTGAGAATATGCCATTGCCTTGGATACAGTGAAATTAGACTAACGTGGTCTTTTTGTTCTCGTTAACCCTTTCAAAACACTTAAACACAGAGTAAAATCAATTACTTAATATTCCTACTATTTATAATGCAGCATCTACAAAATATTCTTCTCTTATTACTGCTGTATAAAATGAAAGACTGATGCATTAGCAAATACAATTACCAGGCTGTATAAGATGCCGCTTTGACAAAGCACTGCATCTACTCACCGCCTGAATGATGACACTGTCTGGAGTCCTGGCTGAGAAAACAAAGCCGAGGTTACGTGCTGCGCGGACCAAGGCTCCTTCATCTGTAGTGCAGACACAGAGTAGGTCAGAACATGATATGTAAGCAGTAAGTTCAATAAGCTAAACAGCAACCTCACTACTGAAAACATATCCCCAGGAGGAAAGCTAAATTGGAACCAGACTAGCATCTCTCTGGTGACCTTTAGTCATCAGAAGAATAGTAAAGTATGATTTACATACTAATTTGAGGGGAAATATGGTAGTTGCAACACTGAAAGCAGCTCGTGCGACACCAATAACCACATTGAGGTCATGATACCAAAGCTGCTTTTTCTGTTTTTAATGGTTTTCAATGTGTTAGCGAGTTAAGATTCCTCATTAACAAAACATGTTTTGTTTCTTCTGAAGTGACTGATGAACTGAGTAATCACTTGACTTTTTACAAGATACCAATTCACAGATTTCTTTAGATGACTGAATGAACTATGACTGGCTGACTTGCTGATGCACTAATTTTTATTGTTTTTAATATGCTTAGAAATTTATTAATATAACTGAATGTGTATTGGTTGACAGACCTGGAGATGCAGCCTGATAAGTGATGGTATTATTATTGCGTTCAGGGACGGCTGTGTGACAGATCGCCATCATGGTCATAAAATCCATGATCACAGCAGCAGTCGGCTGGTAAAATCACACACAGAAAAGGTTTTAATTTAATTCACAGTGCAGAACTTATTGTATGTGACAAATAAAACAGAATTAGAACCTTTGTGCAAATGCTGCCATTATTACAAATGCTGAACACACAAATACTGTAACTGCTGAGTTACACCTTTGCCGATGTTGCTGAAAAAATCTTAGCATACATTCTGATATATATGTAAAATAAATCAATATTCCAACCTTAACAACAGACTATTCTTTCTGGGTGTATGTAATGATAAGGACAGGCTTTTTTTTAATAATTCATTATTTACTTTGCTTTTGGATCTATAATAGACCAGTGACATCATCCTGTACTTTTTGCTAAGCCCATATATGGCTCTCTGTGTCTAAACACATTTTCAATGAATGATCAATGATCATATTTCATGGTAAATGAATATTTTTTTAATCTGAAGCACATTTTTTTCCTATACATCACTGGATCCTTTAAATTACAAAGTTGTTTAGGATTTATAATACTTATATTGCTTTATGCAAGCTAATGCTACTGTACATCTTTCAAACATCAGTAAGCTACACCAATGTAAAGTGGTTTATGGCGGTTGTATCAGTTTGTGGTTTATCTTCCCTCTTCACAATATCTGAAGTATATAGTAATATAACAACAAATCGTGCATGTAGCAATATTACTATAGTGATTCTTACTGACTTTGTAATTCAGCAGATTCAGTGATGTACAGAAGAAAAATGTACACAGAAAAAAACACATTGTGTTAAGATGCATAGTCACCAAAAAATATAAAAGTTGAATTCCATTTATTAGTCTATTGACCTTGTGTGTTAAGTATGTCCATAACATGGCACGGACTACAAAATCATGACATGACTTCAGTGACCTGCGGTATTAAAGAACAAAGACGACTGGCTGAGGAAGCACACATCTGAATATGATGCTATCAGGGGTGTTTAGAATTTTAGCTACAAACCTAATTAAACAGGATGCCACACAAAGTGACACCATCTACAGCATTCACTATGTAGTGTCTATGACTGAATTCTCTTACAATGATAATAAAAAACAAAACAAAAGGACATTTTTTGTGATACTAGACTTTGAAAAAAGATGGTTTATGAGATGAAAAAGCTGGATAGTGGGACCTGGCCAACATTTCGGCTCATTGAACATGGCTAAGCAGACCGGAGGCTCTTACGGTACTTACATGATTGCTTTGGAGGTTTTCCAGTAAACTGGGGTCATTAAATCCAGCTTCCTCCATCGAGTGAGGGCTGTGACTTCAGAAAAAAGGGCATGATTTAAAGAAAGAAACAAAATGTAATGTTTACTGATGTTTCCTGGGACTGGTTTGGTCAAAAATGAAAACATTTGTATCTACTAGGTTTGATTCTAAGAACTGCATTGGGAACAAATACAACCCGATGAGAATGATCTGTAAACAAATTCAAAAGACCTAAGGGTTGGATAACAGCTACAGGGCTCCATCTAATGGTTCAGCTAATGTTCATTATCAGCAAGCGGTACTGACACAAGCAAAACAACTCCATAAACACTGCATCAATAAGAAATGACACTTCTTTTAATGATCTCCTGATTTGGGGGCTTGTACGATTGTATCAGATTAGTAGCTGATAAAAAGCTTCCCAACATGGCCATTTTCACCCGCAACTGATAAATTGAATTCACACATTGCAGGCTGCAGCATTTTTAGCAGCATTATCGATCTCTGACTCTGTGATGTATAGCCTGCAGTTTATCAGTGCGCTTGTGGAGTTATCTTTAGTCTGATACTCAACAAGCTGCTTTTTCTTTTTTTATAAAAGGTTGCTTAAATTATGCACATGACACTCTTGTGCTATTGTAATGCTCCTTAACAATAAAGTCTGTTGATTTTCAGCAATAATTCATCAACACAATACAGCAGTTATTCATTTATATTAACTACACACAGAATAGAATCTGTCTGCCCACCACTGGAATCAAAAACTGATTTTAATATGGGTCAATAAGTGAACAGACGTTCTATAAGAAACATTTTACTCTACCATCATCTTGGGAATCAGTTTGAACCCATTCAATGTGTAATGTCTTAAAATAAATAACCGACATTTTTATGACATTCAGGTGTTTCGAAGCACCTTAGAATTCGACTCCAAGCTCCAGTAAAGTATTCTAATAATTATGAAAACTGAAAGCTTAAATATTTTTCCATTAACTTTAATTTTTTTTTATGTTTTTAATGTGCCTCAGACCATATTGTATGTTTACCCCCTTCTCCACCCCCAATCATGTACAATTGCATACACTTAATCAAAAGTTGGTAAAGTCTAAAAACTGCCAAAATTGGTGAAGTCTGTATGTAATATCACAAAACATTACTGACAGGGCCGAGTCCTAAAATATATATCCTTTAAAAGTAAAGCCTCAAGTAAAAGCGAAAGCTTTTCGTAATATCCAAACAAATTAATCAAACATGCTGTGGTCCTGCCGCATGCTGAAATCCATACAAATTCAACAGAAGCTAGTGAACCAGAGAGGAAAAAAACTAATCATATCCATTACTCTCAAACAATCCCACTGTGAGTCAGCATGTACACTTCAGAATCTAATTTCCTGCCTTCCATTACCTCTTCAGCAATATATGTGCAAAAGCATTTAGCTGTCATCCACACTTCTTCAAACACATATTGCATACAAATTGTACCCAAAGGGCTCTCTTAAAATCGGTACAGCACAAAAAAGGACTGAAACGTGCGACATGCAGAGAACATTTTAAATCCTCCATATCAAGGATGCTGCAGAAAAGTACATGCTTTAAAAAGGTAGCACAACCATGCCCACAGAGCCAGGAATGCACACACATTCACTACAACACATCTAGCACAATTACACACCCCACAAGATCAACCTGTGTATCTTATACAAAAATTTCAATCAGACTGGTATCTTAAATATTAAATTTAAATTTCCACTGCAGTTCTTGCAATTATCACAAGTCAGAATTTCAAAGTGAAGAAGAGTTAAGCTATTCACTGATTGAATTTTTAAAATCTCAAAACTAATGAAGTAAGATTTCTTTCAGTACATCAACATTATGCAACGAACAGTGTCATAATGAGTAACAGATCAGAAAAAAATATTCTTACATGTTAAATCTAAAATATTAAACCATCCGCATAATGTAGAGTATATTTAAAATAGTAAAAAATAGATCATAAAAATTTTCATGTTAAGTGACAAAATGTGGACTTAGTACAAGCAAACAATAATAATTTTAATGTAAGTTTACATACTGAAGCAAAAAGAAAAAAAACAAGAAGGAATGCTTTATGGTTAAACAACATCTTGGCAGTAATTTGGGTGCATATACAAACCAAATGCAAGTGCCATAAATCATCTCAGTGACAAAAGCAGATAGAAGGGATGCTATCAGGACTGATACATCTAAAATTATGTCAAGTTTCAAGTACACCTTATTTATAGTTCAAACATCCATCTTTAGCTTCTCTACTAACAGAATTGCCATTAACCAGCATTGCTAAGCTTTATCTTCATTCTTTTCTATGCCAATATATAAAAATGTTCAATTTTTTTCTTCCACCAGCACTTCCACCAATACAAAACTTAATTAAACAGCCAAATGCTATTAAATTGCAAGACTCTGTTCAGATGTTTTCACTACTGAAAGCTACTGAATACAAAATATGCACAGGGTAGTACATGTCTCACAAAGCACAAGGCAACAGGACAACAGAGGCAAAGACACAAGTTCACGCACAGCAGAGCTTACCAGTCCTCTTCTGTAAAACAACCATCCTCCACTTCAGATTTGTGACTGTTGAGTGAAGCCAAAAAATTTAGAAAAAAAACAGGCCAGTTTCCTGGACAGTTCTGTCAGCACTGCTGTATCTAAGACTAACATTTTATTCAGGTTGCATTTTTGTATGGAAATTATAAGACCCATAGTCTTAACTGACAGTAGCAGACTGGCACATTTTCTTCATTTGCTGACAGTTTCCCAATATTAAAACATTCTATAATTCACTAAGCTGCTAAGAAAAGTGTAAAAAAAATTTTTTTTTAAAAAAGTACGTAATTGTACATTTAGCATAATAAGAATTCTAGCATGAAGAATTCTAGAATTCATAAGACACTGGACCTAGAGACACTGGGCAAACAAAACAAAAAGCACTGCAGCTTGTTACTTTATTACAATAATAAACTAATCAGAAATGGATTAGAAGGACGTCTGTTTTAAAAATCTGTTTTACTCAATCCACACTAAACTGAGAAATCCACACTAAAATGAAAAGCAAGAGCTGCAGCTTTCTCTTTTTAAAGACATTTCTCATTTTAAAGTGAAAATGTGTGCACTTTAGGGGCTAAGCAATGTAAAAGGGTCCAGCTGTAAATTCTCACACCAATAAGCACAAGCTACAAATGTAAAGTGATCATTTTCCCACAGGAGATTTCTCTTCTAGTCTTTTGATAATTGGCACACATACTCGCATCAGGATGTGGTCGAGTGGTTGAAGTGGGTTGCAGTGAACAAATGAGACAGTGTTGGTTGGTTTGGGCCTTAAGCATTTCTAATGAGTCTGCACTAAACAAAGGTGCACATTAAAGCATAAAGATTTTTGTTTGAATTACATATCAGAAGGTTTAACACCATGGTTCAGAGAAAGAGAATTAATTACATTTACAAGAAAGAATTGTTATATGATGTCCAGAGAATTCTATCAAGTGTTAGTTTGAATTTTTTGTATATAAAAAAAATAATAATTGGCTAATACACAGATAAACTGAACTCTACAGATATCCCACTCTGCAGCTTATACATGAACCCAAATTCAAAAACTACACAGGAAAAATTAACAACAATATGAATATGAACACATCTCATGTGGTCTAGAGTTAGTTTTGAAGCCCAATGCCAAAAAATGTCATCTAGGTGTCCCTCAGACATATGCAGCACAAGATATTTAATTAAAATTTAATCTAGAGGGATTTCCTTCATTAATCACTGCTCTAAATAAGGAGCTGAAGACTGAGGGTGCAAACCTGGCTGTATATGATACCTTATTACACAATGTATCCGGATTTCAGTTTGTAAAAGATACACAGTCCATAATCAGCTCATTATATAAGCGTAAAGAGGGTGTTACAGAAAGGAGACAAGTTTGCAGTGTTTATGTCTTAACAGAACAGTGGCAACTAAAAGTATTGTAACTAATAAGCAAAGATTGTTCCTCCTTGTGGCAACAAACTGACCCTAGTAAAGGATTAAGCAAAATATAATAAGATGTCTACCCTGTAAACAAGAAGTTAAGTTAATTTTTATGCAAAGAACCAAAAAAAAACTCTTAAGAAGTGTTTAAAGTAATCCAGTACAGGTGATGTAGGAAATAACCTATATTATTTTACAGTTTAAGCAGTAAAAGTTAAGAACGTGTGAACAGGGTGAAGGATCTCTTACCCATAAGCTACGCCAGCGATGGTACACTTCTTAAACTGCATTACATTGCATGTCAGTGTTCCTGTTTTGTCTGAAAAGATGTATTTTACCTACAAAGTATTAAAGTGCATTAAATTATTTCAAATTATTTTTAAAGATTTTTAAATACATACATACATACAGTCATATTCTAATTGTTTGTGTGTGTGTGTTTTCTCATGAGATACCTGGCCAAGCTCTTCATTTAAGTTGGATGTTCGAGCCATGGCTGGAGTGTTGGTTACTTCGTACAACATGTCAGTATCCTATAATAAACAATGGTACAGCAGAAAGTTTATACCTGTTCTTAAAATATTCATACTGTGTGTTTATCATTTTTATTCTTGTCTAAATCTGACCAGCATTAATAACGTGGCCTTTTATTCTAACTGAACAACAGGCCTGGAAAGCGTTCAGTCGGGAAATAAGCTGGTGAAAAAAATCCCACTGATCAGAGGTTTGGATCAAAAACAATCAATAACAGTTTAATAAACTTTCTAATTAAATGTCAACTCAGTTTAATTCACCACCCCACTGTCTCTATGATAGTAAACAGGAGAAACAATGGATTTCGGCACATGAAGCCTACATCCTGTTGCAGAAACTCCCACCAGCATGAGGCAGATAAGAGTCTTTACGTTGATGCCATCTGAAAGCATTTCATGAAGGGCCAGCAGCTGAATGAGTATTAATGGAGCAGAACACAGGATTTAGTGGCAGCTCGTGGGGAGTTTGCAAACAAATACATACTTCCACATTTCCTGACCAATTTGGCAACTATGCTGATGTAAAGTGAACAGTAGGGACTCAAATAGTTAATAAAATAAACAAGGAGGAGCAACAGGACAGACTTGTGAAAAGCATCCTTTTTCCATATGGAGATAAAATGATAATCGAGTCAAAACTAACGAAAACACATTGATTTACGGTACAGACAATTAATTAATAAAAGTTATGATTACTATATTCAATTCAGAGACACCACGCAATCAGGTTTTGGTAAACATCCAGTTTTATTTTAAGAACAAAAAATTATTAAAATCTAGTATAAGCCAGGGATGAGCATATTAAGTTTTTGATATTTTGTATGTATCTCTGTAAGGTTATATATTGCAAAATTTAAAATGTACATTGCAAATACATTTTTTTAAAAACTTGTTTGTCTGAATCCTCAAGATGCTTGTTAATAGCTGATGTGCACAGGGCTTACACTCACCCAGTTGATAAAGTAAGCCTGGATGAATTTGATCACTTCCAGCGTCACCAGCAGACTGATGGGAATCAAGTTGTTGAAGAGAATGATGAAGGTGAGAAAGTTTAAACCAAAGTTTGCTGCTCCACCATCTGTCAGAGTCGAGAGAGGTAACAACAGGGGCAAGAAGTACAGAGAGAAAAAGAGGGCAATAAAGAATGATCTAGTCAGAGAAGATAAGATGGACATTGTGAAAGAAGGGAAAGGATTAAAGCAACAATGCCTGAAGCTCTCTCCCATTCTAATGGGCAATGTCTGTACCGTGTTCTGATTGAATCAAACAACACAGTCCAAACATCGTTCCATTAATGGACGCACCCCACTGCCCACCCTACCTTCACCAGTAACTGGCACACAGGATTTAAATCTGGAACGTCAATTTTATTTTGCAGAGCCTTCAAACAAGTACTTTGCAAACAGAAGCGGCAGAAGGCGGAGTTTAATAAATCAGGGTACAGATACTTCCACTTGAATTTAACCAATCAGAGACAACATGAGGCTGCATGGACACATGCAAACTATCAAATATATTATGACCATCAGCTGTCCTGCATTCAGGGTGTGTATGACCCAAACCTGCTCCATGTGAGCAGATGGGAGAGAGTCCTTACCCATGGCACAAAATCCCATTTAGTATGGATGCTAGAGGTGGAGACAACTGATATGAAGGTTGACAACACAGCGGGAGTGTGACGGGTGGGTATATGACAAGTTCAGATGTTTCAATGCAAAGGAGAGGGACTCGGCCTAAAACACCCTCCTTGTTGGGGGAGGAGGGATAAAGGTGGGATATTTGTGATTGTTTAAACTGACGGGAGATGAAAAAAGGTGGTCGTTTAAACACCATAGAACTTTGTTTAATGGGATAAAGACATTCACAAAATGCAAACACAATCCTCAACCCAGTTTTAACAATGTCAATACTGTTAAAGATAAAATGTGATTTCAAGTGTTTTAACATTCATCATGCAGTGAATCTTAATCTACGGCACTCCACATGCCCTGAATACTGAACATGCTGCCGGGAGCCACTCCATTCTTAAACGGATAGCTGCAAGTGGAGGTTGTGATCAAATATGATAATGCCCCTTACGAAGCAGGAGCCCAGGGCAAGGAAGCTCTAGACTCAAACAGGCACTTCACCAGGGGTTGCAGAGGGGATCTCTCTGTTTGCTCAGCAAATTATTATACGTTCATCAGCATTTACTGCTAGAAATGCAACCTGTTATATTTCCAGGTTTTAAAGTGCAGGGGCTGTTTTCAGGTGGCATCAATATGTAATAAATAGGAGTTAGTGCTTTCCCAGTCTTTTTCATTTTAAGCAGTGCAATCTTATGAGGACATGTCTGCTTTCAAGTACATCACTGGGATTAATAGCAAATATACACACCTAAATATGGCTTAGTGCCTTTGTCTTGATTTTTCTTGTAGATAATGGACCCCTATAGAAATTACAAATAACTGTTACAGTTATTCAGTTTGCATTTGCTCGAGTTAAGTACCATTTTGAAACAAGAACTACAATTGGGCCGAGTCACAATCCTTTAGAGGAATGCAATCAATCAACAGATGAAGGCCTGAATTATGACGATACTGTTTCCAATTGAACTCTGAAATATGATTTACAAGGCCATAAAAATTAATTACTTTAAATTAATAACTGTGTGCAAATCTCCAAAAAGTAAAAAAACAAAATGAGGAATTAGTTTATGTATACAGTAAAATGGGCGGGAAACAGTTGAGGTCATAAAAGATGCAAGGCTTTTTATGGAGACAACTTTTTGGAGGCAGGCCAAGAAAAACGAGGTATAATGATCACAGAGACACGTTAATCAATTTGCAAGTGGATCCTGGACTGTTGAGATTCTCCGCATCTAAACTCATGCATGAGTACTCGATGTGAGTAGCAGGACTCAAAATCTGTTAAAACTTGAGCATGAGTGAATGTACAGAGCTCTAAGCTCACATAATGGAGTGGCTTTACTATGTCTGTGAGCAGCACTAAAACAAAAGACAGCACAGCACAAAGAAGCACAAACAGAAAGTGAGCAAAGGAGGGTGAGGCATTTAGAAAATGTCATCGCTTGCCCCCTAGGCAGCGTAGCTTAGCAGGAAAACGTGTTTCATGGCCACAAAGTCCAATAAGTGCCAGGCCACAAATTTCAGACAGTTTGTTGTGTGGAGGAAAGAATTAAAGCTAAGACCAGGTACTTGCAAAAAGCTTAATGCATCACCAGGATGGAAAAGAAGGGGACAACATGGCTAAGATCAGGCACAGGGAAGGTTTATATGGTCACAGAGCTGAAGGGGAAAAACCTATAACAGGATCCCTGGTGCGTGCCGTCCTCTGCAATCACCCTCACAAAGTAGGGCAAGCACAAAACGGCCCCTCAGTTCGCTCAGCAATGCCTGAGCCTCAGCTAGGGATTAGTAAGGAGGGCTGATTCACGCATGGCCAGGACTTTTAAATGGTTGTTACCTGGAGCTGTTAAAAAAGTGACAAAACAAAGAAAAAAAAACAAAACAAAAAAACCAAACAGAATGTTAGAAAGGAAACAGAGAAAAAAAATTCAGCAGCGTTGTGATGCTCAACCATTTTCACATCCAAATCACATGTGTATGCATGTCAATATTATTATCTTACAGGGAAATGCAATTTCCCAAGTTTTTAAGACAAATATTCACTTGCATGGCAATGTAAATTTGTTTACACAGCTCAAACGTAAAAACACTAGACATTAATGCAAATAAAAGAAAAAACAACGAATGTGCAAGCTAACAAAGACAACAGGGTGGTAAATCATAAAAAGAGATGATGAAATGCTTACAGTTAAGATCCATGTACCAGGCATCATTGCCATACTGGTACTTCCATATAGTCTGCCCTATAGAGCACACCAGAGAGATGGCCAGCAGGCAGCCAAACAGCACCAGGATCTGAATGTTGGTAATGCGCTCCACGTTGGATAACTTTAAAGGTGGCCGTGTCGAGTTCTGCAAGAATAGCACACATTATCTACTGCCAATGGTTTGTGAACATAGGAATCACTGAATGCAATTTTTACCATAAAACATGCTGAATTTAAAAACAAAGCTGTACTAAATAACAAGTGTTACTAATGTACACTCTGCACTAATAAGAAACAAAACAGAGCAAAATATTCCCCTTTCTGATTCGTGGTGATTATGGATTGTTGTAGACTGAATGCAAAAACACATTAATAGTAATAAGATTTCGTGAGATCTGTATTTTCTAGAACCCATTGCATAAACTACATCAACTAAATTTGCAAATTTTTGCATTTTATATTCAGCTGTGCCACTGTAGTCAGTGAGCTCAGTGGTTAGGGTGTTGGGCTGTCAATTTGAAGGTTGTGAGGTTAAATCCCAGGTCAGCTGAAGTTACCAATGTGGGTCCTTGAGCAAGACCATTAACCCTCATTGCTCCAAGGTGTTGTGTCAACGCTGTGCTCACTTTGTAAGTCGATTTGGCTTCTGCTAAATGACCAAATGTAAATGTAATAAAAATGTAGTCACTTCTTCAGACCAAGTTTTCAATGTCTCACAGGGTATAAAATTGTGATGTGAAGAATGTACTACTCTTTATAGAGGGGGCTCACAAAAAAGGTGGATTACCTGCATGAGCTTGGTGTCGTGTCCCGTGTAGACCACAATGCCGTGCACCCATTGTGTGTTTCTCAGCTGAGCTCCTCTTAATAGAATCTGATCTGGACCCAGTGGCACTGTACTAGAATAACATGACAATAACTTTGAACTGCATGTTAATAGATTCTGACTCATAGCATAAAATTATAATGAAAGGCCCTGCTGCTTTATAGCCACTTAAAAAAAAAAATTAAAAAGCACACTTAAAATCAACTGAACCAAAATCTGAGCACATGGATATAATTCAGGCACTATTATCCGGTAAAAGTGGATTTAAAAAATTGATGTGAGGTGTGAAGGTGTGTCTACCCTGGGTAAGGGTTAGGAGACCAGTTTAGGGTTTTATGTTCTATATTAAAAAGTTTAGCTGACTATCTTAAATTCTGTGCCGAAGTCATTTATATATCCTGTTTTTTTAACTCACTCATTCTTGTGGATTGTTTTTGTCTTACCTGTGTCCATCAAGACGAATATTCCCAACAAACTCGTACAAGTGCCTGTTGGGGCTTTCACACTCCATACGACCAGAGAGTCGCACCAGACTGTCAATGTCTTTAATCTCTGAAGTGATGTTCAGACCCTAATACAACAAAGTTATGGAAAGATTTTAAATCACTGCATCAACGCAACTCTGTTGTCAGAAACAGGAATAAACACTCGTTTTGGAAAGCGTCACAAAACTTTTGACCATTAAGTATATTTACATTAATAAACCCTGTATATTAAAAACTGAATATTGTTAAAAAAAATCTTACACAGCTGTATGACAAAGTTTACAATCATAGCTGCAGATTGAAAACAAAACATACTTGTCTGATCTTCAAATTTGTTTCTCCATCCAGATTTGAGGTTTCAATATAACACATTCCTTGAGGCTCACTAAAATATGGAGAGAGAAAAAACACACTTGTACATCATAACTGTTATAATATAAAATAGCTAACATTTCTTAAGGATTCCTGGGAGAAATAGCATTATAAGAAATTATTGATGTAAAATAAATGAATAAAGCATTGAAATCATGTATTTAAGTTGGAATTTTGAGAATTTGTAACTTTCAATTTTTTCCATTTTTGGAAATTTTGGCATTCCAAGTCAGTTTAGAATGGCAAAAATAAATGGGGATTTTAATAAAACAGAAAAGAATTAAAGACTTAATAAAAAAAAAAATTACATGTTGTGGTAAATAAAAATATTTAGAATCTGGTACATTTTCTTCTGTGTACATTCTAATTTCGCACATCCCTGGATTCACTGATTTACTCAGTCAATTAAGATTTTTTATTCTAATATTGCTTCTTGTTCAGCTAGTCATACTAATTCTTTAATTTTACCAAAATTACTTTTACTGATTTTACTAAATTTACTCTCTGACATTTAACAGATGCACCCTGGAGTTAGCTTGCATGTAACTATATTCATATTTTGATTGCATAATGCCCTCATAATTCATAATTCTGTAATTTATTCAATAAACATACATACTTTATTTACACAGAATGTGATAGTTTTTTTTGTATGAAGTATGTTTATTTTTTACATTGAAATCCTGTTAATAGACAGAATGCATATATGACTTCAGTGGTCTATTCCAGAAGCATTAATACAAAACACTGCAGTTCAGAAACAGTTTGAGAAGTTTCAGATGTTAATAGAGGACAGTGCAAGTCTAACAACCAGTCTCATGGGAATTAGTACGTACAAAGTGAGACATCATGTAAGAGTGCAGAGCAAAGTGCTGCACGTCAAATGAGTCCACCACGGACTGTGTGAAGATAACCATGTGTTAAAATATAGAAAAACAGTGTGTAATAATCTATTGAGCTAAACATCAGATATTTTAAGTTATCCACTGGAAACAAAGGAATTACAAATTTCTAAAACGTAATATATTTATCATTTAATCATTTGCATCAGAGAATAAAATCCTGACTAACGTTGTTAGTATTGCACTGAACTATTAGATGCAGAAGAAAGCATGCACTACAACAGCACAGCACAGAAGAAAACATGTTGCAAAAGCTAAATTAAAACCAAACACACACAAAACTGAAATGACTTAAGTGTCTTAAAAAAAACAATGCAAAGTTATTCTGTCGAGTGCAGAATCCCTCAACCTATGCACCGCTTATCCCAGCCATCCCTCCCTCAAGTCATGCATCCCAGTGCAGATTCTGACCTGGATGACAGTATGATGAGGTCAGCTGGGAGGTGATCTCCATTGGAGGCGCGGACTACCTCCCCTACTGCAACCTTAAATTACCCAGCAGTTCCAGTAAAAAAGATGGACGTGAGAGTAAAACAATAAAAGAAAGGAGGGACAATAAAATGTGGACAGGTGTTGAAAGCAGAGCAGGAAGGGAAAGGAGGGGTGAGAGAAAATGGAATCAGACAAGAAAGAAAGACAAAAATAGACATGATTAATTACAATAGACAAAGTGTATTACTCAAAATTCATCTGTGCCAGGCCAATAGCACAATGCAGGACTATCATGAGACAGAAACATTCAAATATTTATTAATGTAAAGGAAATCAATCATCATTTTACTAAAAGGATTTATTATTTATTTATTTATTTGTGACCATATCTGAACCTGGTTGGCAAACAGACTTTGAGAATAAAAACATAGAATAATTCTGAAAGCATTTACACTAAAACAAACCCCCTCTGAAAGAAGTGAGACTTTAAAATTTGATTAAATGTTTAAAATAATCACAAACTGACTGCATCTTTTTACTATGGATTACTTGTTGATTGAAGATCTACAGTAGTAGCTACAATTGGCCTCACTTTCTTTCACAGAGTGTTTTAATATGAGACAGGTTAAAGACAGCCAGCTTTCTGATTATGCACGCGGTTATGTTTGAGTCTCTACCTGGAAGACAGCAGTATAGCATCTGCAGGAACATAATCTGTGCAATTTATTTTAACTATATTCCCCACCACTACCTGCAAGAAACAGACTGGTTACGAACTCACATGCTGGGGATGTGAACAAATAGTGAAAACATCCCCAAAGTGGTTTGGGAACATAACAAATGTCTGTGTTTTAAAAGTTGTTGAGTGGGAGGCCTAACCATGGAATCTATGCAGGCTTTGTCCACACAGATACATTTCTATTTGTTTGTGTGAAGATTATAACAACATGACTCACAACACAAAAATAGTGGACCTCTGTATTACAAAATTAACTGTTATGAGTAATTCCATTGCTTAGTTAGTAGAACTATAGCTATTGTACTGATTACCTTTTCCCAATGAACAATCTCCCAGGCTCCATTTCTCAGCACTGAAAAGAGAACGAATTTAGGAAAGCATCAGTTTAATCAGTTTTGTACATAAAATGCTTATTTAATGTTTGAATAATGATATGCTTTACCTTGTGTCTCTTTCTTGTTCACAACATTGTCAGCTTTGTGCCGTTTCTAGAAATTAAAAGATAACACACAATAAATAAACACACACAGATAACACACAATATATATAAATTAAAAAACATGACACCTATACATTATGTAAATGTAATAAAATCCCATTGTAAATAAATTCCCTCCTTTGCTGCTATAATGGGTGTGAAAGGTTAAATGATTTTGTAGTTTGTCAGCATGGATGTGTCCACAGCCTGTCTACTTTACTGTCCCTGTTGTGTCACCACTCAAAAAAAGGAACTGTTAGTCATGTCCAATTTCCACCAATCTGTTCCAACCGTCAAAAAGGGTGAGGGCCTCTAGCTTCCCATAATGTGTGAAAACCTACCAACTGCATTTTTTAAAACCTTTTACGCCACTTGTGCATCATAATGGGATGGTACCACACTCCATGAAAAAAAAAGAGACCCATGATTTAACAATTTGTTTGACAGAAAGAGATCATGCTCTTTGACAGCATGGACATGCTATTTTCTTAGACTTTGCTGTCATCATGATCTGACTGACCCAAATGATCTTTGGATGATAGAAAACTACATTAAATAAAGATGCACTGCATTTTTATACTACACTATTTATGGTTGTTTTTCACAACGGACCCATTTCAACTGCAAAACCTAAATCATAATACCAACAGCCCAGTGACTCCAAAGGAGCAATTCAGCACCCATTATTTTTGAGATTCATGAATTATAAAGGTACTAGGAGAGTAAATAGAGCTGTAAGCTCTGAACATGAATAAAGTTTGACAGATCAGCTTAGCACCTTCAGCAGACTTAAGACGGAAAAAAACCTTTAAAGATATCAGAATTGTTTTTTAAAGCAAATATATTTATATTAGACAAATACAGGCAATAAAAATGTTCAAATGTAACTAGTTTTATTATTGCACCCCAAGAAAAGACTGCAATAGATCACGGGGTACACAGATTTTCCCACTCCTACTCCAATCTCCTTTTGCTTCCTCTCTCCCCACATTGAGAGGTTTATAATTACCACAGGTTGCCATGGAAGCATTTCTCTCATGCCCTCTCCCCTCTCTCTTTTCCTCTTCCTCTTTCTCTGTCTGATTTTTGGTGGCATAGTCCTACCCCCATGCCTTATACTGCAGAGCTTAATGAACAAGCCAAAGCACGTGGTCTCCTCTGTGTAGGGGGAAAATAAAAAGTTGGTGCTCTCTCAAAAAGCCATTTGTCTTTTTCATGACACGACTGCAATGATGGAATAGTCACTCCTCCTCCTCCCTCCTCCTCCCTCCTCCTCCCTTTGCATTTATTTTATTCCCTATCCATACAACATGTTGCAACCCAGTCTATATTACCCACATCCCTTCCTTGCTATTATTTCTATGCACATCCCTTCTTTTAGTGAAACCCTTACAAATCACCGGTGTTACTCATCCTCAATATGGCACTGCACTGAACCCAAAATACCGCACTGTGTATTTGTCCCAGAGCTTGTAATGCCTTACATGATCAAAGGTAATACTACAGCATTGAAAAATTATTTTGTTAGACCTTACCATGAATGTCAGTTCTTCTAATGTAACTAGGTAGTAAAAATCATGTGAAATCTTTGCACCAGAGCAAGTTACCCTTTAAATGACATTTCCGCTGTATGAAATGAATCTGACCACAAAAGTGAAAAGATCTGGAACATGCTTATCTCAGACACAGCACCAATAGAGATGCTTTTTGAAAGATGAATGTATATAGAACACTAATGAGATATGAATGAAGACAATAGGACTTAATAAAAAAAAATCTAGCTTTTTTCACTGATTTTTTCCCAAAAAAATGTATAAGAGCAAAATTAATAGTATAAGTATTAATAATATAAGCAGAACTTAATAATAAAATGGTAGTAGTAAAATTGTCATTATTAACCCTCACCAAAGCTAAAACGTTTAAATATTGTGCTGACTTCCCGCTTCACAATGCGAAACAAAATTTACAGTCTATTATTATCATGCATTGCTTTTAGAAGCAATCCTACGGTCATCAAATCGTAAATATGCAAACATGAAACTCACCAGATCTTCTATCACCTCCTTCACTGCTGCAACCACCAGGATAAAAAGCAAAGGTACCAGTGTGGTCCATCGTCCAGTGGGTGAAACATCTGGAATTTGCTGAAACACACAGACATACCAGTTTGTTTTAAATCCTTTTTCACAAATAAGAAAAACTATAATGATAAAGCCTTTAGAGTGATCCACAGTTTGTCCCACATGTAAAATGTGTTGTTTTTAGTTTGTCTGTGTTCTGTAACATCAGAAATTATTTTTCCAAAAAAGCTGAATCTCTGCACTTATTTTATATATTAAATCAAATAAATCAAACCTTTATCCAATTGTGATCCCTCCCCTAGAACTACTAAAAGCGTTATCAGACCAGTTTCTAGAATGTGATCAAAACGAGTCCTAAAATATGCAGCTCTAATGCACCCTGCCAGACAGAGCGAGATGACTGATTGCTAAGAATCAGAGCTCACGTTGTATAATAGCAGACAGGAAACAGAACCTTAAAATGTAAACTCTGTTTTCTTAGTGTTGATGTGGAAACAACTGAACACCAGTTTACCAAACTGCCTCTGCATTTTCTTCTACTATGTGGCATTAAAAAAATAATAATAAATGCATGTAGTATGATGTTTTAGCATTTCGCTTTATTTATGTACAGTAATGCCATTTCTGAGCTCACTGCTCTCTTTAGGGCCTAAGCAACTTAGCTGCTTATTGAAGGTCACTAGGTTGACAAGTGAGTAATGAGGACACAGCCCACCTGTACCGAAAGTTCTATCTCCCTTCCTCCCCTCTGTCAACTGTTCCAAGGTCAACCATATAGTTAAGCATACAGAAAGTTCATATCTGACAGTATGTGCGAGTGAAGAGCATCATATGAATTATTACTCAGTCTTGAAATAAAGAATATTTTTTTTTGTTTTCATGAGCAAAAAGACATTGATTATATATTTTTAATATGCTTTTATAACATTTTCCTCAACAAAAAAGAGGTCCGATTTTACATTTAACATTAAATGCTAATCCATACTAAAACTCATTTTCTCAATACCACAAATGTTTAATCTGTGGATAAGATGATCAGTGGGTCTCTCAGGTTATCCACAGTTCATCCAGCTCACAGATAACTCTGCATTAAAGACCTCTTTTCAAAGCAAGCTGAGCCAAAGATAGATGCTTATCTGCGGCAGTGAAAGCTGATGTAATCCTGAGCTCTGGCATCCGACTTACCTGCAACAGGGCGATGAAGAGGAAGAAGGAGTTGGCTGCTCTTCTGAATTGTGAGTAGAGAAACCGTGGTAGGAAGGTAAGAACATTGTACTTTGCTGTGCTGGAAAATGAAACAAAAGATAAATAGGTTTATGGAAGGTTTAAATTAAAATGGCAAAGTAATAACACCTCAGTCATCACAATTCTCTGAACACAGTCCAACCCCCAAAAGATTGTAAATAACAGAGTATATATATCAAAGGAAGCTATAAATATACTAAAGCATTCAGAGAACACAGTGCACTATTGCTGATGCTGATGTGTACTTAACCAAGAATATATTTAGTTTAAATGAAAATTATTCAGCAGAATAAACAAAAAGTAAGAAAGAAATTAATTCAACCAGTTTATTTAAATAAACAGTTAACAAATAATGTTCTAAATCATCCATTCTGGACTGCTGGGTCACGACCCAAAGGTGGGTCATGTTTACAACTTAATGGAAACAGTTTGGGAAAGCACCAGGGAGATTTTCTTTGGAAATGTTACTTTGACTTTCTCTTTGGGGGTTCAGGCCTAGAATATTGTGATGTTGCTTTTGAGTCAATCTAGCATTGAATACGAATCTATATAAATAAATTAACCTGAATTTTAACCTTTTCAGTTCTAGCATGTCTGTAAAAAGCAAAGTCCATGTTGTTTTAAGTATTTTGGTGTGGAAATACTTAACTACTCACACAAAGCCCTGACCTCAACGCTACTGACCACCTTTAAAGTAAACTTGATCAGAGACAGAGCCAACGCTCTTTCCAACATTAGTGTCTGAACTTACAAAATATTTTTAATCTATAAAATTTTCATTAAATTAAAAACATTTTATATAATGCCGGAGCTACACACATACTGTACAAAATAAAACTGAAATAGACATTAAACACATGAGAGACTGAGTATCTACATGGAGGTGAAAACTGATAGCATCACTCTTATTGTCCATGCGCTTTATGGAATCAGCTTTCAGAGATCACTATCAGTCAATCGCAAGCTGCAGCCAATTAGCAATACAATGAGATGGAAAGTTCTATCAAGCGCTCACCTTACCATCATCTTTCTCCTTTTTTTCATGAGGTTTTCAGGATTTAATCAGCTGAGGCACATAGTAAGTCTTTGAACTACCTGGATAAACCATATTTACACATCTGTGGTTCTTAAGTTTTTACTTTTCTCCCGCTCATATACTGATGTCAAGGCTTTCAGTCTTGCAACAGGCATTATAAGTAGATAAGAAGTTAATTTCAATGTTGATGCCTGCCCCATAAAATGATGTCTTTCCCGGTTGTTTGTATTTGTTATTTTTATTAACAAAGAATAAAAGTGAGAGAAAAAAAAAAAAAAAAGAAAACAGCATTACTCTTTAACATAAGTATTAACACACTTGCACGGAAATAAAAGACCTGTCCAGTCAGTATCTGTTGCTTCAGGAGTTTCACAACTAGTTCACCCACTGGTCAGTTTTCAGCCAATGGATGACTTACAAGAACTGCATTATTTACCGGAGAGAAAGCAGTAGACTTACACTTAGTGCTTACACAAATTAACTTCTCAAATCAAACAGATTGCTTACCAACCCTGAGGGTTTGTGTGTTTTTGTGTGTTGCTGTGTGTGTGTTGTCAAGTTTTGTTGCATGTTGCAGTACCGGGCAATAAACAAATTGACAGTTGTGTGGATCATGTGTGCGTATGTGAGAAATGAAAAGCTACCTCACACACATCTTTATTGGTCTGAAATGTTGTGCTCAGCACTCTGATGACAAAGGCAGAATTTGACCTGGTCACTCCAAAGAGGCAGAACCTCAACTTCCTAACCAGCACAAATTAACATACCAATAAGATCCAGCCTGACAAGATTCTAATTAAACAAAATTAACATATTTCATACTGTTTTTAATTTCTTCACCCACATGCTAACGAATAATGCCGATTTCATGTTATTAGGTTTTCCCTGTTGTTAATCATAAATGCAGCAAATGCCAGTGAAGTTAATGCTATGCTGATAGTCGATGTTAAAAAAAAAAAAATTAATTAATTAAATAAAAACACACGGATACACACAGATACACACACACACCCATAGAATTCACAAAGGCCTCGACTGCTCTTGGTGACAATCAGAGACAGACGTACTGGATTAGATCTACATACCTTTATTTGCTTTATGCACCTTTAAAGATTGGCTGTTTCAAAAATTCTACAATGATGTTCACTGTTGCCGCAGTAGCATCTTGATTAACAAATATTTGTGTTACAGATAAAACATGCATCAGGCCAATTTAGATCAAAGCTTTTTTTTTTAACCTGCTTATATGCTGTAAATAAATAAAAAAGCAAACTACTGAATTATTAATCTTAAGGCAAAAAGCTTTCCAGCTCATCATGCAGCAGAAATGCCAACACTAACCCATTCTGTCCATTCATACTCTACAGTACATCCTGTGTGCACTGCTACATTAAATATGGTAAGGACAATAAAGAGAAAAGCTGAACTTAAAAAAAAAAGATTAGGACATTATGAGCGAGAAGGAAACAGTTGATTATCATACAACAGCTTGGAAACGCCCTAAGCAACACGAATTACAAATACCAACCACAATCAGTCAAACAGAAGAAAGAAAACCCTAGTCTTTACTCGGCAGGTTCACACCACCATGGCACTAAATACCAGGCTGCCACCATTTTAAGAATTTTGACTCTGGTAACCTTTCAGTGACTCACACAGCATGCCATTCCTTTCATTCAAAAACAAGCCCATGCATGATTTATATAGGGGAAAATTAATTATGGATGATTTTTGCATAATGAATATACAAGTAAGTATAGACACAGCAACATGCTGTTTATTCCAAAATATGACATTCCATAATAGGATGTTTTTACACAAATTGTTCATTTTATTAACTTTAAATTATTAACTTTAAAATTGACCTTTTATGGTAAACATTCATTCATTCATTCATTATCTTCCGCTTATCCTCTATTAGGGTCGCGGTGGGGTTCCCCATGCCCATCCAGGGGAGAACGTCTCGGGCGCTGGGCAGATAGACCCAGGACAGGGCGCCAATCCATCGCTGGGCACACACACTCACTCACACATACACACTCTAAATTGGGCAATTTTGAGAATTCAATTAACTTGATCCATGTTTTTGGACTGTGGGAAGAAACCGGAGAACCCGGAGGAAACCC
>JAFMOD010000727.1:356185-610000 GCA_019802435.1 Corydoras maculifer
CTTATCCTCTATTAGGGTCGCGGTGGGGTTCCCCATGCCCATCCAGGGGAGAACGTCTCGGGCGCTGGGCAGATAGACCCAGGACAGGGCGCCAATCCATCGCTGGGCACACACACTCACTCACACATACACACTCTAAATTGGGCAATTTTGAGAATTCAATTAACTTGATCCATGTTTTTGGACTGTGGGAAGAAACCGGAGAACCCGGAGGAAACCCACGCAGACACGGGAAGAACATGGAAACTCCACCCAGATGGGGATTCGAACCGGGAATCCCTAGCACTGAGAGGCGAATGTGCTAACCACTAAGCCACCGTGCCGCCTTTATGGTAAACACCCTCTCAAAATATCACAACAGATCATGTAATATTTGGGTATGAAAAACGTCAATTAGACACAGCAGCCCATAAAGAAAAAGACAGGAAAATGTCCTGGACAAATTCCAGTCTATAGCAGGACATTCACACACGCAAACACATTTAGAACTTGGATAATTCTGTATTGTATTTTTGGACTTTGATAAAATAAAAGCAATTCCCTGGGGGTAAACCCAGACAGGCACTGTGAGAACATGCTAACTCTACCCGTGCAGTCAGCCATGCAGTCATAAGCCAATTTTGCAAAAAAGTTACACAATATTATTGTTTTGTGTCCCCCTCCCCAATGGTGGCTCTGTTTATTCACTAGAAAGTTAACGAAAAAGTTAAAGAAAGAGGAAGTTCATGAAGAAACATCAAAAGCAGAAACGTCAAATGAAAGTGATGGCCGTGGGGGGTCGTGATGGGGCCGTGAACACGTCTGCATTCCAAGGATTTTTATATATGAACGTTCGCCTCTCAGCGCTAAGGATTCCCGGTTCGAATCCCCATCTGCGTGAGTTTCCTCTGGGTTCTCCAGTTTCCTCCCACAGTCCAAAACATGGATCAAGTCAATTGAATTCTGAAAATTGCCCCATATAGAGAGTGTGTCTGTGTAAGTGAGTGTGTGCCCAGAAATGGATTGGCGCCCTGTCCTGGGTCTATCTGCCCAGCGCCAGAGACGTCTCCCCTGGATAGGCATGGGGAACCCCACCGTGACCCTAATATAGGATAAAGCGGGAGAGAATGAATGAATGAATGAATGAATTTGTCCACTGTTTGGACAGGGAGCCCACACATGCACAGGGAGGACATGCAGACTCTCTGGAAACAAAGATTCAAACCTGGGATCTTCTTATTGTGTGGCAAAAGCACTATCCAATTATGAAATAAGATACACCAGAAATTTTAATTATTGTATAATAATAATAAGAAAAAGAAAAAGAAAATAGGAAGCACTAAGATGGTTAAAAGTAGACGGCTGCAAAATTAAAGTGTTTAATATTTATGTAAATTACTCCATTGGTCAGATTTATAATGGGTTATTAGAATGCATGTATATTTCCTTTTCTCATTCTGTCTCTTTTACACTCTCTCTCACATACACTTTCCTGTTTCTCTCTCTCTCTCTTTCTCTCTCTCTCACTCACTCTCTCTCTCTCTCTCTCCCTCTCTCTCTGCTGGAAGACTGATCTGCTGCAGTGCAGTGGGCTTCTGTATTTTCAGTCCTGTCACTTACACAGAGCTGAATAATTAAACCTTGATTAAAGTTGAGCATGACTTAAAGAGAATAAACTATTGCCACAGATAAATTTTTGATGAAAGGAAAAGTAGAGATTAAAATGAATATTAGAAAGTCATCCATCTTGCTATTTTATTTGTACAGCCTTTCTCACTGCTTTGTTAGAGGAGGATTAAATTGCATTAATCCAGGCTTACATCACTGAGTAGCTTACACATCACCAAAGATACTGCATTTCGAAATGTACGCAATAAACTGAATGGCACTGAAAATAATAATAACCTTAATTTCACAGTTAATTACTATATACAAAAACACCATGCTGCAGTAAACAGCCAATCTTACCTGACACGGTTGCTGCAGAATTTTGTAAACTGGGGCTGATTGATAAAAATCAGTCGAGCATCCTCCTGATCTGCCAGGGAAGTTTTCTCAGACGTGTCCTCTGTCTTCTCATAGCCTGTGAAAAACAGAACATTTATAATGTTTATAATGTATTCTCTGTGTTTATTATGTGGTTCGGAGGTGTCCTGGGCCTTTATATAACCACAGTTTACTGTGAAGGTCTCAGCTAATGGGTGCAAAGTTAAACTGCTTTAAGCGTATTCGCAACACTTACGGTCATGCACTTAAACTGTGTTTGATTAGCTAACTGTACATGTAAACAGTATTACTGCAGCTAATCCCTTGGGGCAATAAATAGATCCTGGATGGTTTTAAAATTGCACCTGTGCATTCGTCTTAGGGTTACGTGCAAATGACAGATTAGTAAAAAAAAAAAAAAAAAAGTTCTTCAGTTAGTTCTTATAATTTTTTTTCACCATCATTGTAGCTTTTATTATAAGTAAAAATGTTACCAAGTAGAAGAGTGTTTAAACCATATTAAATGTTATATACAATATTGTATATATGTCAGTCAATATATCTTGATATTCAACTATTTAACAAAATATTATATATCATTTAATAAATATTTTTATATTTGCATGTTTAATTCAAACTAAATGAAGAGAATTTGTTTTTTTTGTAAACTATACAGAAACTACAGGCATATGTGAAGTGTAACATGATGCTCTAAACCCACTGTTCTGCTGCTTTATATGTAGAAAAAATACTTTTCACTTTTACCAGTCAAGTGTGAGACTCTGCAAACCACAGGAAAACAACATGCATTTACTGAATCTAACCTCACCGACTTGTCAAAAGTAAGTAAGAAATAAGATGATGCACCATATTATATTAAAAATTATTACAAAAAATATAATAAAAAAAAATATATATATATCAAATAATTTAACAATAAAACAAAATTTTATTCATGAAACATCATCTGTTCCAAGTGGATTAGTTACCAGATATGATTTTGATCAAGCTAAAGCTCCAAATTAAATTCTTTATCGGGAATACTAGCTATTAATTAGTAAGCTAATACTAGCTTACCTGCAGACATTTCAGCAGCACCAACCCAAAGATGTGGAAGGGAGAAATGTTCAATTCAGGATGTGGCAGTGCAGAGAAGAATTTACTCAAGATGGCCGTAATCCAATTTAATCCATTACACCACCCAAAGCAATAGAAGTAGTCATGATAAAGTACTGGGGCACATTCTGAGCAACACATCCCACAGCAACACAGTTTCATCTGCAGACAACTTTCCGCCTCTCCTCCCGCCTCTCTCACTTCCACTCCCATCCAAATTCCTTTCCAATATCCTAATAATGACCCTGCTTAGAACTTAACTGGTTCGAATATATAAACGCCACCAAAATTCTGTACCCAGCTAAGGTGAAACTGTATATTTAATCCCAGTGCTGTGATTTTACACCTATAAAATATTTTGGCAAAACACTCTGCCACAGAAAAAAGTAGGATGTTGAATAATAAAGAGCTAAATACTGCTCTAACTAACTAGAGGAAAAAAGGATGTGTCAATTAAACACATTTTAATTATAGATTTTTTTAATTAAGTCTAAAAATGTTTTGGTTGTTTGAGTTTATAAAAAGATAAAAAAAGAATACATAAAGAACAATTACTACTATCTGTAACTATCTGCTATTCTCCTATGGGCATGTTGTGAAGCCTTCCAATGCAGACTGGTTAAATAATTACAAAAGTTACACCCCATGTATACACCTAATAACACTCTTTGTTGACATATTTAAGTGTTTAACCATCCTGCTAAAACCTGGTTAGAACAGCTGGAAGAAAGCAAAATCAACATTGTGTTCTATTGATATTTTTCCACAAATTCATCATCACCCAGGTGTTTCGTATAACAATCGATATTAGGTGTTTACTTTTTTAAAGAATTTAATTTAGTTTTTAATTAACTATAATAATATTGCTTCCAAAGTCTACAAAAAAGTGCCAAGAAGATCCTGTGTTGATTAAGTCATAGATATGTACATAAATGACTCTAAACGCTCTTTAATAAGAAACATATTAAGACAGCAACGCCTCTCAACACCAAAATGTACTACTTGCTGTATTATGTATGTAAATAGATAATGTTTGTTAGTTCAGTTAATGAACTATAGGCAGAAAATTTTACACAACATTTTACATTTTACACAAATGTATTCAGCCATCAATTCTCCTCCTGATATTCCAAAACATACTCAAGTACAGCTATCAGTGAAATACGCTATACTGCAGTGATGCATCAACCCACAGCCTGGAGACACGAAAAAATCTTACTCGGATTACCTCACACACAGCTTTGTGCCAATGTCTGCGCTGGATACTGAGATTCTCAGAGTGTTTCGAAAAACAAAATTTCTTTATTAAGCAGAAATCTTAATGTCTCATGGAATTTCAGTTTTTTATCAGTGTGTGGGTTTGTTATTAATTGTTATGATTATGCACTAGGATCCAACATGCATGCTATGATGCAGACACACAGGATAAATAATAATGAATGACAGATAAAATGACAGCAAATGACTGTACAATTAAATCATAATGGCTTTGCAATTTGTGGATTTGTTTTTGTTAAGGGGGTCGCCAATGCAGCAAGAGTTGAATCTTGAACTGTTTTATACCAGCTGCCCTGGTACCAAAATTTCACTGATAACTCCAATGGCTTAGACAATTGAATATCTTACCCATCAGCATGTTTTTGGATGTGGGAAGAAACCGGAGGCTCACGAAAGAAAACCCATGAAAGTGCAGGGACGACATGAAGACCCCACACAGAAAGCACCCATGTTTGGTCCACCCTGAGATCAAATCTTGGCCTTCTTGCTGTTAGGTGGAAGTACTTACCACTGCACCACCATGTTTTCTTTTCATTTTACCTTCATAATCCCCAGAAAAGGTCCAACTTTAAAAAGCTGAGATATGGTAATTTAGTCGTTTGTGCTTTAAAAATGATTTAGGACTATTTAAATTAGGATTAAATTTTTAGAAAAGTCTTAATTGTCACAGTCCTAATCATGCCTGTTTATTTTTGTATTATTTCCCCCCCCAAGTCTGTTGCTTAAAATAATCTTAAGATATAGGACACCTAAATCGGGACAGATTACTGTGCTCTAAATCAGATCAGTACATATCTGTTTATTATTCTCATAAGACATTGGCAATATTAAAAGTTTTGGAGACAGAACATTTGTTATTTATGGCATTCTAAAGTGAGACGTAAAACAATCACTTGTATTGATTTATAAGCCTCTGCCACCTAGGATGTGTGCCAGAACTAAAATGGCACGGATCAATTGGAAGATAATTTGTGCACAATGCCACATCAATACCTTCAAAGAGAAGCAACGAATGCAACTGGAGGTTTCACATCCCAATCATGGTGGAGTTTTCATGTCCTCCCCATATTTAAGAGGCCTAAAGAGTCTGAGGTGGCCAGATCTGGGCTGCATGGTGCATGAGGCATCATAGTCTAAACCAATTTCAATTTTGTTGTGCAAGTTTACAAGTTCAATATGCAAAGACAAACAAAAACTCATTTAGACAATTTGAGGAAGTGTGTTTTGACAGTTTACTGCAGCTCTGCAATCTATGATAATGATTTAAAATATTTGTTTTGTGCAAATTCAGCGTTCATCAAAAGTTCATTTTGCTGTCTTTCTTATTGACAGAGAAAAAATGTGGCACATTGTGTTTAAAACAACTGTTGTACATTCAAAAGTATAAAGAAACCTAGTTTAAAATTTTAAACCAGATGAACTGTACGGCAGGGATTTTCTTGTTGACAAAAAAGTGTAATAGTTGCCAGTGGATAAGAGGTCATGTAAGCTTCTCTGTGGCATTAATTCAGGCATTTGTGATGACCAAGCAACTAAAAAAAAACTAGACGAAAAAGGGTCACAGCAGGTCACATGTAGAGGATACACTTTACAACCCGTTTTTCCATTTGCCAACTCTTCTTCCATTGTGTCCCCCATGCTCGCTGGCGACAGGAAAATAGCCTGCAGCCTTGACACAGACCCCTTAATAACAGCAACCATTAGCCCTGAGGATAAGCCTGCATACTTAAACACTGTCCCTTCCCCCAGCTCTCTGCCCCGTTTTATATTCAACTCACTCACGTGGCACAGATATTTTCCTTAACAGTTACCCGACTATGAGGTGTTCGACAGCTGGTGCACAGTTCGAACAGCCTTGGTTGTAAATTAATCACATCCTGTCTCTTTAAATTCAGACTTTCTTACTCTCTTCCTCTGCATTTTACCCGCTTCTTTTCATCACTAACTCTCGTTTCTAAATATAGCCCTGCACCCCCCAGCAAAGCTATAAACATCATGTTGTGGCAGGCCCCTGTGCACTCCATGCAAGGCCATCTTGGCCCACTTGCGCAACTGTCCAGCCAGATGACGAGGGTGGATGAGAGGCTTACAGGATTCCCTTGAGCTCTAGGGCAATTTCCATTGCCTGAGGCTCTGAGTACTATCCCAAGCCAGAACCTGGCTCACTTTTGCAAGTTTCATTTGCCATCACATGAGACAAATTTGTGCTGGCACTCTTGAAGATCCTGTTACATAAATTTATGACGTGCCAAGTCGATCCACACCATTAAAACGAAATGTCAGCGACAAATCAAAATAACATCCAGGTTATATTTAAATTTACTTGAATATGTTTAAGTGTTTTCAGCCCAAAAACAATGCATGTAATATTTACCAGGACAAGCAGGAAGAAATCAGGCAGTGTATGTGATTAACTTAATAAGACACATTAGTACATTAGTAAGTAAACATTTAGAATGATTGTTAAATAACCAAGATTTTGGAGTGCATCTTTGGAGTTTTGTTTGGAGGGGATATTTGTCTATTTATAGAAAAACATACATGTAATACAAGCAAGTGAAATTCATTTGTTTGTAGTCGGTTTTGTTTGTAGTCTTCTGAGATGAGCCTACTTTACAAAGCCTTAAAATTTACCTTACAATATATAAAAAAGAAAGGGCTTAACAGGACCACTGTCATTTAAACCTACACTTGTGCCCTAAGGAGACTTTCCATTTATCAAAATTGCATGTTTCTATCCTCACTTAGACAGGCTTTGAGTGGATTGTGCTCGCTGCGTATCCATTACACATGGCAGCTTGCATCTCCGGAGGCTGGCTCCAGATAAAGGACTCAGGGGCTGTCATACATTTCCCTGTGTGAGCTGCTCTGAGCAACCTCTCTTCACTGCCAAGTGAGATTCTTGTTCACCACTGATTTAATTAGCCAGACACTGGTCACACCTTAGCTACATGAACGCAGTGAGCGAAAATGAGATGTACTTCTCTCTTCACTTTTGCATATAGATAAAGCATTTTCTGAATTTGGTACATGCAAACATTTTTGCACTTGCCTGATGTATTCATTTAAGAGCAACAGCCATGTGCTCAAAACAAAACGGTTCATGTCCTAATCAGCCAACAAGGAAAACATCAACTCTGACAGGGCGAGAAGATTCATTATGAGTCAACCACCTTTAGGCATAATAAATCCCTTAACCATCTACACAAGGCGAGGGGGTGTGGTTAAGCTAATTCCTGCAATATGATATGCATCATATCAAGGACACATGTAATTTTAGGTCAATAAAAATCAAATTTAAATAGTTCTTCATTTGAAATATTGTAATCCTGCATTGTTTAGTAAATAAATATTGGGTTTCAGGGATTCAGCATTTTAACTATACACTGATCCTTCCATTTTAGCCAAATTGAAGAGGGGGGGGTGGCAAGTACACCCTGGACCAGGGAAAGGTGCACTACTGTCCTTGTGTACAAAGCAAGGTCCTAAAATGCATAGTTCATTTAGTGTGGAAGAACTTGACTATAAGGAAGAACCCTGACCTCATGCCAATTCAATCCCATTAAAATTCATTCATTCATTCATTCATTCATTATCTTCCGCTTTATCCTATATTAGGGTCGCAGGGGGGTTCCCCATGCCCATCCAGGCGAGAACATTTCGGGCGTTAGGCAAATACACCCAGGACAGGGAGCCAATCTATCGCTGGGCACCCCATTAAAATGAACTACAATAAAAACTGCGTTCTCTTTTATTAGTGTTTGATCTCACAATGTTCTGAGTTGGTGAAAAGTTCCACCAATTTCTAAATCTTACAGCAAATACATAAAAGCTCCAGTGGGTTTTGTCTGTATGTACAGTATTTATAACAGTAAGTATATTTTTACATTTTTACAAATGTGTAAAACAGCTATGAGAAATATAGTAGTATCCTATTTAATGACCTTTTTCATAAACGTCCACAGTACCCACCATTATGGTCACTTGATACCTGATCATGAGGATCTGCATGCTGGTAACATAATATCTTCATAAATGGCACATAAGTTCAAGGCTCCAGATCAGTCAGAACAGACCACACTGAACGCAAAAGAGCATGGACTATGATGGAGATTAAACAGCCAAGACCCCACACAGAATGTGAATGAGACAGTATGTGTACCACTGTATAAACCAGTCATGTGATTCACACAGAGCAACTTAATGAACTATTCAATCAGAGCATGAGATTTAAACTATAGACACACCACCACCATTACTGAAATGCTAAAAAATATCCATCATCCAAATATTTGTTTGCTGATGATGTTGTTCCTGACAATTAGAGAATATAGCAAATGTTACTTAACAAAGTATAAAGAAGCATTTGGACTACAATCTTTAATTACAGAAGTACAAAGTGCATGTTTATGGCAAGTGGAACAAATCAATGGACATTGAGAGCAGAAACAAGAAGTTGAACCTAAAAAAAGTATTATGCATATAGAAATGAAAGAAAATTAAGAATTAAAAATTTAAGAAAAAATTTAAAGGAAAACATTCGATTTTAAAAAATGCATTTTTGTAAATTAATTAATTTCACTATAAAAAATTTGAGTATACAATAATGTAACCTGTAGAAAGAAATAGACTGCACAACGCTCACACCTGCACTCTCGGGCCATCAGAGACACACCTGAGCCCTCTCACAAAAATACATTCATATACACATGCACAAACCTACACAACAACCATCTTTCTCTATCTGTCTGCCTCTGTCTGTGCCTCCGCCTGCCTGTCTCCGTCTGTCTTTGCCTCCGCCTGCCTCTTTCTGCATGCCTCTGTCTGCATGCCTCAAACTGCCTGCCTCTTTATTTCTCCTGTTAACAAACAAACAAAGGTTAATAAGTTTGTATGTCAGCTGTCTGAATACCTGTGTAAGATTCACACAGTTGTGATATCACTGTGGTTGTAATACATGCTGTATTGAGTCATGATAAAATTTTAAAATTATTTTTCCTGAAGAGTGAGCAAACAACGATTCTATATTCCTCCGTACACTACTTAAGCCACTGTTTAACAGATTATCATTTTGTGCTGATTTAGAGATAATGGACAGAAGAGTGAGATGTCTGGATAAAACATAATAGACTGAGCTGTGCTTGATTACCTGGACAGCTCTCTGGTGTCTTACCATTTTCCCAGCAGATGCACTGCAGTGATTAAACATCACAAAAGGTAAGGGCCTTCAAAAATTCCTCTAAAACAGCAGCAAACTGAACAAAACATCTCTTTTGCTCACTGTCTCTAACTCTTAGGTCAGAGTAGGTCATGTGGCTGATCAGACCCACAGGGCATATTGATTGCAGCCTAGAAATGCTTCCACAGTTAAATTGTATACTTCTCAAAACGAGGAGGGAGCAAATATAATCCAAGTGAAATAAGGGAGAACGTGTTCCTTTGGATGTAAAACAAAAATGATATAACGTGATGAATTTGGGAATTTTTGTAGCATAACGTGCAGCTGACATACTTCAGAATTCTGGGTTTGATCATGTAAACATTAACAGTCCTTTCTAGATAACATTATGTTGTGACTGAATCTAGCAAATGAAGACAGCACTACAGTTTAATACAGACAGTTTCACAGTTCATTGATGATGACCAGCTTTCAATTTTGAATTTAATATAATAAAGCAAAATGCATTCAGACAAGGAAAGTGAAAGTATAAGGTCATCATAAGTAACAATAGGAGGTTGTTTTGGTAAAGATAATCATCAACTTAACCTTTAAAATAATTTCAGTCTTGTTACTGACATATTCCAACCAGTTGCTCTACTCTGTTTCTGGCAAGACTACCACCTAATGTGATGTAGAATGCTATCAGCTCTGGGATGAACATCTTCCACCAACACCCACAGTGCTGCAGCATGATTAGTAGCAATGTGATCTGTGGGTTCAGTCAGTGTTATCAGTATTATTAGAGTATGCAGTGTCATCAGTCTGATTATTACACACAACAGTGTGATCAGTATGATGATTTGAAGATGTGTATGCAGTGCAATCAGTCACGAGGATTAGAATCAGTATGATAATGACGATCCATATGCAGCGTGATCAGTATGATTATTAGATTTTATTAAGATCAGTATACTCATCATACATCAGTATGTTTAATCATCAGAATGTTTAACAGCATTGTGATTTGTACGCACTATGAATATAAGTAGTGAATTCATAACGTAGTCAGTGTAATAGGCGAGTTCATCACATGTATATAGTCTGATGTCTACAGTATTTGATCAAACTGTTCCGATCGGTTACTTTTGGCAACAGTTTGGTAACAACTGACTTATGAGGAAAAGGGTGTTGGCATTTACAAGCCTGAGACATTTTCATACACCAACATAACCGGTATCACTGCTTTCACATTTCAAACTGATGTAGAAATCTGAGTTTACCTTCAGCTCGCGAACGTAGATCAGACATAGTCCTCTGCACCGGAGGCATTTTCGTTTAAAGCAAACCAAGACGAGGCGACGACACCTGTCACGCGCAACTCACTGTTTATTTCCTCCCGAGAAATTCCCGGCGCCGGTCCCCTACGCACAAATTAGCGTTTCCCTTCCCGTATGTTCACCATTTATATCATTCCTGGCAGCCATTCGTCGCTCAAGCAGCAAACAAACTAAAGCAGACAGACAGTCGACTGAAGACGATCTCGCGCCAACAAGCGAGGTTTGATAAGAGACCAGTGTGAAAGCAGCGCCGCTTCACATGCTGGAGTGAACCATTCTACCGGCAGGGGGTACCCATATTTAAAATATAGGTAAACTATTACTCAGATTAAACCATGAACCTGTGTTTTTCAACTAAATATGCGAGGTGTCTAAATATAATGTAGACAATGAATACATGTATAGAAATGTTACAGTATCGACAATAGAAAATGCAATCTGTAGGAATAATCCCCCAATATTGGCGACGCGTCAGATGAGCTCGTGGAGATTCCCTGCTGCAGTTACTCATTGTTTGAAGGGGGATTGCAAAGGAAGTACAATGGCAACCCGCTGCTCTGTCCATTTCAGGCCTCGGGCGATCACGACTAAAGCCCGTTAGGACACCCGAAGCATCGATTAATTAAAAGAAAAAACAAGTAACATCAATCACAAAGAAATATTAAGTAAAGATATTAAAACAAACTATATCATTTGGACTATACATAGCCTGTAGGCCGCATGCAGTGTGTTTCTATTTTTAGCTCTAATGTTTACTTTCATTACCTTCGAAATATGTTGATTAGAACTCATTATACTTATACTCATTATACAATTCCCTAGTCTGTATATGGGTATTCAAAAGGTTTTGTGACATGTACCACATTTAATATTTAAGTAACACAAAATCTCAAGAAAACATCACATCTTGTAAAAAAAAAAATCTCTAGTTAAAGAATTTCCCATTTTCAGAAAAAATAATTTAATGACTATGATATGAGCAATATCACAATTCATCTAGTCTTACATCTTGTTGATTTTTGTATTTCCCACAGGATATTTTATTCTTATGTAATTTGTGCAGTTTTCTAATATTTATACTTTTCGATTAATGCACCATCCTCAGAATTTCTATATAAATAATATATAAATAATCCTTTTTTATATTATTTTTATTTTTATTAAAATTGTTCAGATTCCTATTTTAATGGTGTGAAAATATCTTTCTATGCCATAATTTCCCAACAAAACTGCATCAAAAGCTTTATTTTACTTCTAATGATCAAAGTTCATATATAAGAAAATATTAATAGCAAGAAAAGATAAAATAAAATCATATTCCAACAAAATATTTAAACAAATTCATGATCTTTATAAAATCCAACAAAAATCAACAGGCATCATTATTATTGTCTGTCATGGTACACTGAACATATTATTATCATGTATTTCAGTTTAACAGTGGGGTATCATCTCTCCTCTCCACCTAGCAGTCTACACAGGCAGGCCAACAGCTCCTGGTGTTGCCTAGCAACACTGACAAGAAGCCTGCCTCCTTTATTGTGTGCATTGGTTTCTTGTTTGGGCTCATTTAAGGCTAAATAATGACTCATGTTCCCAGCCCCAGCACACACACTGCCATACATTCATACAGTGCCGATATGCACACATGTAACAAATAGCATACATGAGAACATCTAGTGTGTTTCAGACTTAGTGGAACTGCAACAAACACAGGCATTCTTTTCTTTTGGACTGCTGCCAGGACAATTAGTTTAATGAGACAATTCTTTATAAAACTGCAGAGCTGATAATGTCTCCAAATAAAACTACCACCTTGGCAAGGGATTAACATGGTCCTCTTAGTCAAAGTAACATAGCATATAGCATAAGACAATAGCATTAGCAGTGTGTAGGTTGTGTAGACACTGATGTATTGATTCATCTGCTTCAGTGTCCAAAGGCTATCTGGATAAAATAATGCACTGACAGTGAATAATCCTCCTCCATCCAGAAGTGCAATCAACAGTGCTAAGTTAAAAAAAATAAAATAAAATAAAATAAAACATCATGTCTGCTACATTACAAGGGTCATTTCATGCAAGAAGTCACACCACCACAGTTTAAGTTTTTGATTGTGGACATGATCATGATTTTTTAAATTTTTTATTTTTGTAGTTGTATCTTACAGAGTTGGTTTTCTGCGACAGGTCCAGGCTAATGTAAATATGTTTCAAAATAATTTGGTTAAATGTGGAATGTTTTGTGGTAGATTGAAGTGGGCTGTACTCTTATCTCAAAACACAGAAGGAGTTTGATTTGAGTTTAATTGACAAGCATTGCTGCCTTGGTTTTATCTGTGTGGAGTTTGCATTTTTGTCTGTGTGGGTTTATGCCAGAAACTTCTGGTGTCCTCCCACAGTCCAAAATCAGTAATGCACTACTGAATTGTTCCTAGGTATGACTGTGAGACCCAAATAATCAACCAAAAAATGAATGTTTAAAAAGTGCTTTTAAAATGATATGGTTTAACCTTGTCACCTCAGTTAAGGAACCTCATGTTCAGCAAATGAAAGCAAAATGGCCTGTTACTCACACAGCAGAGGGCACCACCTATCCAGACAAATTAACATATCAGTCCTACAACACATTCAGCAGAACCTAAATTCAGCCAGAACCCTGTCAGTCAGTATTTGCTGGACATTAATTCTCGCGGTTTTGAGGACAGTGGGTTTTAGCAGTAATTAATTAGATGAGGCTAAATAATCCACCTGCCGATGATTTGTTTTGATTTTGTTGCCATGATGGGTAAAGATGCTTTACTAAAGAAAGGCTTTCACTGGAATATTTCCTTGACATCAAAAATTCCATGACTAAAGGACATTTCATCTAAATCTTTTTTGATACAAGTGAATTATCTAAAAACAATAACATTTCAAGTAATAATCACAAGGATTGAATCATTAAAATCTTAACACTCTGTTTAGGAATGTTAAAGTGTTTAAATATCATTTCTCAGGAGCAGTGAAAGTGTACAAAGCTAAAACGAGCAGTGCTTCGTGTGGAGATTTATTTAGAGGTAGATCAGATCTGCCCCCTGCTGGTCATAATCATAATTGTCTTTTCTTTTTCTTTTCTTTTTTTACAACATACATAAATGACATAAATACGAATTAAATAATCAATTCGGTTAAGTAACTTTAACATACACTATTTAACAATATATTTACAAGCATAAAAAATCATTTTCTCATAATTTATTTCTTATTTATTTGAGAATCCTCATGGAAAATGTGAGATTAAAAAGAGCTGACCAGTTCAGCAGTTTTTTCCATGGTGCATAAATCACTTTTATATATAATATATTTGCTGCCACCTCAACTATCAAGAACCAAATCCCATAGAAAAATATCTTAACAGTTGCAAAGTTATTATGTGCAATATTCTAAAATCACTGAAATATTTTGTAGCATCACCTTAGGATTTCTTTTCTGCTAATCTCAGTGAATTGAGTGATTAACATGATGAGCGCTTTCAGCAAGACATTGTCCTAATAAAAAGGTGTTAAAGTTACTGGAATAAATTCAATATATTTTAATCTCTTATAAAACCTCATTCTTATGTTTTTGTAATACAACCAGAAACTATATTTGTGTTCAGTTCCAAAGGGCTATTAATATCACCAAAAAATGCAAAAAAACCTGTAAACTTTTTTGTTTAGTATTTTTTACAACTATGTAATAAGCTTATATTTTACTTGTTGCAGTATAAAATAGTTATTTGGTCATTTCTGAGGCAGGAAGAGACAAAAAAAAAAAACACTAACATCAACCTATTATATATTTTTGAATGCCGTACTGTGACATTACTTAAAAAACAAACCCCATAATATTCGTTAAGTTCTAGTGAATTTAAATGAGATACTGGGTACTATGTTTTAAATAACTTTGGCATGAACAGATGGACAGCAGTCAGTTCCTTAGTATATTATTGTTACCATTGTTGTTGTTACTGGTATCATTGTCATTTTCATATGGCTTTTGAAACATCACTTTCAACACCACTGACAGGTTATAGGATTAATTAACCTGGTACAATATTTGTACAAGAAGACACATAAAGCTAGCAAGCAAAACCATAGCGCAGTGTCTCCATATGGCATGCAACTGAGATGTGCAGCAGATGTGTGGAGGCTATGTTTATTATCATTAAGTGTTCATAAGTAGATAAAATCCCATGTGAGTATTATGGAATATAAGAACTCAGAATTTCTGCTAAATGCTGTAAATGTAGATAAGATTAAGTAACATACATGTGCAATAGTGGTCAGGTGTCCAAACAGTATTTCAGCTAACTGTAAAAGAAAGCAAAACAAATCAATGCATCATTCAATCTTATAGATATAATTAGTTTAGCTCTATAGGTCAGACCAATACTTTAGAATCTTTAAATCAATGTATTTGTAGTTTAGGAAGCTTGGCATTGAACAACTCTATCAACGGTGATGAAAGAGAGAGAAAAAAGCGTAAAAGTGTAATGAAAATTTAAAGAGCGTGATCGGTTTCGTCATGGCTTGCTTTCTCTGTAACCATGGCACAGATCCATGCATTATTAACAAGCACAGTAACACTGGCTGCTGAAGTCTGTGTCAGAGTTTGATACACATGGGGAATTAAAGAAAAGCCCTGCACGGAAGGCAGGTGGACAAAAGGCTACATATTTCTAAAAGAGATGTGAGCTGCTGGCGGTGTTTACAATGGAGGGGACGATGTTATCAGCAGAGGATGAGAAGCCCCAGAAGCGAGTGAGATTCCGGGTGGCCTCAGGAAACAGTGGCCGGATTTTGAAAGAAATGTTTAAGGATGATGGGCCATCTGACTCGCTGGACTCTGACTGCACCAGTAGCTCAGAGGTGGACCGAGCCAGCACACCATCAACTAGCGGAGAACACAATGGCCAAACTGGGGTTTACCTGGGTTCTGTAGTGGACGACAGTGAAAGTGAACCAGATGACCTGCTTTTGCATGCTGGTGTAAAGGACAAGGACAGAGTGTTCGGGATTAAACGTGTCAACATCCTCAGCAAGAATGGCACAGTGCGAGGAGTTAAACACAAAGTCAGTGCGGGACAAATTGTATTTGACAACCTGACCAATGCCAATACGGTAAGTAAAAAAGTAAAAAAAAATTAGGAAGTTAATAAAAAAAAAGCAAAACCCACCTGAATATCTCACTTCACTACTTCTTGCTTTTATTTTCCCAAAAGAGGCACAGGAATTATATAGATGTGCTTTTGTTGATTACCATTTTAGAGGGTCAAACATGCAGGAGACTGAGCTCAACGTGTTATTTTTGCAAATATAAAATCTTTTAAAAACACATGAGCGATGTTTTCTAGGTGTCCTTAAGAAGAGTCAGAGTATCCTTCCTGTTCAGCGATTGGTTACAGGTCCTCTTTCCTCTTCTCTGCTTGGCCTGGAGAAAGAAGCTGTCTCAGAGGACAAGGTCACTGTACAATTAAAGATTCATGAGAGATTTCTTAAAGTGTTTCAGCTTAGTTAATCAGCATAATGAATCCCCCTAACTTTCACATTTTCATAGGCTCATCACATCCATAATCAAAAATGACTTCAGTTTTATACATGCAGGCTAAACCTCAAATTACCAGAGCTATTTTAATATCAACCTCACAAAATAATTATTGATTTATGTGCTATTATTTCATTAGCAGCATTTTCAAGCTTCAGATATTTCTGATTGATTGTAGCTTTTGATTTGTGATTATTGCTATAATGTGTTTTCTGGTGGATTAAAATAAATGTTATATCATCTTATGCAAATCTCTGAATCTCTGGCTAAATAACTTTTAGTTTGCTTTGCTGCTTCATTAATACACACAAAACCAAGCACCAACATAAATCAATGTACTAGAAAGAATTTAAAGCAAACACATGGTTATTAAGAGCAAATACAGAATTACCAAAAGTAGTAAAATATCGGACACACAAAGCTAACATTCTGAAAGTGCAAAGGATTTTTTATCAGCAAAATCACATTTGGACTCCTATGAATAAGAAAAAAAGTGGGGAAAGGGAGTATTAAATGTCTCTTCCTGCACAAAGAAGTTGAATGTAGGCTTTTGAACAAATAAGACTTCTTATTTCTCTCATTTGTAAGTTGCTTTGGATCATAGCGTCTGCGAAATGACTAAACGTAAATGTATGTAAATGTAAACATAATACTTTCACAACTGTTATTTAAAGTCATATCTAAAATAAGACATTATTTTGAATTCTAAATAAAGACTTCAAAATACATGTCAACATTAATGCATATAAACCATTTTAAGAACATAAATTTTATTAATATAAAAAGATTAGAATTTGTTGCCAAACAACAACAAAAGTGTTTTCACAACATAATGTATGACATTATACTATATGGACAGAAGTTTCTCCGACTTTGTGGAAAGTTTCGGGAAGGCCATTTTTTTGTTTTAGCACATCTGTGCCTCAGGGAGTAAAGCAAGGTTGGCCAAGTTTGGTGTGAAAAACCCTGAATGTAAAATAAAATAAGGCAAATGTTTTCTTATAATAAAATCGTTTATCTTGTCTGTTAATGTTTTCTCGTTTGCACTGCAGCCTGAGATGATGCTGGAGTTTGGCCGAATTGTAATCTACACTACCAGTTTCAGAGTAGTCAGGACCACATTTGAGCGTTGTGAGCTGGTAAGGAAGATCTTTCAAAACCACAGAGTAAAGTTCATTGACAAAAACATCGCACTGGACAGTGATTATGGAAAAGAATTGGAGACACGCTGCAAGCGAGTTGGAGAGCCACCATCACTTCCTGTGGTTTTTATTGATGGACACTACCTAGGGGTAAGTTTTGTTCCATAAACTACATGTGAAGGAGTTAATATTACTGTTGTATTTATAATTTAACTTATTGAATCTGTTACATCATAATGAGATAAAAAGGTTTGTGAACATAATGTATGCAGATTAGTTCAAAAAGTGCAATCTTTATCACATTTTAAAATAAAACATTTTGAGTCTGTTTTGCAAAGTGCAACTAAGCCTAGACAGAAAAATCAGTTGCCTTTTCCCTTTCCAAGATCAATAGACTCTTGGCTTGGTTATCCAGCCTTAATGGGCATCCTAATTAAAGTAGTGTCATTTGTGCTCGAGACTTTTACATTTTTTATAACGATATGAAAAAAAGATACTCAGCTTTTTTTTTTTTTTTACATATGCATTTCAAAGCATTATCCAAAGCAATTTTGAGCTTCAGCTATCAATAAATTCACTGTATATGATGTCATAATGAGGCCTTCCAGTGTGGCATGTGTGTGATACTTTGACATACAGCTGGATAAGGATTCTAAAAGTGAATCAATTCTTTCTAGAATTCTTCCATTTGTAAATGTCCTTTACTTTCACCTTACTTTACAATGATGTGTCTGTAAAAATAAAGTTTACAACAGGAATGGAGGGATAGTAATGTTATAACAGCTAATATTTCCTAAAAAAAAGGGCTTAACATTCTTTTAGCCAGATCTTTTGTTTCTTTGGTAAAACAAACTTTAGTTTCTTTAGATCATAGTTTAGTAAATGGAGGGTAAATAAGACAAGTTTTTTTAGTGTAATTATTTTTTTGTAAATAAATTTGAACATTTGATTTATTTTTCTTTGTTTTAGGGTGCAGAGAAAATACTAAACATGAATGAATCAGGAGAACTGCGGGATCTCCTAACAAAAATTGAGGTAACTAAAAAAGTTGTTTGTTGACAGTGGAAAGCTTTATGTGGCTTTTGGTTTCCTATTATATTGTTTCTGAAGTTTATGTGTTAAAGAGCAATGTTTCTGAATACTGAACAGAATTACTATGACTAGACTTTCACTATGTAAGCATTTTGCAACCTAAAGATTATTCATAGCTTCTTCAGAAATAAACAGATTATTAACAAAGTACTAATTATAAATTAACATTACAATAAATGCCTCGGAAAGGCTGTAAATAAAAAAGTTTTCAACAGCATGAACTTACAAAACAAAGATCACTGAGATAATGTTTTAGCTGAACATTAAAGATATATCAGAAACCATACATTTTCATTTTGAAATATTACCTCATCCCTTAAAGCCACCTCACTGATAAAAACTCAAGGACAGAGACCTGGATAGATGACCGCAGATGTGCTGAAATTGACAAAACAAAATATAAAAGGAGCAAAGTTGCATCTAAATCACTTCACTGATTCTGAATTAACCCTAAAGTGTCAAAATTATTCTACAAATGTACGGTTCCTACACTCATACGTTTCATTACCACCAACTAACATCTGATGGATCAGATGACAGGAGCATTAATCTGTATATGAAATAAAGCAGCAATTTATTTTACCAGTAATGCAGTTAATTATAATAAAAAAAAGAACAATGCTTTTGGACAAGGACAAACCGTCATGTCCAGGGCAAACTGTTCAGGGGTATATTTTTACATGGTTATGTCTTATTGAGTACACTGTCAAAAATAATCCCTAGAAATCAGCACACATTTTCTAAATAGACAATGTTGAACAAGAATTACAATCAACATGTTAACTGACACACAATAACCCACCTTTCCATTTAAGCAACATGCCAGAGAATGGCTGAAAAATGCCTGGGGACAAAAGAAAGGTGTTGCTTTTTCCAAAACCATTCGCAAAATAAAAAAGACTCATCTCATATTCATGAACAAGTACAATCACCATGTTATATTTCTTTCTTGTTTTAATCCACAGAGGGTACAGCATCCTCACACATGCCAGACGTGTGGCGGCTTTGCCTTTGTGCCCTGCTCTATGTGCCATGGCAGCAAGATGTCAGTGTTCAGGAACTGCTTCACAGACTCGTTCAAAGCTCTCAAATGTACTGCGTGCAATGAGAACGGTCTCCAACCATGCCCCAGCTGCTCCCACTAAGTGCCTGCATACCTCATTCCCTTCCTCATCCATCTTCCCACAAAGTTTGCCATGTAAGACTAAAGCAGTATATTAAGTCAATAAATTTGTTTGTAAGAAAAGATTTAAGCACGATTTTGTCATTAAATAGTTGCAATCAGACAAGGTTTTATATCTGTCACCCAAGCGATGATCACAAAAAAATGGTAAGGGTGAAAAACTGTGACAGCTTATGTGGCATAAAGAACCACAAGTTCCTGTCATGCATTTACACTTAAAGCTGCAAAAATATTTCTTAGGGCAAAATGGATCTTGGCTAGTTTAACACCACCCATAGTGAAAGAGGTCTAAAAAAATTAAACCTGCAAGAAACCAATTGAAATGATGACAGCTTAATGAGTTGAGCTCAGCCATAAGTGCAAACACTGTTCATTAGTCAACCTCTACTTTCCAACTCAGCATCACCAAGCTGCCTTTCTAAAGATATATAACACAATAATAGAACACAGGGCCTGAAGAAACTGAGGCACTACGCAGTTGCGAGTCTGGCATCAGAATTGTCATTTTTGTGTTTTTCGGAACATCTTAAATATGCAAAAAGGGCATTCTGGCCTTCAGAAGCTCTGGTTTCTATTCTATTCTTTCTAATATATAAATTAGATTAAACTAAAGGTACTTCTATTTTGGAGTGAAGATGTATGTGAATGTGCTGTGATGGACTACAAACAACAAAATATGTCCTTCATACAGAACAGGATATTGCACATTGTTATGTAAAGTTACAGTTTATTTACTAAAGTCAAAGGGGCCTTCCTCACAATATCCATTTATCCTAAAGATGATTTAAAGTGTTAAAGCCAGGGTTGACCCGCAAACTTTGCCTTTATGGACCTTGCTTTTTATACTGGGTCCCAGATATACTGGAACATTCTCAAACTGTTCCTACAGAGTTGAAAGCATACATTTGTCTAAAATTAATGCCCAGGTGCTTTTGTCCATAAAGCCTCTTTTTATTAAATCAATACCAAGGGTGGCAATTATTATACATACCAACAACTTGCATGGGCTGGGAACAAAGGCTGGGATAAAGGAGTTGGATGCACAGATCAGGATTGTTTTTATACAAAAATATTTATTAATAATAATTATTATTAATAATCAACAATGACAATAATAGAATAGTGCATTTTTTATTTGGCACAGTCAAAAACCGGACCTTTAACTGCATAAATAATATTTTGAGAAGCATATGCTGGTTTTAATGCATTAAATTGCTGTTAAAAGCACTGATTCACAGCAGGTTTAGGAACCATGGCTTATTTGTGAATCACAGAGTGATGTTTGAAGATGGTGGTGTATTTGGACTCTGTGCTCTCATAGCCCTGTACAATGCTGCTTGATTTTGATTCCACAAGGCAGCATTGTAAAGAGGCTCAAAGCGCAGAGCAGATCAGCTCACATCCAAGCGGAGCTCCATGTATGAACATCACAGCTAAATAAATCCGCACAATAAAGGCAAGAAGCTGTCGTTTTCAGTTCTGCAAGATACAAAGCAAGACGAAGAACAGAATGAAGTCATGGTCCGCTGCGCCCCTACTGGTGTTCTGATAAATAAAACATTAAATGTTATCATGTAGGAACATTCACACGGATATCAGACGTGTTGATCAATTAGGCCAATTAATTAAAACCCGCTCGACGATTTTAATAAGATCCATAATGGCGCAGATCTCATCGACTGTTTCCAGATCGTTTGGAAATACAACGGGTACAAAATTCACCTGCCATTTAAAAAGCACAGCCTGATGGTTTATCAAGCCATAACAAAATGACGCCGTCAGGATATGCTAACACGTTAATGGTCTCCATTTCATTAACAAAACCAGGTTAAATTAGTAAGGAAATAAGGAAATAACGTTCGTGACCATTACGGTAAAACGATTGCAGGCTACATGACGCTACCTTCCCTCAGCGTTACAACGCAAGTCTTCCAAATCCTTCGATACAAAATTCAAATCACAAATAAAACAAGCTTTTAAATCTAGCTTAAATACACGGAATACGAAATCCTTTGCTGCATTTTACTCGACTCACATCTTCCTGACGAAGCTGCTGAAGTCCGTTACACCGCTTGACAGACTGATACAGACCGCTTTGGTTTTTTTGTTGTTTGTTTTAACTGATAGACTCATCAGCCAATCAGAATGCAGAGAATTAACTGGACTTGTCTGTGCCACCCAATGACGTTTGGCATTTCAGCGTTCTGTATTTCACACTTAACGCGGACAATGCATCAATAAGCCTCGTTTTCTCCCAAATATCGGATTCCAGCTATTTAATAAAGCCGGGACGATCAGCAAACCGATTATAAATTAGACATCATTTTTTAAGTTCTTACTATATACGCCAAGCAGGGACGTCTGACATGGTATATGCATTTTAAACCACTGATGAGCTTTAAAACGTAGATAAATGTTTTTTAAAGCCACTGAAGCGTTTGCAGTTTATAATGTTGGTAATACACATATGATAAATATATTCTGATCAAAAGTAAGTTATTAAATAAATTTATTTTTCATAGCCAACATCAAAGTACTTCAGTTATACACAAATATAACCAAAATCCAAATTGCTTCCCCTAGAGGCCCTGATGTTTACAGGCAGATAAAACAGATGCTTTATAACTGTGTTGAGAGTGATTATTAACAACGTAATAATATTATTATTAAAGTATGGCCTAAAGCAGTATGCATACAGAGTCCAATGCTGAAACTTTTCCAGAACACACGTTATTCACACGACATACTAATTGTGCCAACCAGAGGTCACATCATATTCAAACTTTATTGCACAGCTGAAGTCACTTCTCAGATCAGCAGGGTTTATAGTCACTTAGTCTCCAGGTAATCCATTTTCTACTAACTACTACCATAAATGCCAAACAGCATTAATCAGCAGTTTTTGTTAACAGATCTGCATTTGTCTTTCTTTTTACTTTATACACTGATACCAATATAAAAACTGTAAACAGTTTTACCATGGTAAAGTTTGTCTTTTCATGCCTGTAGTATGAATGCAAATGTCCAGGTTAAGCATAGACCCAGAACCTTTCTTTAGAAATGTAGTAATCAAGTATTTTGACCACAAACCCATTACACTTAATTATTTTGTTTTAAAATATAAAATTAAAGTTTATATTTAGCAATACAGGAACTCTCTGCATTTCCATAATTTTATGTTCACTAATGACTAGTATTAGAATCCACACAATAATTAAAGGAATGGACCTGCCAACAAAATAAACTAAACTAGGTATGTGCATCAAGTGTTCACAACAGGAAAAAAACTACAAAACTATAAAGGGGAAAATAAGAAATCAAACCAACCACACATCACATAACCTCACCTGCCCTATAAAAATATATACTAATGAGGTTTAGGTTGTTTTGGAGGGTTTGATGTAGAAAGATTCTTTGTTTTACTGTTCGATGTTCAAAACTGAAATTAATAATCACAAAAAAAAATAGCGTGCACTGTTTGGCAATGTGCCATCTTAATTAAAATAACCCATGTACAGAATTTTAGATAAGTAGCACAATACATTTTTTTTTTAGAAAACCTATAGTCAGTAATGAAACATTGTATGGCTTATAGCTTCTGAGCCAATACAAATATCCTTAAGCCAATGTATGCACACGGGAGTGATGGCCCAGCATTTACACAACTGCAAATTGCTAGCCAACTTATTATATTTATGACTATTTATTGTCTGACTATATCTGAAGTCTGTGGAACAACCTAAACAGAATGAAATGTATGACCACTGCTTAAATTAATATAAGACTGTTGATGGATGATCGAGGCTTAAATCTGTCTCATTAGAACCAGTGAATGTGATTCTGTTGTCCAGCTTCTTCTCTTGTCTTTGTGTCAGAGAATTTCCAGGTCAACATGGCGCACCTCTGGATTACGTTGCTGTTTTAAGGAAAGAAGAGTAACATCAGAACAGGTTTCATGAAAAATTGGAAAACTATTTAGCTTTAAATAGTATCAAACATACACAGAATTCAATAATAAGCTTTTTCTAAATAACATTTGCTTTGTAATTTTATGTGTGTACAACAGCATATGCCTGATATAGAGTGGGTATAGAGTTCTGCCTGTGTGGAATTTGTATGTTCTCCCTGAGTCATTGTGGATTGTCTCCCCATGTGAACTGGCCTTTTTACCAGCTAACACAGACATGTTCTTATTACTGATATCAGTGAGAGAGACTAAGAACCTTAAGCTCTTTCTCCAGACGATCGACCTCCGCTCCCAAAGTGTCTATTATGTTCTCCCCATGCTTTAACATAAAAGCTTCCAACTCCTCAGGAGTCTTCACCTGTTGAATGTCCTACAAGACAAAACAAAAAAATTCTACAATTAAAAGGACTTCAGTAAATAAGAGGCCATAACACTAATATAAGCATTAAGTACACAATACAAAAACATACACTCTAGAGTGTCAAGGCTCCTAGAATGAGACTGTAGTAACAACAAGTGTGGTGTATCAACAAACTAGTGTTATATAGTGGTATAAACAGATCAAGAACAGGGTGTGCATGCATACAAAGACTTGTTAATAGTAATCATGTTAGCTTTAAAGAGTAATGACTTTTTAACCAGAGAGCAAGTATAATGGCTTTATACGTACATTGAGTAACTGATCAATGTCCTGTTTTTCCAGATAGGAGCGTGTAACAACACGACCATCAAAGTCCACCTCGGCTTTAAACCGCACTTTACTAAGTCCCATGTCGGTGGCCTTCACATCGTGAATCGCCCTGGGAAGAATTTCCAACACTGGGTTTAAAGAGAAATAGTCCAGAACACATTTATTAAATCTCTTACTAGTAGCTAACAAAGACTCACCTGACAGCAGGGTCATTTTCCAGAAACTCAGTGAGTTTCTGCACATGCTCGGCCTGAATTGAGCGGCCCAGCAGAGCCTCCGTGTTAGTGTATATGAGGAAAGCAGAGACTGTTCCCAGCAAGGTCCCCACACCAAGAGATCCCAGGCTGTCGTAGTAAGGGTTTCCTAAGAAAGGAATAAGCTCAGACTTTTACAGACTTTTTAAATGAAATGTAATTAGAACTGAAGTGATTGTTCTTGAAGGCTTTTTTAAGTAATTAGTTAATCTGGAAACCTTTCACTGGAGACTCAAAACTATATAGCACTGTGACAATTTTAAAGCTTGCTTAATAGCTGTTGAGGGACTGACTCCATACAAATATCCATATCAGGTACATATCACATCAGTTACAAGTCACATTGCTATTATAAATAGGTGTAAATCACATATATAAAACATCTTTGCTGGACTAAAATAAGAAACAAACAGTTAAAATGTAAAATTCTCTGTAATTTGACAAACTAAAAGATTAAATATGGAACATTAAGTTTGTATGTGGTTTTTAAAATTGAAGGCTAACTATATGTGATATAAGCATTCACCTGTAAGTGAGGTCAAACCCATACAGCCAGCAGCCAGGACCACTCCCAGAACTGCAGCAGCATCCTCCAGTAAGACCACATTGGTACTTGGGTCTCGACTCTGCATTACTACAAAAATACACAAAATGTGTTTAATATTATTAAGCAGGTGTGGAAGCTTCATACTTATTTACAACAAAAAAAGTTTGAAGTACATGAACTACATGAAATTAAAAATTTGCTGAAATATTAAGTCCTTACCATATTCATAAAAAGAGAGTCCTTGCTTACGAGCACTTTTCTTGATCTCATTAATGGCCACCAGCAGTGTGGCTGTTGAAAATCATAATTGAGTGGTATAAAACCCATTTCCTAACCATATTCATTATAAATTAACTGTAAAAACTGTGAAAATATTACCTCCTTCAGAAACTAGGGAGCCTGCCAAAATACAGTAGGCCTGTAAAAAGTCCAGCCATTGATAAGAGTTAATGTCAAATCAATAAGTGAAAGTGATATCATTACACAAACCTTTATTTGTGACAATTGGATTTCTTACCCAGAGCAGTGATTCTATTGGGTGAGGATGCATTAGGCCCATAATTCCATGGTACCAGGACAGGCCAGCCCCCATCATAAAAATGCCCACTCCACTGATGAGGGAGGCAATGTAGCGCATATTGGAGAATCCATACCTTTTCATAAAGTATAAAAACGTTACTCAACTGAAAACACTCAAATCAACATATTGCATATATTGCTGTTTCTGTAAATACATACGGATGGCCAGGGTCTGGATTTCGCACAGACTGGCTGATGCCAATTGCAAGGAGAGCCTAGTGACATAGTATTACAAAATATATTTATTTTCATATACTTGTAATAATAAGTGTACAAGACATGTGGTAAGACTGTATAATACCTGGTTACAAGTATCTGCCAGAGAGTGGATAGCCTCTGAAAACATGCTGGCTGATCCTGTATAAACCCATGCAAGAAGTTTGAAGATGAAATTCAGTCCATTTCTGGGCAGCAAAAACAGAATTTAAGAAATATGAAATTAGCAACAGCAGTACATTCAATACATACAACGTAAATGACAAGAACTTATCATGGCAAACACATGAACACATTTACAACTCACACATTTACTCTTACTGTTTTTGAACTATAAGAGAAAACTTAAACTGCAGAAGAAATGGCACGTGAATAGACAAATAAAGAATATATATGCAAATGGTACTCAAAAAAGACCTTCTAAACCTTTTTCCTGTGCAGCGAGAGCACTACCATTTTTGTTACAACTATAACCTAATTATCAATAATTAGATTATTCTAGCAATTCAGTAGTTTCATGTGAGTGCACATTAACCTAACTTAAACCTCTGTGTCATTAAACTGATAATTTTAGCCAGTTTCTGCTTTAAATGCAAACCCCATCTGATCCTGGGGTCTCATGACAAGCCTTACTAACTGCGCATGACATCATGTTTGCTGAAGGTTAAAATAAAAACTTACATGCATATAGCAACCATAACCACCTTTCCAGGGCCTTGAAGAAAAGTAGCTCTCTTGCCTGCTCGAGGCTGTGAGGTTAAAAAAGAGATGTTTACTAATATGTAATTCGAAAATACTTAAAACCTGGATTTAATTAGTAATTACCACTTTAGCATAGTTAACTAGTTAAATGTCAGGGTGAAAACTGTAATAAAGCAGTCTGATTTTTGAAGTGATGTTGAAGTACATAAAATTTATAGTAAAATAAAGATGTTCTTACTTTTGTATTTCCCCAAAAATCTTTGTATTCCTTTAACAACTGCTGATTTCGGAATAAGTCTAGAAATCACAAAAAGAAAAATATATTCTTAAGCCACAACTTACAGGATAGTGTGATGACTGAGTGATGAATATACCACATACCTTCTTCGAATTGTCTTTCTACTTCTTTCCTGATGTTTCTTTCTCGAGCAAGTGCCTCCACACTGCCCCAAACATCCAATGCTCTACCAAACAAAAACAACAACATTACATTTAACATGAAGGCGCTATACAACAACAACATCACTGTTGCGTTTAAGATAAAATGGACATACTTGGCTTCCACATCTGAACGCAAAAATACGGTGAATGCCTCAGTGTCGTCATGGGGACTCCTTCGTCGGATCTTCCTTAAGAGGTCAAGATCACTGCAAAGACACAAACAAAAAAAATCATGTACACATTCGAAATATCAGTTTAATTTAAAATACTAATGCAGAGTTAACCAATTAGTTTAATGTATTTCATTGCTAGCATTTTGATAACAAAGCTGCTGAACTTTGAAAAAGATAATAACTATAGTTATAATCAACTCACATTAAAGCTATAAGTTTATTTACCTGGGTTTTAGACAGAACTCGTTCATAGCTCTGACAGCTGTGATGAAGTTGTTTTGAGTGTATTTGGAACCATATTCTCTTTTCTTCAGCACTGCCCGTACTGAAAGCATTGAAAGACACGAGAGGATCGCACCACAAGCGATCCAAAATATATATATATATTCTTTTTAAAAAAGCACATTTATATGACAGTCGCATTACCCCTCACTTGAATTGCCTCTGCTTTAAGCAGAACTGGAGGTTTAGAACCTAAAAATGTAAAACGGTAAATAAACAAAACAATTTCAATATAATCTCTGAGGCTGTACTGAGATTACAGAAAAAAAGATCACACATTTTTACTATCAAAGCAATACCAGGGGACTGTTTTGAGCGCTGAGCACGAAGCAGATCTGTGCGCTTTGAGCCATCGAGATCTGTTGGTCCATCTTTACTGCCATCACCAACAGAATATAGCTGAACCTGAGTCCAGGCTAAAGCTGCCCAACGGTGGTCAGGACAACTAAACCATAAGCTATGACCTTTGCATCCACTTTGCCAACCTGTTCAAACAAAGACAGTGGAAGATATAACTTTGTTTAAATGTGCATCAAAACTACTTACACTGACAAAACATAGTTAGTCAGAATAAGTTTTTAATATTGAATAAGTTTACACAAGTTAGTTTGAATAGCAAGAATAGATGTGGATTTTTGATAGTCTAGGTTGGAAGCAACTAAATGTTTATTTATGCTTACTATAACACGGTCGTGTTGCTCGGAGGGGAAGCTGAGAGAAGTATGCCCGCTGATGCAGATATTTTCTGCAAAAGGCTTGCCATGGCCGGTGTGCCAGGCAGGCGTTCATTCTTTCTGTGGCAAGACTGGGAGATATACTCTGGTACCTGTTGGAGAATTTTTATGTAGAAAAGAAGAATGTTTAGATAACATACTAAATACATACTAAACTGCAGTAATGATTGAATAATAAACACACATATAACCTTAAATAAAGTGTCAAGAGTCTTTCCCAGAGTGTGTGACTAAGTTACAAGTTAATTATTGCTGATCAGTTCTAATATTTAAGTCTGCTAAAAAGAACAATTTGCAACAATATGCAAATCTCACACAGAAAGTGTCCCCTTTAAAAAGCTCAAAAAAACAAAGAAAATCATACAGTTTAGAAGCAGTATTAATTGCATCACATGAAATGTACTCCCACAGTAGTGAACACAATTTGAATTACATCAGTGGTGTATAGAATTAGTGCAGTGGGTGGCTGACAATTCATATAATGCAGCTCCCGTGACAGACATTAAAACTACAAGGACATCTACAAGCCTTGTGTGAAACAGTCTATGAGTGACAAGGAACAAATATAGAAACTATATAAATGAACATCGAGGATTTACCTTTGGGGCAAAAAACAGACCACGTACACTATATTATTAACCAAACGACACGACACAGTAAACTGTCATGCATCGATCTGTGAGGTTTGTGTGATGTTTTGATGGCCGGGCAGCTTCTGACCGGTAATGTTAGCTTGCTAAGCGGCTAAAAGTGACTGACTCCCTCGCTAAACGGCTAGATGAAAAGACTAAACTACACACATTCAACACCAGAAGACATATAAGCTCGTTTGGAATTTTAACACGCTGTACCTTTATTACGCAATTTATCCTCCACATTTCTCAGACCTCGTCCTGCATGTGGGAGTTAACTGAAGCAGCAGAGCTCGGTTCAGTCATCACTGTCAGCTCCCTGCGCGCACAACAGTTCAGGTACTGGAGTCTGTTCTCGCGAGACTTCAGCTCAACGGCAGACTGGAGAGTTTTCACTGGACACGCTCAGCCAATACTCCACGAACTCGACTGACGTCACGTTCTATAAAGTTTACTAAATCGCGATAAAAGAATTTCAACAGTCTTTGTCACTAAATACCTTTTCAGTTCTTTAAAAGAATCCACACATTAAAATGACAAGTAGAACAAATGCATTCAGATAAAAAGCAACATCCTCCTTTAAATGCGATTAATATTAAATGTAAATTTTAATTCGGTCCCTACATTAAAAAATATATGTCATAATAATTATGAAGATACTACAGCAGTTCAATGTTGTGAGTAAAATTTTAAAAAGTTAAAATGTTATGGTGGCTTAGTGGTTTGCACATTCGCTTCTCAGCGCTAGGGATTCCAGATTCAAATCCCCATCTGGGTGGAGTTTCCATGTTCTCCCCGTGTCTGCGTGGGTTTCCTCCGGGTTCTCCGGTTTCCTCCCACAGTCTAAAAACATGGAACAAGTTAATTGAATTCTCAAAATTGCCCCCTACAGAGTGTGTCTGTGTGAGTGAGTGTGTGCCCAGCGATGGATTGGCGCCCTGTCCTGGGTGTATCTGCCCAGCGCCCGAGACGTTCTCCCCTGGATGGGCATGGGGAACCCCACCGCGACCCTAATAGAGGATAAGCGGGAGATAATGAATGAATGAATAAAATGTTATGGTGGCTTAGTGGTTTGCACATTCGCTTCTCAGCGCTAGGGATTCCCGATTCGAATCCCCATCTGGGTGGAGTTTCCATGTTCTCCCCGTGTCCGTGTGGGTTTCCTCCGGGTTCTCCGGTTTTCTCCCACAGTCCAAAAACATGGATCAAGTCAACTGAGTTCTCCAAATTGCCCCATGTAGAGTGTGTTTGCGTGACTGAGTGTGTGCCCAGCGATAGGTTGGCGCCCGGTCCAGCGCCTGAGACGTTCTCCCCTGGATGGGCATGGGGAACCCCACCGCGACCTTAATAGAGGATAAAGCGGAAGATAATGAATGAATGAATAAAATGTTATGGTTAAATAACAAAGATGAAAATATGACACCGTGTGTAAAACATTGTACAGAAAGCTAAAGCTGTAGCTGCAACTTGTTTGCAGAAAGGTTTTTGAATTTCTTGTAAAAAACATTTAAAAAACAAATAACAAACAATATGAATGTGCAGGCTTTAAACTGTTTATTAACTAAACTTACTTTAATTTAAGGGAACACAAAACATACTTTAAAAAATAGGTTGAAAGTGAAAAAAATGACATAATACCATGTATGGTAAGTAATAAACCAGAACAGAATTATGTAAAATGAAGGAACCTAGCAGTGGACTCAATCCCACACTGTCAAGTTTTTAACTTCCTGAAGCCACTCTCTTTGCACCTACAAAAGATACAGACCAAAAATATTTGATACTTGTAACAGTAATACAAACTCTTATTATGAATTACAATATTATTTAGGTTTATATTTAAAGCTGTATATTGAAATTTACCTCTTGCTTTTGCAGCTCAATAAAGCTCAGAGAAGATGAAGAGGTGGCTGCAATATCAGTTTTAGATTGCTGTATCTCTGTTACTTGTTCAACTAATTGCTGGGTCTCAGACAGAAATTGAGGACTCTCCCACCTAACACACTCAAAGGAATCAGAATCCTCAGCACTCATCTTGGTACAAAGTCTTTTAGAGATTAAAAATGGCTGCTCATTATTCTGGTGATCCCGTTTTCTATGCAGCCCAGAATGTTCACCTGCAAATTTAAACTTCATTTAATTAATTATAAGCATTGATGAGCTTTCTTCTGGATCTAATAAACAAGAGCAATATATAATATAATACAAGAGTATAATACAAATAATTTGTTGCTATTTCAGGTAAAAAAAAAGCATACTTATTGGAAAATAATTTAGCATAATACACAGTTAATGTAACTAAATAAATATAAAATGAGCCCTGCAAAATATGTGTCTTCAGAGTTAAATTTAGCAAATTTTGTAAAAAAATTTTTATATGAATATATTTTTTATATATAATGTTGTTGTTTTTTTATGGGAGGAGCCGCTTACCCTCACTGCTCTTCTCTATATCAGCCTGATCAGAGACCAGAGCTTCAGCAGCCTGGCAAAAGCAAAGTGTAAAGTCATTCATAGTATAAATAGCATTTAAACTAATAAATGAATAAAAAGCCTATTATCAGCCTATTATCTGTGTATTTCTTAAAGATATCACTTACACAGTAAAGAAAAAATATTATTCTTAAGAAAGTAAATCATACCTTTTCATTCCTGCATTTTTGCCTTAAAACAAACCGGTTGTTTATAACACTCTCCAAATTTTGCTGCATTGATAATGACAGCTCATACGTATTTTGAACCTAAAAAATAAAAGACTCAAAGTGAATACACTTACTTCTTTGTAACATTTAAATATGCAAATAAAAACTAAAACAAGAAATGTTCACAGAATTCTCAAGTGAAGTGTAATGTGATATACCTTCATTTTATTTAGACAAGATGAGCGAAATGCTAAATTGCTACTCTGGGAAACAATGCTGTTCAAAGAGCTCAGCATCACTGACATGCTCGAGTCAAATGTCTCTCTAGACTGTTGAACACGAAATTGAGAAAGGAAAACAACAAATACAACCCACAATAATACAGAATTTACCACCAATAGTGTTCATATATGTAAACGTGTAATTCAGAGTGTGTATTTCATCTTGCCTTTTTTCTTTTCAGGTATTGTCTGAGGGTGCTTTTCAGTACAGACTGTAATGCTGAACTCACTTTCTCTGCATTGTTCAAAAGCACGCTGTCCATCTGCTGCTCTAATGTTTCTTCATTTGCTTGAAAGCAAAATAAGCAAAAAACAAATCAGCAAAAAGGCAGTACATCATTTACATTTGGCAAATTGTTTCTTTTAGATGGGCCACTGAATAGTTACATATAGCAGTTTTAACCATTGCTTGATACATTCTAACATCATTGCTCTTAAATTGCATTTACAAATTATATTATATTATTTTATAATGCATACTGATCAAGTCAGAAAGGTGGAACTGGAAAGGGTCACTGTGTTGAATGAAAAGGAAAATAAATAGAGTTCGTTCCACTGCAGGACTCTGATGACACTTTGGCCCATTGTTCTCAGTGTCTACAGAAAAGTCCAGGTTTGTACAAAGAGGGCCTGGAAAAAAAAACATTTTCAGTGCCAGAAAAAAAATTACAAAAATACAAATGAATATCAATTTTATCTCCATGTTCACTTTTGATTTGCATATTTTACTTAATTTATTTAATCTTTGACCAAAATAGGTTCTTCATTATTTAATTTACCCTCTGCAGACTGTGTCTCAGCACAGCAGAGATGAGGCAGATTGAGCTCTTCCCAGGGCAGAGAGTCGGCTAGACTTTGTAGGAAGCTCAGCTGTGCTTGACTCTCTGGCTTCATTAGAGGTATTCCACTAGGACTATACACTAATATGTACACAACAATGTTAAGGAAACGCAGTTCATACATTCATACAAATTTATCTAGATACAAGGACACTTTTTTACTTACATTTGGTTTACAAACATTCTTATTTATCAAGTTCATAATAGTAGAAGTTCCAAAATAAATCTATGATAAAGGTACATTGTTCATTCATTCATTCATTATCTTCCGCTTCATCCTATATTAGGGTCGCGGGGGGTTCCCCATGCCCATCCAGGGGAGAACGTTTCGGGCGCTGGGCAGATACACCCAGGACAGGGCGCCTATCTATCGCTGGGCACACACTCACACACACACTCTAGATGGGGCAATATTGGAGAACTTAATTGACTTGATCCATGTTTTTGGACTGTTGGAGTGCTAACCACTAAGCCACCGTGCCGCCCAAAGGTACATTGTGTATGATTCCAATGTATATTTTAATAAAGTAATTATATACGTTTTTAATGTATAATTATCTGTATCTATAGATCTTTTTTTAGAGTGGCTCATCTTCCAGGAGCCCACCATATTTTTGCATCAGTTGCACTGAATGCTGCTTTTCACAAAAGATATTTGCAAACATACCAATCTGGTGAACTAGTTGGTTGCAACCTGCAATCTCACCACTAGATGCCACTGAAGATTGCGTTAAAGCATCAATGAGACATTAAATTGCAATCTTGTTTTTGTAAATCCAATTACAATCTCTGATCCTTTCCGATTCTTAAGGATATTCGGATGTGTGAGATTTCAGCTGGGTAGTTAGGGTACTGGTCCATACAGGGCCCAATCATAGCCATGCAAGTGAGTCCCACCTCCCCATACAACCCTGATTCCACAACTTCCAATGGGAGTGACAGAGAGATGGTCTCTCCCAAAACAGGGTGCATTCGGCAGCATGCAGGGTTGCTCTCCAGTGAGAACAGACGCCTATAGAGGAAAAACAATTAGTGTCTCATTTATTAACAACCATCATTTTAATTTTTCATTTTATGGTAACAATATGCAGCATCATATAAAAAAACATAGGCTGAAAAAAAGAGAAAACATTAAACCATTACTAAAATATTTATAGGAAAGAAAAGAACCAACAGGCCGTATGATGTACTGTCCATGACAATGTTATAACACAATGCAACATGAGTATTCTTGGCACTAAAACAAAAACACATAAATTAGTGAAAGGTAAAAGTGCAGCATTATATTTATTAAATTGTATAAACATTGCAGAAAGGATAATTTAATTATTGGATATAAATTAATGAAGAAAATATTGATAAACAGGAAGATTGACATTTTTATTCCACCTGAATACTTGCTTGTTTAAGTTGTCCATGTTCTGTACTACAAATATAATTGTGATCTGCAGCACATAAGCAAAAAAAAACATTTATTGTACATGGAAAAATGTGGAAAAATGAAGGTAATTTGAAAGTCTGTACACAGCAATAATAAAAATCTGACATTACCGGTTGAAATTAATGATTTTGTCAACATGGTGTATATTGTGAGCTGGTTTGATGATTATATTTGACTGTAAACTAACAAAATGTGAGCAGTTCAGTTAAGAAAATGTTTATGAGTGTTTTTTGAGTATTTTCTCTGTGGAGTTTACATGACATTTATATGAAATAAACATATTTAATCACCAGGCTCTGTAGCATTACCTTTGCATAAATCAAACTGAGTCTATGCAGAAATCTCTTGACGTCGGATTCATGACTATGATGGTCAACCTATAAAAAAATTTGTTGGTCAACCTATAAAAAATCTGTTAAACCTAAAACCATTTAATCCTAACAGAAATACTAACCTGGAATGAATGGGCAAAACGTAAAGGCTTGAAGTTGTCTGAAAACTTGCTGAGCTCAGCTGGGTAAGGGCAGTCACACAGAGATACAGACAAGGAAAGTCTCTCTGTAATCTCTAAAAAAGTTAATAGCATTTACAAACATTATTTCAAATAATTTTACTGGATTTTCATTTTCTCTAAAGAAATGAAGACCTGCCTCTCTGGACTGATTTCCAAAAAACCCCTCGACACAACTGGCCAGCAGCAGCAACTGCAAAATGTAATTATGATGAAATAAATTAAACTCAAACACTTGAAAATGACTTTCTATTCCATTACCACACTACTTCATACCAGTGTATGTTGGTCTTGGCTGTGTTGACTGCAGGATCAGTAAGCCTCCTTTATAACAGCATGGTTTCTTGTGGTTACGATGGAGCACAATTGTCAACAATGTAATGACCTTCAAACAAAATGGATCGGAGGTACACTTACGACTTATTTAACATCATTTATATTTTGTGCGTTTAACAAACATTTAAGCAGGATGTTAAAACATTTTTAATGATTACTAAACAATACATGTTAGCAATGTCACAAACCACAATAAATGTGAATATTACATAGTATTAATAGTGAATGAGCAGGGTGCTTTAATCATTAGTGTATTTGGACATAACCTTTTTTTGTTCAACTTCTTTTTATCAGTTTTTTTTAACAGTTTGGAGCAAAAGCTAAGACTTTCCAGGCTTTTAATTTAACTGCTATATCGTCAGAATATATAGCCTACTGCCTCCGAGTAAAACCTCATAGGTGAAATATCACCTCAATAAAACTAGAAGTAACATGTTGTCGACTGAGTTAAGTAATTCCAGTGTAACTACAATAGCAGTGACAAACTAACGTATTAAAAGTATAATAATAGTTTATATTTGTAGGGAATATTAACAGACATTAAAAAGGCAGCAGAAAAAGAGCGAGTATACATACCGAAAATTACCCAAATGTTTCACTGTGCTAGCTGCATATACCGTTAAAATAAGTCATGTGTCAGTTGTTTATTCAATTATCTATATAATTTATGTATTTATACTATTTTATACCTCTTTTAGTTTTGAAAGCATGCTTCTGGTATTTTCTCTCACTCGACAGACGAATCATCCGGGAGTCGACTCTTTCAGAGGATTGTGGAAAACCGCAGTCGTTTAAAAAAAGCTACAGTGAAACAGATATCATTTTAAATGAGCAATACAATAGTGAGGAATGAATGAGTGGCAGAGTGAAGCTATTATAAAACATAAAAAATATTTTTGTACATGATGTTTATTAAGATGTTAATACTTGAGTTATTTTGTATGGTTTATCAATTTGTGGAATATGATTAACGCATGCGCAGTAGAGAGCTACAATACATGTTCGCATTCAGAAAAAAATACAATTTCCATTCATGCCATTGGAATATATTTATATAGGCCGTTATTACAACAATGTAAACCTAAAAAAAAAATATATATATATATATATATATATATATATATATATATATATATATATATATATATATATGTACAAGCAAACAGCGTTACTAGGCCATTAAAAGGCCATTAAAATGCCATTAAAAGTCAAACCTTTCTCATTACAGTAAGCAGCATTTGAATAGTTCATTCATTTTGAGGACTTTAATCATTAGATTCACAGTGTGGTTTTCATTAATCATATATCTGGTCCACATCAGCAAGTTCACTGGCCATTTATGAAGTCATGAAACAACTTCCTAGTTATCATATTTGTTTATCAGGATATGTTTCTTTTCAGTGCATTATTAAGAAAACTAAAGTCAATGATGTTAAGCACAATTAAATGTACATGTCTAGTATTGAACTATGTACAATGAAACATAAGTAAAAACGTGAACATTTACAATAATTTAATTTACTATGATACAAATAAAGTAAATAAAATGTCATATAGAGCTCAATATGATCTACAGAAACAATTTAGATGTTTTAAGTTGATAAAACCGTATAAAAAGTCTATGGTTAAACTGCAGATAAATATTCTCTACAGCACTTTAAAAATAGTAAACAAGCATTGAATGCCGGAAACCAAAAAGTACTAAAATTTATAATATTCCCTGTTAAATAGCGCCCATAAGGTGCATTTGTCAAGTGTTCCCAAATTGTAAAAGAGACTAAAGATGCTTCACATTGCACAAGTTTTAAAGGTACTTTATGGTATGTGCATCCAGCATCTTTGCAAACATAGCCTACTTATGATGGAGCACATTGATCATTATTAATAAGTCATTATCAAAGACAACATTGGTATGTTAAAAATGAATAATAGTTCCCTTTTCTTGACCCAACAGGTGCAAAAATGATTTCCAGTTAATATTCATTCACAGGTGCTGTTTTGATGGCTGACTACGTGAAAAGTATGACACTGTTGCATTTTAAACGTAATATACGTTACTTGCATAATCTTTTTATAAATACATAAACTTTAAAGTGTGTCACAATGAAATACAAAGAGCACCAAAACATGGTAATAAATAAGATTGGAATACACTTCGGCAATTATGTCTATTAGGCAAAAAATGTGTTAGATTCAGACTGTCCAAATGGCTGAATGCTGTTATTCAGCAATTTAACACTCCTCTTTAACAGGGGAGTACTGCTAATTCTTGTGATGAGATGATAAAAAGTTGCATTTCATGGCAAATATAAATCCAACTTAAAAATCTTATGTGTTTGTTCCAAAGCATCACTGAAATTTTCCAGCAGATTCCTTTCTAATTATTTTTCAGATTACTTGAGTTGTCCGGTAGAGGGCATCAGACTTTGCTTCCCTTTTTGCAGCAATGCTGGTGATACTTGAAAGCTGTTTTTCTGCGAGTTGCCCTATTGACAAACATAAAATCAATTAACTAATAAAATACCAGTGTACACAAAATACCACCGGAAATTAATAACATAAATGAAAGTCAATGCAATATTGCTTTAAATATATATCTTAGAATATCTTAGAATGTGACATAGCCCAGTGATTGTGCTTTCCTTATAATAATATACCTATTGTAAAATTGCAAATTTAATACACGATCATACTTATAGCACAATCATATTTTAGATGAAGTAAATTGGCTCTACCAGAGAAAAGCTTCTAAATGTTCACAGGATCTCCCTGTGAGGAAGGAATGATACCAACATCTTGTTGACACAATAAGCCATTGCACTTCCTGTTTTCATGTGTCACATTATTACTTAAAATTGCATAAATAACTTGCATTTTATCTACTAATAAATTGTATTGAAAGAGCTCTTTTGTTATTTTCTTTACAATCATGATACGTTTAGGAGATCAATAACACACCTCTTTGATTTGAAAGGGTTTGGTAACCGGCCGGGGTGGAGGTGGTCTGCTTGGTGGGTTCGGCCTGCGTTTGGGTCCCGTTGATAGAGATGTGGAGGGGATGGAGTTACTCTCCCGAGAAGGAGCATTGCCTTGCTCTATGTCAGGTGATGGGATAGTTGGGGGTTTAACCATATGTGGCCTCAAACTTGGATCAGCAGGCAAAGACGGCTGACTAACCTGCTAAAGCAAACATAAGGCAAATTTTAAAATCCTAATACAGATTATTTTAATTTCTAAAATGTCACTGCTAATGAATAAGAAACACCACCTACCTTTCTTTCTGTTTCTGGTTTCTTAAGCTTAAATGTTGGGTTGGCATGACCATTCGTTGAAGCTTTGCAATCTGAAGTAACTGAGTTACTTAAATATAATTTAAAGAGAATAAATTATACAATGTCACAAACTAAATCTAAAAAAAACATTAAGGTCAGGAATGCAAATAGCATTCATATTTAAATACTGTGCTTACTTGATGTATCTTTGAGCAGGATGGTGAGCAGCTTCTTTAAGAAAATGTCTCCGTTTAAAGCACCAGAAGAGAAGCAGACCAGTCAGTCCCAAAAAAAACAATGGGATCACTAGTAGTGGAAGTAAAGTGCCTGTAAGATCAAAATAAAGTATTTTAGGACCCTACAACCCGATCGGTCAAATGCCTTATTAAATTAAATGAGCCTGTTGCAAAAAATGTGTTTATTCCACTGCAATACATCAGTTTTTACTGACAGCAAAATTAATCCTAAGCATATGATACCATATCAAAGCCCTACAGTTTGTATTTCTAAGAAAGAATGTTTTACAGTCTTTTCTGTTTGCAATTAAACATCTGATATAATAAAAAATTGTAAAGCTTTATATATTTTTTCTAATCAGAAAAATCCCATTTAAAACTTACAAGCCTTAACAGTGGCATTCCAGGAGATATACATCATTGCTCGGTTGTTCTTTGAATGTATCTGACCATTAAAACTATTTCTCTTTTAGCTAAGGGTGACAGTTTTGGTCTTCTACCAAACTTAAACTCGGCCAAATAACAATCACCTTAGGTCACTTTTCTTACATACGTTAACTTTATAACACATATTGAGTTCCCACACAATATACTATAAGTATTTTGACCCATTAGAAGTAATCTGCTTGTGAATGCATGCATCTGCAGTGTTGTTCTTACTTTCTTTGATTACTGGGCCACTGTCAATGCTTCCACCATTTCCTGCATTCTTACAAAAAGGTGGTGCCCAGCCTGGATCACAGTGGCAGTTATGATTGTTATTACACATCTACAAAAGAAACCAATTTCATAAAAATTCCTAAAGTTATAATGCTTTTTAATCGGAAGTCTACATGTAAGTTCAACATTCTCATCTTGGATTAACATTATTATTATTATTACCACTACATTTTAATTCTTGCAAAGTCTACAAAGTACAAATTAGTCTTATATAATATGTATACATTTCTAATAACTATGTAAATAGGCATCACATTTTCAAATATACATATTATAGCTGTTTGTGATTTATATTATATTTATAAATTATATTTGATCTAATTGTAAGATAATATAGTGGGAAGAGGACAGGAAAGTGGTTATTGAGCCAAGCCACCCACACAGCCCAAAGCTCTGCCAACACCACAGAGGCAGTGATGTCGAGCACATACCCCGTGGCCGTGACACTTGGCGTTGCAATTATCCGCTTGCAAGAAGGTTGCATTGCGGCACTCCCCACCAAAACAAATCTGGTGAGTAAAAGAAATGATCAAATATTGCATTAATATACTTATTCTTAATGAAAATGTATATCAACTTTACTTGATTCATATTAATCAGTTAACATATCTTAATTAATTAACTTTTGATTCTTTTTTTTTATTTTCTAAAATGTTTATGTATTCATAGGCACTGACGATTGTCATTGGGCAAACACACAGACAACCACTTTTTCTTTTTAAAGTGGCAAATTAGTGTTCAGTTAATTTCAATAACTTATCGTTGGACATGATGCTAACATTTGTTAGTATGTTCATAACGCTTCATGCCATGGGGCAACTGCATTATACAATGTGCTGCTGCACTATAAAATCTAAATATAAATTCATATATGAAATGCACTCACTGAATTCTCTCCACACTTGGTTCCGGTCATGACAAGGCCAGGGTCAAGTGTGTCACCCTGGTTCTCATCTTGGTTCGCCTGGTAAACATGGGTACCTCTACAAATGATCTTCTTTTGGTCATGCGTAATGGTGGTGTCAATGGCGACAGCATTGGTCTCAGTTGGCTTGGAGGCCGAACTCTGGCATTGTATTTTGCCACATTTTGCATTCCTTTGATAAAAATATGTTTGAATATTCATGTGATTCTCAATGAATAGTGCTAATGAGCTAACTGGAAATAACCTTACCTCTGAGTGCAGCTCCTATATGTGCCCATCTGATCTCTGCCACAGTTACCGTAAGGATCTCCTGCCACATTCACCTTGGTAAAACATTCATCGGGAGCAAGCTGAGCACCTATGATGACATCAAGTGTAGGGAATTACTAAATAGATACTTTGCAACATGCCTTCACATAGTAAATTAAGTGGCAAACTAGAGCTGGCACTGGCAACTGTTCAAACTGTAAATCTTATTCAGACTGGTGGACATTGTTTTACCTTTTCCCCAGAGAGAAAGACACTGTTGCTCTAGGGTAAGGCACATGCCTGTGTAACAGTAAGCCTCGCCATGGGCACATGGACTGCCATCTACTAAATAGAAGTTTGCAGGGCAGGATTCCGATTTCCCATTGCAGTACTCAGGCAGATCACAGGAGCCAGAGGAAGAGCGACAGAGCACACCTGGGGTCTTTAACTAAAAGGAAATAAGTCAATAAAGGCTTTATAAGTGATATATAAGATTATTTCAGATGAAGTACACGTCCTGGCAAAGATCTGGATACCTTGCAGTTCTCACAACAGACTCCATGAGCACACTCTGCACCTGCTCTCAATGTGCAGTTGTTGGCATTACAACATGGACTGGAACATTCCTAACATGCAAAAACAATAAAGAAAAATGGTTCATAGTTGCCACACTATGTCTCTTAACTACAATCCTAAAATAAAACAGCCAAAGGACAAGACAGCATATGTGTGTGTTGCTGTAAGCATGGCGGAGGGGTGAAAAATCCACTGACAATCTCGTTTTGCAAAGTTAAATATTACTACTGCATAATAAACAGGTCTTACCTCCACTTCTCCACAATCACACTCCTCCCCCTTTTCAAGGTAGCCGTTACCACAGCGCTGGCCTCCATACATGAGCGTAGTGTTTGGAAGGTTGTACAGACACTTCCCCCCACCTGAGTTCAAATAGCGTTTCAATTCTGCCTGGTTACACGGGTTAAACACTCGAGGGAATGGGTGGCTATAAACAGATTTTATGAAAACAAAGTATAACTATAATTTTTATCTTTATTTCAATTGTAATTAATTACACATGAAATTAAAATGGGTAATGGTCCTGTGTTTAATTCTCATGGTACATGTAATTCATTTGTGGCCAAAGGTGTAAAAGTGTACATTGCATGTGTTTATTTTTGTATCTGCCCTGCAACTGACTGGTGACTTGTCCGGTGGTTTCCTTTGTCTAACATCAAGCAGTTACATGCTTGGGGATTTTTATCAGCTTGTTTCTTACCCTGTAGCTGCAGCCATAATGCAGCCTCCATCCTCAGGGAGGGCCTGGCAGCAGCTCTCACTATCATGGTTCATCCCAAAGTTATGTCCCATCTCATGGGCCATGGTAGCAGCTACCCCAACTGCATTTTCTGAATGATCCTAGCGAAACAAACAAACAAAAAAAACTAAGAATTACTTTATAATACATAAAAAATAGGTGCGTAAAAATAAAATTAATGCATTTTGCTTTACCGAGTTAACACCTCCTGATTGATAATCTGAGCACATGGCTTTTAGAGGAGCCAGTCCAATAGTGGTACCCTGAAAGGATTTACCCCTAAATGTACAATAAATATTTAGTTATATATATGTTTGCAAACAAACTGTATTACATTAACATAAAAATATATTATTTAAAAAAGTTAACATTAATGTTAATTAAGTCATTAAAGGTACATAAGAAATGTTTTAAGGTTTTAGTGGCTATATTTTAATTACAAGCTGTAGACTGACGTGATGAGCTGTGCATTGTCATTGGGTCGCTGTTGCAGCTGTTTCCTTCTCCAGGACAGAAAGTTTCCCAGTGTGCTGTAGGGGTTGCCTGATACATTGATTTTGTCTCCAGCATTCCAAATTTCCAATAGGATTAGGGCGACTCTGATGTTCAGAGCTTTGTAAAACTGATAATAAAAAGAAATTAGTTGGGTAAGTACACAGAGTGACTACATGAAAACAAAGATTTTAGCTTCACTACCTTATCAACATAGTTAGCTGCCTCGAGTAGCTTTGCTTTGGTTTTTCCAATATCTCCTCCATGTTTCAGAAACTGCAACAAAGGCAGGTTACCAGTTTTTAAAGTCATTATGACATTAATGGTCCTCCACTCACAAATACAATTGTATATACAGCAGAAGTCACTTAAACAGTGTGGTTTATGTTTCATCATGCTAGTACATATTAACTATTGTCCCAAAACACAATCAACAGACAATCTGTTAGTGAAGGAGACCATCAGTTAAGAAAATGGGATTATTGTCTCTGGACATGAGAGTAAATCGTCAATCAATTAGTCCATAAGGGCATTTAAATTATACTCAGAACTGACTCCATATCTAGAACTGTTATCACATTGTGAAAACTTGGTGAGGATTTAAGCAGCAATAATAGAATCTTTAAAACAGTGATTTTAATCTTTGGCCTCTTGAATCACTTGCAGTTCATACCTCTGTACTTTACAAGTAAGTAATACAGTGATTTATGTGTCTGTCTTAAAAATAATTGATAGAATTTTAGAATAGTTGTAAATAAAATACTGGCATGGCAATATGTCTTTTACCCCAGTTTTATTAATTTATTTTATGTGTATTTACCTCAGTATAATCAGCCACCATCATCAACTCTACGTACATCATACTGCGACTAACATCTCTCCGAACCTGTAAAAAATGCACTAGGGTTACAGTTTTACTTATAACATTTCATTATTTAGCATTATAATGAGTTTAATGAGTTTATCTATGCTGCAGTTTTTTCTTATGGGTTTTTTTTTCTAGTGAAGATATGCTATTTGTGTGCTTTAGCTCTGCTACACAAGAAAAAGCAGGCATTTGGCTGGGGTCTATAAGGAGCCAAATCAGTATTATTGTTATTACAGCATACAGTATGTATACATGTTAAGATCGAGTCATTGTGTGTAATTTAGCACAGGCAATTTTTGCAAATTATAAAAACATAAATTTACAACTCAGTGGCTAAAATGATCATGTAATGATCAAAGAATAGTGTTATCAAGCTGACTTGAATCTAATCTTTAAATTCACCCTGTTGGCCTGGTTGGCTTGTGCAATTCCACCAATCAGCTCCTCCAGTTTGTTTGTGTAGGTCTGCTCCCCGTGTTGTTGGCTGCATATGTGTTTGGGTATTGTCAGGGTCTCAGCGTGGAACACTGCATGGCTCTGAGAATCACTGTGATTGGCTAGCGGCTCAATCATGTAGGTAACATTATGGTTCATGGTTATCATGCCCCTGGAAATAAAACAAGATGGCAAATCACCGATGTGTTGAGTTACATGGAGATGATACTGATGAAAACATGCAGATTGCAGCAATATATATAAATATATCAACAATAGTGTATTAGGTCCCATAATGTGATACTGCATATATGCCCTTTAGGAATGTACAATTATTGTATTCCAACTTTAGTTACATTTCCCTAATACTTAAACTATCAGACTGGAAATCATGTTGTAAATGACTCGGAATCATCACTTGTAAATACTAATGATATACACTTTTTAGATAATCAGAGCTGTGTGGTTGCAACTAGAAGTCTAACTGTCTAAATTTGTAATTCTGACCAAATTATGTGAGTAAAAGATGAGACCTTGCACTATAAGTCAGCAATACAGAAAGCCCGAGTAAGAGATAGGTGCTTATACAAGGCCGAGTAAAGATTTTACATAATAATAGATCCAAATGTAAGCCAGATCTGTGCTGATTGACAGTAATTCATAATCTATGTCATCTTTGGAAGACAAAAATGTGCTATTAATGCAATTGGTTCTTGCTAAACTATATGCTATGACATTGGATAATGATCCAATTAATTAATCACTGCTATTCAGGATAACATGGTCTAAGACTATTAAAAACTGCAGTACACAGCTGGTTTGCTTAAACAAGGAGTGCATGTGGTGGGCTACAGTGGTTCCCAAGCTACACACATGAATGAACAGATGTGAATGGACTTATAAACACATACAGTGTCCAAAAAGAAAGAATGAAATAAACGGGGGAAAAAAAACTTGCAGATGTGCAACTGGACCATGAACAAAATATGATGCTCTTAAATATAAGCAAAGTTGAATGCAGCATATAACCCCATAAACTCAAATGGTTTGCAAACAAATAATTAAATATATTTAAATTCATTAACTAAATATGAGAACATGAATATTTACAAATAACCCCTACTGTATTGTCTGTGTATGTCTACATTAGGTTTAAAATTGTTAATTTACTTATGAAAATTTTAATGCCTTTGCCATTGCATGCTTAGCTATCCATGAATACATGTAAGCAGCAGTATAAAAATCTCAACTGCTGTCCTGACTGCACTTTTTTTACATGATACTCTTTAATTTGTAAATACATTCAACCCATGTTGTTCTCAGTTGAAACAAGATTCTGATGTCAGTCAATGAAAGCTTGTTCTGCTAGCATTAGTCTCCTCTTTTGAACTCGGGCAGGAAGCTTGCGCTCCACATGACACACAGCATGGAACAACACTCCATACATGCCATGTCAGCCTAGGAGGAATTCAGCCACACTTGCCTTCATTGCACTCTGTGAACTTATAGTATGACGAGTGACCCAGAAACACTGTACAGTGCTGATACTGAGAGCCTAAATGATTTACTGGGACACTATGACTATGTTTTTGGTTTAAGCCTAAAGAGTAATATGACAGGTCAAGCACCAAGATCATATTACACTCTCAAAAAAGCCTGTGTACACTGAATGAAGCAATCCTCTTATAATACAATTATGGTAGACTAGGGTGTAATAGGCAAATGTAGTTTTAGATGTTTGAGAGGATTCATTGGTTTCTGTTTAACTTATTATCATAAAGATATTGAAGTTTACAGCCTGTGTGAAGTAAATAAGGGACTTAGGAAACATAAAGCAGCTATATTAAAGAAGATTACCAATGTTGTGTTACTGATCCCATTAATTTGATTAATTTCATATTGTATTTAAGCCAAATATAATTTAAAAAAAGTCTTTTGAAGTTACTTTTAGTTTTTAGATTTTTTTGTTTGACACCAAATGTATGACCAAAAATATTTGAAACATGCATTGTTCTTGCTTTTCTTTAATGATTGTTAATCCATTCATGTCATATATAGATCAAGATAAGATCATTTTTAGATATCGTGGTAATTGCACAGTTAGATCTTTTGGAGTTTCCCCCCACTTCTTATCTTGAAATGAGGCATGCTAAGGTTTTGTGGTTTAGAATAGCAACGCTGGTTAATAATATATTTATTTGAACAGGCAGACCATTACTTGCAAAAGAATGGATGTAAAATTAGCACCAACAAACCACAAAAGCAGATCTTAGTCAGAATTAGCTTGAATAAAATTATTCATAACATTAATATTAAAGTAAGTCATGTTTGTCATAGTATTGACAGCTAACTAGTGTCATCAAATGTCAATTAGTGTCACAATAGCAATTGTCACTTTTGTTTTGTTGATAAATGGAGTTACATTGGAATTGCTAAGTAATGCATTCTGATAATTATATTATAAGATATGTGTTTTTAGTATTGTTCTTAAAATAAAACAAAGTTTTTAAGGTTTCGTATTCTCACAGAAGTGTTTTTGCCAAAGTGTCTGAATGTTTCAATACCGGAGTCCAGTACAGGTGCTAAGAACCACGCTAGATTCTGGAACTCCTTTTACTGTGCCATGATAATAGCAGTGATTCTGCAATTACAAACACACATCAGCAATAAAGCAATAATAATTCAATTGCATGCTATAGGTTATTAGGTGACGTGAAAAAGGTCTCAGCTGGATAAAATAGTGGAGAACTTACTCTAAATGAAGGTCTGGAAAACTGCCGTTGACCAATTGGACTGTACCATACTTCCTGATAATTTGGGGCCAACAGCCCTCTAGATAAACAAAGACAGATGAAAATATGAAATAAATTTGTATATTGAACCTAATTGAGTAATGACCCTAAGTGTTTATGTTTTTAGAGTACTAATAGCTCATGGTTTTAGAAATACACTCCTAGATAAACTCAAAAACCAACAGTAAGGGAAAAATATCAATAATGAAAACTCTACAGCTTACAGAATGGGACAATTATTTAAGGTGAGTATAATATCCATGATACAGTACCCCAGGAACAAGAATGGTTTAGTACTATGTTGCTTAAAACGTCACCATTAAAAACTTTCTTGGGTTTTGAGATTAGATCTTCCAACCTTCAAATTAATAACCCACGCCCCAACCATGACCCAAAGTTTTACAGATACACTTTGCATATCTGTAAATAACCCTGTATATATACACTTCAGTGCACAAGGTAAGATGAGAAGACATGGTTCATGAGTAATAAGATTACAATATTCAACAGCTGATCAAACTACAGGATGGACAGGAATGGACAATCCACAGAATGGACAGGATGTTAAAAATTACCTTGTGAAAATACTTCGACTGAAATAACTGCTAGAAGTTTCATGTGTGTAATTGGGGTTGGTCAGACATATCTGTTTCAACTGAGAACATGAACAAATAGCAAAGCCTAAAAATACTAGACACGTCCCTTTTAAGATGGAAGAGTTTCAAAATTTAACAGGACACGGAGTATCTATTACCTTGTACATAGGTTCGGAAACTTCAGTTCAAATTTTATGTTGCAGTAGCTTTTGAAACAAAAGTAAGTTAACATATCCTCTACAGGAAGCAAACTTTAATATTTTAATTGCATCTATATTCTGTATATTTATTTGCTAAAATAATTGTATATACTAAAATACAAAAAGATATCCATCTTGAATCCTACAGAGAAGATAGCATCCCATCAAGTATGGACAAAACCTTCCATGAGATATTTATGGCTCAGCCATTAACATTGACAGGCCTCCACCTCCCACTAGCACCCTGTCTGAGAGTGAACCCTGACTGAACAGTGTCTGGTAAAGTACTAGGCTAAACGCCTCCTCATGTTTACACAAGATGCTTTAGCAATGTAATTCATACAGATCTTATACAATGAAACTTCATAGTTGTCTGCACTTTATGGAGTGTCACACCATAAAACAAATCCACGTGTGACATATATGTGGCACCTGATCCGGTGGCCCTGATTTCAATTAACACATATCAGAGATGTGTTTAGGGTTTTTATATTTAACGATTATTTAAATCAACACAGAACATCTACCGGTATATAAAAGGCTGAATGGAAATACAGTCAAATAACTGTGGTAATGCAAAGCAATGGCCAAATTTAAGTGTTAGATATATATATAAAGATCAGCGATGGATTGGTCTATCTGCCAAGCGCCCGAGAAGTTCTCCCCTGGATGGTCATGGGGAACCCCACCGCGACCCTAATAGAGGATAAAGCGAATGATAATGAATGAATAAATGAATGAATAAATATATAAAGATGTTTTATATGTTTTATCATGTAATAATGTTTTACATGATGTTTCACCCATCATGGTTTTATGGATCCTGCTCTGTGCATACCAGCACAGAAAATAAAAAGGCAATGAGACTGAATGAAACATATATATATATATATATATATATATATATATATATATATATATATATATATATATATATATATATATATATGAGTATAATTTAGTACAATTTCTAACCAGTGTACTAACTAATTGTTTTTGCAATATAGCATGGATGTGAAGGCTTCATTAGACCTATATGAAAGGGTTTTATGTATGAGGTCATTCCAGCTTAAAAGTAATGAACACAGCATGAGAATGGCATGGGTCAAATTTATCTAAAATGCTCTGATTCAAAACTCTCTCAGGGACAGTGCTAGAACAATAACGGTCTATTTAAATCATCATTTTACACTGTGCCTAAAAAATGTGGAAGGCACAATGCTATCTCTCAGCTGTTGCCAGAAAGTCCCACTCTGTGAACTATATTAAGAACATTTTATGTGCCATATATGACAATCCATTCACTTTACAAACCTGCAGGCATAGAAAGAATTATCATTAGTGTGTTTCTATGTTATTCTAGTACTGACTAATTAAAGGCAAACTATGAAAAGTGATACCCCGGGACTACAGTTAAGCAACTGACAAAACTACAACACCATAGACATATGCGGTTATAAATAGACATATGTATTATGGGAAGCTGTGTAAGCTCAAAATACATTTACAGTTGCTGATGGCAGCAGATTAAAGCCAGACTATTCACTGTGCCACATACTACTCTAGGAGTATGAGAAAATATTAATACATGCAGGACTAGCAGTTTGGTCCTATTTGGTTCGCTTTCTTCAAGTATCAACCCTATTGCCTGTGTGTCTAAGCCTTTAGCCATATTAGGGCTAAGGTAGGCTCCAGCACCCCACATTACCCTGTTCAGTGGAAATGGACTATGAATATATATTTTTTTACCATTGCTCTTTTATTTCTTTTCAGTAAATTCTATATTTTATTTAATGCAATACATTAACATACAGCTTTATGTGAGGGTGACTGATAATTATTTAAGCCTCTTGGTACTCTTCTTTCTTGTGGTAATCATTAGTTCATCCTTACTATGTTAATCAATAAAATAGGTTAGAGCTTGGACTAGGCCAAGTCTGAATAAAATTAATAGACTAAAATCCTCACAGTGCATGAAAGCAAATGTGTATGTGTGTGGGCACAGATACACTGTGTGTGTGTGTGTGTGTGTGTGTGTGTGTGTGTGTGTGTGTGTGTGTGTGTGTGTGTGTGTGTGTTTGCTCGCCTGTCTGTCTGCCTGCCAGAAAACCAGAATGAATGTAATTAATGAAACATCATCGCTGCAGGCCTTAGTACAGTCATAAAGTATTGTCATTTCCTTTACATGCAAACATTTACAAGAGCAAATGTGGGTGGTCAGAGAGTCTGGACAGAGACTATTTCCAATTCTGTAGAAAGATGATGTGGAAGACCAAATAAAGAGGGAGCGGGAATAAAGAGACAGGTCAAAACAATGTGATGGACTGTCTGCATGTGGGAGGGGAGGAAAAATAAGCAAAGTGCAAAAGGATTAATGGTGATGAAATCCTAGGACCCCCTCCTCCACTTATCTCCTCCTCCCATACCACTGCAGAGCCTTATTTTTTGTCTTCTACAATGATTTTTAAGACTTCATTCTTTCACTTTTGTCATCATGTATCTTAATTGGGAAATTAAAGCCATTCCAAAAGGGGGAAAACACTCTTGAAAGGTCTGTCTCAAATATTTTAACATTCATACATAGAAAGAATTTAGTGTCTACAGCCTACCTAATACCTCATTTCTAAACTCCAGGAATCATTTCAACATTTCATTACAGTTTGACACCTTTGTATTTAGATGATCTTGCAATAACATATCACATATTATCAGTTTCTTAAGTCCTCTTGTTCTTTCCTCAGCATCAGAGGTCTGAGTCAGCACAGTCTTCCACTTAGTGTGAGTAAAGTAGGATCCTGTTAGCTACAGCCTTCCTGAAATGGCTAGTCAGGCATTCATTAAGCTAAAAGCCTTGGGACACTGGCAGCTCACAGACACTCACACACAAAAGTGCATGCAAACACACATAAGCTAATTGAGACAGATCAGGGTTGGATGTTAGCCAGTGACCACAGATGCCTGAAGATTCACTTTCACTGTTTTAGATTCTAGACACAGTCACCCTCTTGCAGACAGGGAAAGGTTGATCTTGGTAAAAAAAAAATAATAATAAAAAATAAAAAAGAAAGAAAGAAAGGCATGTCTAAACATGTCTATTATTCTCTAAAAATATTATCTCAATCTTAAGAAGCTATTTGACATTTGAAGCCAAACATCATGTTGATATTTATATATGAGGTCAGGTACATGAAGAGCAAATGGCTCTTTGATATCTCACTAGAATGAAGGTGGCACGATATTTTATAGAAACTAAAGGTAGGTAATATATATTTTTTAAAAGAGGTATAGTTGTACAAATAAGTTAAGTGAATATAATGTTTAAAAATTCAGGTAATACTATATTGCCTGAGGCTCTAATAGCAGCTTAACACACAATGACACACCACCACCACTACGTCAGCATCACTGCAGTTTTGAGAACTTGGTTCCTGGTTATTAAAAAATAGGGTAATTAGGGGGTTACAAAGTATACAGAGAAATAGGTGGACTACAGACTTTTAAGTGTAGAGCTACAAAGTGCACCTATGCATTAAGAGGAGCTGATATAAATGGAAAATGTGTATAAGGGGTGGTTTTAACGGTTTGGCTGACCAGTGTATGTGTTGTCATTTAATTTCATTGCAAATTCAAAGGGTGCAAATTTCAATTCAAAGGGTGCATTTCAGCAGATACTTATGCAGTGAAGAGTGTAATTTAATACCCTAAAACATGGTCAAAAAATTGATTGTGAAACAAAATGGAGACATATATTTAAATCATGATTATTTTTTGGTTTTTCATGTTTTTTTTTTCTTATTGAACCATCAGAGCTCAGTTTTAATATTTGATAACTGTTAGTGTGACACTGCTAGTTTGTCTTAATTTAAAATATTATGTTTAAAAGGAACAGTCAAAAAACCCTAAAACTAAAGTCAATAAAATAATACTGAAATGGATTGTGGTTTGTAAATATTGTATTTTGAAGTAATAAAAAATATTTTCATTCATATTAAAACCAAATTTTAACAAATCACTTTGAACTGTATTCTTGATGTTTATGTAAGGAGGTGTCATTTACAATTAATAGATGCTGTTTAGTGTCAGCAATAAAATGACATCATGAGTATTCCCCAGATAAAAGCCAGAGCCGATACAAGATGGAGGATGTGTGGGTTAAAAAGAGAGAAGTGAGTGAAACAGACAGCAGAGAAAATAATAAAGATGAAGTATATGGAGTATATTTGCTACTCCAGTTCAAAATATAAACACAGTTTTAAAATACTACTGACTACATGTTTAGGGGTTTGGTAATCAATTAAACAATAAAGGCTTAAATTATTTAGCTTGTATGTGGCTTGTGTGAACATTTTTATTGATTCAAATGATCAAAAGAGCAGAATACTGTTTCTTGTTTAGCCAGTTAACAATGGCGCCATTGACAATAAAGCAAGGATGGTGATGTAAACTCTTAAGCAAAAGCAAAAAAAATCAATTTTTATATTAGGAGTGGAACTACAATAGAACATCTATTTAGCAATGCTCTCATCCAAAGATGTCAATGAGCTCATTATTAATCATTCAACCCTTTTTATCAATGAATGAATGAATTTTTTTAAAAACTGAAATTTTTAAAAAATTGAAATGAATTTTTTTTAAAACAATAAACAGATGCATATCACCTTCACTACTATATGCATCTGAGTCCACATATATTTAAAGTTACTGTAGATATAAATTGGTACGTGACAAATTACAGTTAACAGTGTAGAAATTCTTATAGGATGTTACAGCTCATCCTTCCTGTGGTGTCAGATATGTAGCTCTAAATGCAACATTTGCTTTAGTCAATATGCATTTGTTAAAAGGTATTGCAAAAGGAAAGGAAATCTGCCTTTTCTAATTCCAATACATCCTGCTGATCATTAAGCTAAATTCACTCTTAAGTGTCATCTTGCACCAGAGAACTATTATGACACTGTATAGCCAATTTGTTGTCCCTGAGTAGTTGGATCCGATGTCATTCCCATGTGATTCAATATGCAAGACAGCACATGAAAACATTTTCTATCAGCACACTGACATCTGGTCTGACCAATCCCAAATAAGTCATGTATTTATAGAACATTAGAATCCTGAAAGTTTGAAACAAGGTTTAAGAAAAGTGCAGTTTGATTGGATTTGTACAGCAACATTCCTGACTTACTTATTTTTCTGTAGTTGGAGAACCAGCTCGACGCCGTCTGCTGTGATCTTGACATCTGCTTTTGAAGGATACTGATGGTGCAAGAAAGTGATATTTTATTTTTTAAAAATAAAACTATGTTTTTGGAAACAGAGTTATTCGAACTTCACCAGACCCTAATAGAACTTTGACTTTATGTATAAACAGCTGGTTATACTTAGAAGAAGTAAAAAAATCCAGCTGTTAGGTGAAACAGATACTTGGATGTTTAATCACACTCTGTAGGTTACACAGTGTAAAGAACTGGATGAAAATCTGATCTTACATCAAAGTTTCTTCTGGTGGACTATTTTAGGGAAACGATATTACAGATGCATTTTAAAAGACACTGATTATTTTTATTTTCTTAATAATCTGTTTCTTAATTAAATACATATAAATCACAGCATTATTCACATAACCTTTAAATTATAGTAAATTATTCTGGCGTTAAATGTCCCTCAGTTTTCTCTGTGGTGGATATCGGTACCTTAGCATCCATATGAGCAAGTCGTTTGGTTCTGATAGGGTTCAGCCATACGGGAGATGTAACCTCATAAAGCTTCTCTTTGCCTGTGTGCGCTTCTACAACAAAACAAAAGGAAAAGCGGTGACTACTGAAAGCCCAGGACAAAATAATAGAGACTTCAAGTGGTTACCGATTGAAAATAGACTGACTACACATTCGCGAAACAAGGCAGAAATAATAAAGGCTGCTGTAAATATACCTGTATTTTGGTAGAAGGTGACGATCTGCAAAACAAAAATAAAATAAACCATATAAGGCCTGAAGCGACGCTCCACACATGCGCTCCGATTCATTCTGCCCGAGCACGACCCACAGCAGCGCCGGTAAACAAAGCGACGCTCAGCAGAAGAGAAGTCACTTATCTGTCCCTTCTTCCTGTAAAAACCTCCATCATGATTCACTTCAGTACCATGTTGCTTTTGCAGAGGGTACATGCCGCGCACCGCATCTTCCACTCAGCCTTATAGATTCATAGATCAGAACAGCGAGCAAACCCGCCCCTCTGCTCCGGGGGCGTGTGCCCCGACCACGCTCGCACATTCAAAGCCATTAGAAAAACCAATCCAATATAATACTAACACTACTGCAACTATTAATAATAATATTCATTCATTCATTCATTCATTCATTTATTATCTTCCGCTTTATCCTCTATAAGGGTCGCGGTGGGGTTCCCCATGCCTATCCAGGGGAGAACGTCTCAGGCGCTGGGCAGATACACCCAGGACAGGGCGCCAATCTATCGCTGGGCACACACTCACTCACACACACTCTATATGGGGCAATTTTGGAGAACTCAATTGACTTGATCCATGTTTTTGGACTGTGGGAGGAAACCGGAGAACCCGGAGGAAACCCACGCAGACACGGGGAGAACATGGAAACTCCACCCAGATGGAGATTCGCGCCGCCATAACAATAATAATAATAATAATAATAATTATTATTATTATTATTATACTGGCGCACGGTGGCTTAGTGGTTCGCCTCTAAGCTAGGGATTCCCGGTTCGTATCCCCATCTGGGTGGAGTTTCCATGTTCTCCCCGTGTCTGCGTGGGTTTCCTCCGGGTTCTTCGGTTTCCTCCCACAATCCAAGAACAGGGATAAAGTCAATTGAGTTCTTCAAATTGCCCCATATACAGTGTGTTTGTGTGAGTGAGTGTGTGCCCAGCGATAGGTTGGCACCCTGTCCTGGGTGTATCTGCCCAGCGCCCGAGACATTCTCCCCTGGATGGGCATGGGGAACCCCACCGTGACCCTAATAGAGGATAAAGCAATAGATAATGAATAAAAGGATAATAATACTAACACATTTGTGGAAGGACAGTCAATATGGTGATTATGTGACTAGTGACACATACACAAGATTCAGTTCATTCACACGGCGTGTCCGAAATCAAACACCAACTCTTGGTGTTTGCGCAAACCGTGGTAATACTTTGAGAAAGGATTTGTTTCAGAATAATTGTGTTCCAGTGTAAGGTGGAAGAATAATTATTAAATTAACGTTGTCCAAAAATGAGATTTTGAAAGCCTTTTGCCTTTCCCCATTTTTTCCATAAAAAATAAATGTAGATAAATTAAATTAAAAATACAATTTATACAAACATATACCCGTCCACAGCTTTACTACCTGGCTGATTTTATTCCTGCGCAAAGGAACTTAATGGAGAAAATGAAAAGCTCATAAAAAAAGAATTTAGACTATTTGTGTACACTGCCACCTACTGGATTAATCCCTAATCTAATAGCCTCTCCCATAAAAGCCAAAAAAAGAAGCGCTTCTGATGATTCAGCAATATCTATGAATTTGCAAGCTATTATAACGCACATAAATTAATAAACATTATATACAGTATTCATTTTAATACTTATTTAGGAAAATGCCTAAATGTCCCATGTAGCCTACATCAAGACATCTGATCACATAATTGAAACACAGGCAAATGAATGACCCATTACCATCAGTCACGAAATGAAGTCATTCATTCCTGTTCACCCCGTCATCCAATCAACATTATCATTTAAACACAATTTATTAGAAGGAATTATATTTTGATGTTCTCAGTGTAGCAAAACAAAGCAAAGTATTTACAAAATGTAATGTTTAAATTTATAAAGTGTCAAGGGAAAAAAAGGGAAACCATTTGTTTTTAATCAGCATTTAATTATAAGCATCAAGTCAAATACATTGTCATAAATTTGAATCCACTACTTTTTGTGAAAATGTGCTTTGGTATTCAAAGGGTCACAATTCATGTTTTAGGATAATGCATATGAAATCCATGAAATTTAATAAAATATAGCACAAGTGTAAAGTAGAACACAGAACTGAGCTGCCATGCCACAAAGGCGTATTGTGTAAGCTGAAAATAATGCTTCAGCACATCTTAGAGTAAAAGTAGAGCTCTGACAAAAGTAGCTGCAAGACTTTCGGTATCTGGCGCTTTGTGGTACAAAAAGGGCTAACAACTCTAAAGTAATCCCTGAGGTTTCCTGAGTAAAGAGTCCAAGTCGTGTCACAGTTTCCATTTTGAGTCAATCCTAAATTGACATGTTCCTGCATTTTTCCACATTCAGTTGAGGTACAGACAGCATCATGGATAACAAACGTGTAAACCCCTCACGTAAGAAGAGTGCGTGGAAAAATTAGGAGAAACTATGCAGAAAATGTATGAGCACAGCAGTTCAGCATCAGCCTGGAAGAGGGTACAAGGGTCACCTTGCTCAAAAAACATTCGTAAGCATGAAAGGATTACAGTATCATACCCATAAACTTGTATTTTCCAATAACACTGTGATGTGGTCACAAGTATGAGCTGCAGGAGCATAAAGAATGTGTGCATTCAAATTCACAGCAAGTGAGTAAAAAAACCAAAATAAATGAGGTAGATGAAAAGTAACAATTAAGCACAATGTGCAGGAATGGAACAAAGCTAAATAAAACATCCAAAATCTGAAAGCATCATCACGAACAAACTTACACTCTGCAACTCCCAGTGTCTCAATCGGACTGCCACACAGGAGCAACGATGGATTTCGAAATAAACAGCTCATGCTTTAACCATCAAAACCAATCAGTAAAATTCTTACTCAAAGGATATTTACAATAGCTCAACAATAAACATTTGGTATTATAATATAATCAACCATTGCATAAATGTAAAATGTTTTACATACAAGGATAATCTAAACTAAACAGCATCTTACATTTGGTAAAAACCAGTGGTGTAGGAAAGGAATAAATGCAGGAGGGCTAAATAAGACAAACGATTGTGATCAAACACATAAATTAAACTTACACTTAAATACGTATATTGTAAGAATATAGATTTGGTTATAGTAATACAGTATTTTTTTTTTAATCTTTCAACATTCATTATTTCTTTGGAACTGTACATAGAACATGCCAAAATCATCCTGGAAAGCCATCAGGTTAAACCATTTGTCAAACCCATTAGTTCTAAATCATTTGAAAACTGATACAGGTTCATTCGGTCTCTCTCAAATGTAAAACAGGCAGTGTCATTTTCTTTACTGCATCAATCTTTTAGTTTTCTTCAGAATTTAACTTTTTTTCCCCCAACAAACAAAACCACATTTCAGATCTCAATTATCAAAGTAATTCTCCCCCACTCTCTATGAGGAACCATTTGTTCAGATAAACATAATCTCAAAGGGCATCTGACGATTTGGGAAGTCAAAGCTGAGGTACTAATGTACATGTATTCAAGTAAACAAGTGTTAGCTTTCATAAAGCGCATGAATCCATAAAGTTCTGTATTGTAAAGTGTAAGCGAGAACATTCACTCTTCTGAAATAACCAACACCACAAGGAGCTTGCCATTGTGGTTCTTTGGAAGATTTCTTACAGCAGGTTACATGAGGTAATATGGTTTTGGTAAAACTGTAAACCTTTTTGAAGTTTGAAAAATAAGCCTGATATTTAGACTCAAATACTTCAGTGATAACTTTCTCAATCTACTGTGTCTGTAGTATCTTAGAAAAAAAAACTCTCTGTACCAAAATAATAAAAAATAAACCGCAATGACCCCAATGAAGTTTAATAGTACTGACAAGCTTCCCTCAAACAACCAGTCTTGTAGACTATAGACACAGTAGAGAGATCACATGAGGAAATGCTGAAGTACATCATTCACTTGTGTCCAACTCGACTAAGTTGGTGAGGTATGCATACGCATGTGACTAATGAGGTTTCTTTGTTGTGTAAACTTCCCACCACAAACTTGACACTCGTAGGGTTTTTCTCCAGAATGGACACGCATGTGCTCAGTGAGGCGGTACTGGCGCGTGAAGCGCATGCCACATTCCTCGCAGGCAAATGGCTTCAGGCCCAAATGACTGCGCATGTGGCGAGTCATCGTGCCCCGCTGAGTGAACATCTTGCCGCAGATGTCGCAGGGAAATGGCCGCAGGGCATCCAGCTCTTTAAACGACTTCAGAGAGGGGGGGTTATCATCCGGTTCCAGGACCTCTTGCAAGCCATTGGTGGCAGGTTCTTCATCTTCTTCCTCTGCCTCCTTCTTGGGATCTAGATCACTGAGGTGTGATTCTACATGGGAGTTGAGACTTTCTGAAGATGGAAAGCCCCTTCCACATGGAATGCAGACATACGGGTTGTCCTCCTGAGAGGGTTTAAGGTAGGGCTCCTGACGATAGACAAAGTTTGCACTGCCATCACAAGGTCCTCCGTCCTCTGGTTGCTTTGGGGCATGTTCGTCACCCTGGTCATCTTTCGATTCTGATGTGAAGGTGAGGCTTTGGCTTGTGTGATTTCCACCCTTAATCACTGGATAGTAACCGTTGACATTGGTTTTTCTTCTGGAGCGCTCCTTGGGAGGAGTTTTCCATTCTTGGACTCCGTCATATCTCTCATAACCTCTGAGCTTCTCTGAGCTGCCATTCAAGTCCAAACCTGACCTGAGACTGTTGGATGTTTTGGAAACAGCAGAGGGCATGTAGTCCTGCAGACTACTGATGTTATTCACTGCACAACGTGAAGAACTCCTTTTGGTCAAATCCAGTCCAAAGCCTGGCTTGCTGGAGCTTCGTCTGGCCTCACCATTGTGTCTTTTCTTTGGAGGAACCATATTTGCATACACTTCTGCATCGCATGAAGTGTCTTCGGCTTCCCGCTTTATATAACGATTCTGTGTGCAGGAGGAGCTCTTACCAGATTCAAGCTTGCTGGAACAAAGACTGGCAAGGTCATGAAGCTGGAGGTAGTTTGCTACAGTGAGGAAGGCGCTGAGATACTGCACATGATCTGCTTCACCTTCATTAGATAGTTTACCTGTATAAATAAAGTCCAAAATCTTCTGAAACACACCTGGATCGACCAATTCAGCATCAAGGTGGATGAGGTTGTCATGTAGGACAAGGGACTTGAAGTAGCTGCTTGCAGCAGCTAGGACACTTTTATGGGCACGAAAGAGTGTGTTATCCACCATAACGACAACATCACACAAGAAGCCTTTGGTGCGTTGCTGGTTGAGCTGCAGCAGTAGTTGGCTGGCATAATTTGAGAGCTCCATCTCCTGCCCTTGATGTATTTCATTGAGGTGACTAGAGGACACAAAACATTTGGTCATTCTAACATTCAGCAGCTCTTTGTTTAAGGCATTTCAAGTCAAATTAGTCTACAAACATTCCATGACCTGCATAAGTTTAACAATATGGCAGCATGCAAATGCCTCGTTATATAAACAATACAATACAAAAACGTCAAACCAGAACCTGTGAAATTACTTTAGAGACATTACGGCTCTAATATGGCGGTTTCTGTTCCGTAGTTAGACGCTTTAATTATGTGATCTTGAAATTAATTGAAAACTGTAGTATTAAAAAAAATGTATATTCCACAATATACGAGATCTGGGATTCTGGACGACGTTATTTTATTCGAAAATGAGAAAGGCGAATTTAAACTCTGCAGTAAACTCGGACACAGAAGACAAGCCCAGTTTTAGTGGCAGAGTGAATGCGGAACTACGGGCTGTAAACACTAATCACCTACAGGCACAACCACAATAGCTTTATATACACGTCTGTTTATGAGCCTCTCACAGAATCTATCATGTTTTTTACTTAAGCGCAAACCTGTACACAGTGCTCCCCCACTGCGGTATAAAAACCAAGAGAAACGCTCCTGAATATCTAAAGAGAGAAGGCGCAGTCCCACCTTGCCAGGCTGGTAGATCTAGGTGGTTCCAGGAGGGTTCACTAACCCACAATGAGCTGAATCCGTGAACGCCAGCGAACCTGATTCATTCCGCTCCATTTTTAAACTCCCGTCATCATAACATTACAATCAAGCACATGACAAAACCCTGTAAACGAAATAAAAACCAAACGGATTAAGACAAGCTTTAAATACCTTCTAAACAAGGGCAGGGGTCCTCGTTTCTCGCGTCGTCATCAAAACGCCATCTTAGCAGTCTGTGACGTAACGCCTCGTAACCCAGTATCCAATGAGATGACGAGGATGAGTTCAATCGGAGAAGAGGTGGTTTACAAAGTGGCTCCGTTGTGGGTGTGTATCCTGAATACCGGTGGAGAAAACATGCGTACTAAAGCAAACATGTACAACCCAAATACAGCTGAAAACATATGCAAATACTGTGTTTACACGTTTCATAACCAAGCAATGGTTCTAGGAAACAGTGATGCCACAAAAAAAACTTTCACAATTACCCAATGCTAAGGTTAATAACAGTCGAATGATGCTTTGTGGTAAACTACTTATTAAAAGCAGAATTTTCTTCAAACCTGATAAATATCCATACATGTTATGTCACATTTTTAAAGCTGCTGTTATTTACAGTGGTCCAAAGTGCACATTGCATTTATATAATTTTATAAAATTCCTGCCAGCATTTAATATTATATCCTATTCATTACCATTACATATGCAACTTGGAGTTAGGACCTTGCTTAAGGCCCCCAACAGTGATAAACTGGCAATGCGTGATCCATCAACTCTTTAGTCCATAGTCCAGTATCTTAACTGCTTCCAGATGCAGATACAGATAAGTACTTCATTAAATTGGTTAAAGATGTGATTTCTCTAACAGACTGTTAAACGACAACAAACTAAGTAAAAGGAATTGTAGAAAGCCTCTGAGCTAAAAATTTACAATAAATAAAATAAATTGACAAAATAAAAAATTTTTGACTTATGAATATTATTTTATGTTAGATTTATGGAAACGTGGAGGGTTTTTTACTCCTATAATTTGTGAATTTACTTGCTTGCAGTTTAAAAGAAAAATAACATATATAATTGTTATAATTACCAAATAATTATTAAATAGGTTACTTTTGATCAAACTGCTTAAAACCTTTGAAAACTAAATTTTGAAACGAAAAATGTGTAGGTAGCCTGTGCTTCTACTTGTTTTGTTCTTGATATACATATATCAGCAGCTCAGTGTGATTCTGTGCAATATCTGTGATTATAACAATTTCTGAACATCAGCGCCATTACTTCTTACTTCATTCATTCATTCATTCATTCATTATCTTCTGCTTTATTCTATATTAGGGTCACGGTGGGGTTCCCCATGCCCATCCAGAGGAGAAAGTTTCGGGTGCTGGGCAGATACACCCAGGACAGGGCGCCAATCTATCGCTGGGCACACACTCACTCACACAGACACACACGCATACACACTCTATATGGGGCAATTTGGAGAACTCAATTGACTTGATCCATGTTTTTGGACTGTGGGAGGAAACCGGAGAACCCGGAGGAAACCCACGCAGACACGGGAAGAACATGGGGATTCGAACCGGGAATCCCTAGTGCTGAGAGGCAAACGTGCTAACCACTAAGCCACCGTGCCGCCTACTTCTTACTTATGTGATGAAACACCTGATGGTTAACTGATTGCTATCAGATGGCTATAAGACAGGCATACAATCATGTAAGACTGATGAAACCACTATTAGGTGCTTAAATGATCTAAAACAATTTATTAAAAAATCAACTTAACATATTAACACAATAAAAATATATATATAAAAAAATAATAATTTATATAGTACACAAAATATAATACATTTGTTTTTCTACCCATTACACACAAACATGATAAAATATATTGTAAATAAAGCCTTACATACAAAAATAGGTATAATAAACATTTTAAAGAAGACTCTACATTTAAATATACCAATATAAAAATAATTATACAAGTCCATTTTAAGAAATATTCACGTTTTGCTTTTTAATCTACCTAAAGTCTAAAACTGACCCATATAGTGATAAAACATTTGAGATTTCTCAAGACAAAGGATTTACACATTTGTTTAAAACAATGAAATTTAATAATTCTTTATATAAGTCAATGCGTATTTAAATAAATATAATTAAGTGCATGTTTTAAAGTTGAGTTGTATGTGGAGTTCGCAGCAATGATGACAATGGCTAAAGAGTCATAGCTTCATGAAAAGCTTTTATCCACCTGTGAAAAAATAAGGTACAGATCATGCACTTGTTTGTACTTAATAATTACAGTAATACAATAATATAAAATGTACTTTTGGGAAATAGAGGGATCCTCCATTTTAAAGATGTAAAAAAGCTTGCTTTTGTGGTAAAGGTTAAATGTATGAGATGATTCAGAATGAACTTGTTTGAGAGAAAAGCCCAAAAGTGGCAAGCTTTCCAAAGCTGCAACATCCTATAAAAAAGATAATATCCAGAACAGAAAGTGCATAAAAAAACAAAACAATTTAAGAAATGTCATGGCTTGTTTTCAGCCATACAAAATGTTATGAGATATGTGTACATTCATCTGGCCAAAGAAATTTACATTAGCAATAATTTAATTTTGCTTTGTAAGTAGGAACATGTTTTAATTAAGCACCTTGTAAAACCTAAAAGAAGTAGTACAATTTCTGAAAGAAACCTAAAACACGGACTTTGGGAATGCTGTTGTGGCCTGATTGGCTATTCACTGGGCAACACATTTTTGATAAAAGCACATCTAGGATCTTCTCAATTGGACAGAAATTCCCCCTACCTCACTAGCAGCGTAGGTGTACAAAACTTTGTTCTTGATGACAAACCAAAGCCTCTTCCATTGTTTCTTATTGCCTTTTATCCTTTCCAGATAGCCACTCATGGATGACTCATATGTATTAGCAGAAACCTTTTAAAATATTAATATGGATTAGTTAACAGTGGCTTTCTGTCCAGGGAGAGAAACAAATTTTACAAGGTATAAAGTACTTTACAATATACCCTACAAAACCAGTAATGTTTAGAATTTCATACTATTATAATATTGTACATTATTTTAAATTGCTTTACACTCTTGTTTACACAAATAGTGTTTTTCAATGCAAGTATTCACAGTAAATTTACATTGATATAAATACAGCACAATGCAATTCATACACAAATCTTCTCATTATTGTATTATAGCAGCATAATACTTTCATACCTCTTTTAAGGCTGATGGGATTTTCTTTTGTCTTCTAAAGTGTAAGGTTTTGGTATATGGAGAAAGAATAACACCTGGTGCCTGGTGAACTTACAGAAAAAAAACAATTTAATGTTTAAAATTATTGTAATATATTAGAGTGTTTATTAGAATATATAAAGTGGCACACTTGTACAGTTTTGCTGCAGGATTTCAAAACACTGATCACAAACTCGTACAGGTTGGTTTTTCAGATATTCCAAAGGGTGATTGTTGGATGAGCAGGCTTGACATACCACCTAGTATACAGACGATACAGTCAAATCGGGCTTCACTTCCACCAAAATCATCATTCATTGTACCCAGACTCTAAATGCTTAGCATCTCTGAACCTTTCCACATGCTCGGCAGTGATGCCTCCTGTAGGTGAGGGTAAATTCACAAGTACAGATCATACACATTGTGACCCGCAGGTCTGGAATCCATATAGGCGCCTTGGTTCCAAGTTGAGCTAAACCATCTAAACTGTCTCTGTCCCCCTGAAAGACACAGCATAGAAACTGCACATAAAAAAAAAACATTCACTAAAGTCTTCTTGCGATTCATTAAAAAAACAATCCATGTGTATTGTTGTAAGTAAACTGCTGGTATAAAAACCAAACTATAAAATGTAAAATGTTTTACCTAAATTGCTTTTTGTACATGTCATTTTATGAAATGTTTAGGTGTACCTCTTCAGAACTTTTGCTTGAGAAAGAAGTCATTTTCTTGACATATTCTTCAATAGCATTTGAAATGGCTTCTAACCATTTATCGCGAACTGCAGGGGTACTAAAAAGGGAAAAGGATACTAGTCACCTATGAAAGTCTATAATGAATTAAACAAATGAACATCATTCGGAATGCAAACATACATAGTATATGTGCAACATACACTAATTTACTGTGCATCAATTCACCACATATATGTTCATTTATGGTTCATTAGGACTTTACCACTAACTTTACTGTGCATTAGTCACTTTACAGTGATTCAGTGTACATTTGTGTTTCTGCAATCTGCAAAATTTTTAAACCTCTTAAAGTCTTAAATTCTGTGATTGACTCATTACCTGGCAGACAAAATAAACGAATGCTCAACACTTTCAATGTTCAGTTCATTCTGATAACCTTCCTGAGAAGGCTTACTGACCTAAAAATCAAACACAAAGCCAAGAAAATAAAATAAACAAATTAAAGACTTTAAAATGAGTCTTTTTTACACTGTTTAAGAAATTACTTATTGATTATTTAATGGATTAATTTTCTTTTTATTTGTGTGTAGGTAGGTAATAGAATTATGGATTAAAAACACATTATCAAACTGTTAACTTTGATATTAAAATATATTGCAAATATAGATGGAGTTTTGTCTTAACTTAGCGCCAGATGGGGGCGCTGCAGACAAAATGTATACCTTCAGACCAGACAGAGATAGCTCCTTGTTTAGCTTGTATTGTCCTGTTTGTAGAAGCTTGGCATACATCAATGCATCATTAAACTGGAGAGTAAGCAAACAGAGATAAGTGCTATCACACAAAGCTTATTATACCAATGAAATATATAAATTATTACCTAATGTAATGATTGTTGTTTGAATATCTGAGTTTCAATGAATTACAGACAACAAAAAAAAATGTAAAAAGTAGATAACAGCTGATAGCTGGATTATTATATATTATTCCACTTATTACTTATTGCACACTAAAGACATCAATAACTTTAACATTAAATACTGACTTAAAAAATCCATTATGTACAGATAACATTTTAATTCCATGTTTGACCAGCCTAAATAATTGAGAATATGCTTTGTAATAACACACAATTAAGCTTAAGCATAAATATTGCAATTGTAATAAAACAATATGTAAAATATCTATGTATTAAACAAAACAGATTTTACTTACTAGGAAGAACATCTGAGGTTGCATAACTTTACTAGACAGTTTCAACAAGACACCCTGTTTTAATAAAACCTGAAAAAATGTATTGAATAAATTTTTAAAAATATGTTTAAATATGTTAACTAAATCTAATTGTATAAAGTATTCTTGATTCATTTTGTGCTACAAAATTACAGGTAATATAATTATATCAGTAAATAGACTTTCTGGTTTGACAGCAACAAGTATTAAAAGTATTTACCCTCCCAGGCTTCACAATCTCATGATTTCCAATGAGCCTGCACTGGACCGCCATTAGTTTTTGGAACTGTTCCTGTAAATGTTCACAAAGTGTATTTCTATTATCAAAAATAGTTTCAAACTAATTTTAACAGATTCAACTTAATTCAGTTTGTTACCTCTTGTTTTAAGGTTTCATTCGCATGATTCGCCACTTCCTTCACAATACAGAGTGCATCTGCAACAACACAGAAAGTGGTTGTTTACATTGATGCTCTATGCTGCAAGTCTAGTGGTATGACTACATGATAATTTCCATCATCACAGCATAACATAGTAGGACTAATTCCTACCTTGTGCACGTTCATACTCTGGAGAATCCTCATCAAGATTCTTTAAATAGTCTGAAATAAAAAGACAATGCAAATTCATGTTCATAGCGCAGTTTAACAAGTTTCTAGCAATTTACATTGAAATGTATTAATACACGACTCTGGAAAGATGCATTACACCTAAATAATTATTGTATATATGAAATTAAATAAATTTATATGCAAATACCCTCATAATAACTTGACGCTCTAAAATACCAGTCCTGGAACTAAGGCACTAAATGTATTTTCCAATTCATAGTGAAAGATAATTTAAATACAGATATTTAAAAAGATGTTTTATGACCTGAAAGAAGAAGCTGGTACTGGGGAAGTCTCTGGACAGGCTTTAGCATGTAGTGCTTTACAGCAAGGTTCGCACAACAAGGGCTACTCTATATTTTGTATATAGGAGTTAGAAAGAGAGTGAAAGAGAAAGTGTAATTTAATGTAAGCAATGTAGTAATGATTAGTTGAAGGTGCCACGTGGTTCAGTAATTATACCATTATACTGGGGCAGTCATACAATTATTTACTCCAACCTCAGACAAGCTCAGGTCTAAAAGCACATCTGTGCAGAAACAAATAAAGGCTTCAGATGATGAGTTAAGTGGGATGACAGGTTATGCTGGTGTAATTACCTCAAATTCCTGAACTACTTTTGCAAAAGCTGGGTTCTTTCTGCATTGCTCGTCCAGCAGAGCCACATTCTTGTCAAACTCACAGATGTAGCCGGAGTACAGTTTCAGGTATGGGCCATTCTTTAAAAATATATCTGCTATTGTAGGATTCACCTTCCTGCACCATCAAGTTATAATAAAAATACATTTAATTAATGTTTTAATCATTAGAGAACACTGTGACTGTCCATCACATGACATGTTTTCTGTCATGACTAATATAATTTTTACTGTTTAAGGTTGGTGTACTTGATGGTTTGCATTGTGTTAAGCATTAACACATGAGACGAATAGCATACAGGCATGAATGATTAATTCATTTTCAAAGTCACCCATCATGATTAGCATCACAGAGGGTGCTAGAACTCATCCCCAAAAATTTTTTTGTAATTCATATGTAATTAATATTGAATATGCAGGTCTGAAATACACTGTGTGGCCAAACAACGTCAATAGTTTAAATTCTGTGTTTCATAATTCGGTTTGTTTTAATCAGATTGGGGATCAGCAGCAATATGTGTAAATAAAATGAGTTCCATCAAATATCTAGAGCACCTGAAACAAAATAAATTTTGGAAAAAGAACAGATTATAAATCTCTGTGTTTTGATGTATCTGGTGATATTTCTTTTTCATACCAATGAGATATGCGATTCTGTAGTTCTTTCAGTAAATTACAGTTGAGCTCATATAACTGTGGCAGAGAAATTAGAATTTGATTGAGGTGGCACTCATCAATCACTGGTTTTCCAGCTTGGTGTGAAGCTTTCATCACTGCATCCCGAAAAGTCTACCGAGCATTACACAAACATGTATTAATTATAATTATATATAGCTATATATATATATATATATATATATATATATATATATATATATATATATATATATATATATATATATATATATATGTGTGTGTATATATATATATATATATATATATATATATATATATATATATATATATATATAGCTATTTTCACATTGTATTTTATAACTAATAAAATACTAATCACATTAATTTACTTTCAAATCCTTCATTTAGTTACAAATACTTATATAACACTCATACATACACATACACACACACAAACAAAACACACAGGCCAATATAAAATACCTTACAAATGGCGACCACACTTTTTGAAACATTTTTCTAACTTATGTTTTTTTTTATAAAGTCAAACCTGTGATTGAAACTTAAAAACCTAATTTATGAGTAAAAATAAATCTCTGCATTACCATAGCTTTGTTACATATACAATATTTCCTTGTATGTGATAAGTTAGTGGCAAAACACACACACACACACACACACACACACACATATATATATATATATATATATATATATATATATATATATATATATATATATATATATGTGTGTGTGTGTGTGTGTGTGTGTGTGTGTGTGTGTGTTTTGCCACTAACTTATCACATACAAGGCAATATTGTATATGTAACAAAGCTATGGAAATGAAGAGATTTATATATATATAAACTACAGAGATATAAATAAGTTACAGAAATGATTTGCAGAGACGTAAATAATTTACGGAATTTAAAGAACTTGTCCAGCAGATTCTAGATATGACTTACAATGTGCAGAAGTTTCAACACATCCACAAACCTGGAAAAAGAGGAGGACAAAACAATTTGTTTTTAATTATAACTGATTTTATGTCACCAGTTTCTGTAGTATGTCAGGACTGGGTAATTAATTATAAGGTAGAGTGTACTGTATAAACTATAGGCTGCATTGTATAAATGATAAAAGCAATGCAGTTGTACCATGTGTGGCATTAAAATACAGCAGTTTAAATGTCATTCTAATGTACATAAGTTATTTTACACCTGTTTAGTTACTTTTACTTTTGATAGACACAAATGGCATTTGATTGCAGACACGTACACTTTTTCTGATGTCATAATTTCTTTAGCAATGTGTGCCAGTTTGGTCTTCCTGGGGTCCTGCATAAAAAAGCAACTTAAAAGTAAACTTTTAAATAAAACATTCATATTGATATGAATTTGTGAACATTATGATTTTCAAATAAAACAGATAATGTAAAAAATGTTACAGTTTCAGTTTTTACCACTTTTTCAGTGGATGAATTATGATCTTCTTCATCTTCTGAAATGCTATAAAATTCCCTCTCTGAATTTGTATATATGGAGCTGATCTCTTCATAAGTAGGACTGATAAAAATAAATATAACGTAAATATCTGTTAGTATTAAAAAACATGGTCAGTAAGAAAATAAATTAACTCACAGCAAAAACAATTCCAAAACATTTTGCATCATACAATTAGGATGGTTTTCCCTTCTTTCTTTTATGAAGCACAGTTCTGTGTAAAAAGGTTGAGTAGTCACCAGTTTGTTTAAGAAATAATTTCTAATTAACTTGATTGTTCAGTCATCAAATACTGCTTACCTGAACTGTGAAATAGGCATTTCTCTATATAGCATTCAAATGTGGAAACAAACCTCATTTGGAAGTCCATTTTTGCACTCACCTATGTGCTACTAGCTACATTTTCAATTAAGCAAAACTCTTCTTTTTTGGTATGCTCTAGTTCTATTTTCTGTAGCGAGTTGGTGTGCAATGTCATCACTGCAGAGCAGGATGTTTAATGATTATTATGGTTTTGATGACTGAGTCTAAATGTGCTAAAGGAACAGTACACTGACAGGAAGCAGGTGTGCTAATTGATATAAATAAAATTGTACTTTACAAAACCAACACAGTATCTAAAGCAATAAGAAGGAGTTGAACATGGAATTCCGCTCTTTTTGCCACCGCAAGGTCCTTCAATTATCAATTATTCCTTCACTATCTGAAATTCCCAAAGACATACTCCAAAATCTAATAAAAAACCTTCTCAGAAAAGTGAAAGCTATTATAGCGAGGGGGATCAACATAAGGAAGGGTGTAATAACACGTCCTATCTCAATCATTTTGTTTATATAGTGTATACTTTTATTATAAAAGTATATACTATAGATTCAGTAAATTTAACCATAATGAGAGGAATTGGCTTAGTTAACTACATAATTAACCTACATAATGTAACACATCAACATACCGAACTTATTTATATTTGTGGCTGTAATGTGACTTGAAATTTTTCTACATTATTTTATAAATACACAAACATACAACACACACACACACACACACTTATTTCTTACCTGTTAGTATAATTCTGTTGCACTCTGAAGTTTGTAAATTCTTCAAGACCGTTTGCTTTTTTATATATAAATTCCTCATTGTTGATTAAGTGTCTCTGCCAACTTAAGGTTGGTGGTTGGTTCTGTGTTTTTTGGATAGGTAGTGAAGAAACAGTCACATTATCAGGAATAAGCTCATATATATGCTCATTTTCTACAGTTTCAACATCTCCATCCACACTCTGCTCAATAGACATTAAAGATTCATCATCGATTCCAACTAAATGACTTTTGTACTCTTTTACTTCTGTAAACATTCTATTGTGCTTTTTGTAGGCTTTAAAATCACCATCCACCGACTGTTCATCATTAAAGGCACTAAAAAAGTGACTTTGTCCTCTAGTTGGAAACGCTGGAATTTTTTTAACTGATAGATCAAGATTGTTTATGATTTTGAAAGATGACAACTTCTGGACATCATTCTGGTACTTGTCTCCACTAGATAATGATTTGACTTTTGGCTTCAGATTAGTTACATTTTTTTGTTCAGGGGATTCGTTAGCAGGTATATATGCTGTTGGCTTTTGTTGTAGTGACATGGCGCTTCTGGTTTGTGTTAATACTAGGGTGTCTTCATTATCATGGTTGATATCAACTGGTGGTGTAAAAGTCTTTGCAACTTCAGGTTGTTTTTTAGGACTAATGCTTACAAATCCCTTTTGCTGAAGAAGCAATGCACGCTCTTTTACTGTTAAAACTTTATTCCTTGAATAAACAGGGTTTTCTGAATGCTGCAGGTTGAAATCAGATTGATGATCTTGTCTGGCTCTGATGCTAGTTGGTATATGTGGCACAGGCTTTGGTTGGGGCTTTTGAGCAGGCTCCATTCCATTTGATTTAGGAGCAGAGAGAGCATTGTGGTGGTAGTTCATTAGGACTGGTTGTGATTTAGTTGAAAATCCAGTGACAGTTGATTGTGAATCATGATCTGTTTCAGATTTGCTTTGAGTTTTTATTATTCTTTGTGTTCCAGAGACTAAGAATCTGTTAGCTGCAATACTCTGGCTCCATGCAAAGGTTTCTCGCACTTCCTGTTGCTGGTTATTGGAACATGCAGATATATTATTAAGAGATGCAGTGGCCTGTGGAGAGCCGTTATTAAAACCTTTATTGTGCTGTTGTCCATTTTGGGAATTTACTAATCCAGCAGGTAACTGTTTTTCAGAGGTTCGTTCAACATGTTCCTGATTGGACATGACTGGTTTTGACTGTAAATGAACAGCATTTTTTAAAGGATGTGGTTTAGAGACAAGTCTTGCAGTACTTTGTTGTGACTGGGAAACATCCAGGTTACTGATGTATTTTGAAGCAACAGCATGCAAATTTGGTTTAATATTAGGAAGAACCTTTGGTTTCTGTGGTTTTTCCACCCCTGTTACAATACCTGCAAATACAAAGACATAAAAATAGCAATTAACTTTGAAGAGTCGAAACATTGCTCCAAATGAATAAAATGACGTAAAGCTATATGATTACAATGATACAATGTTTGTCAGTTTTTCATGGTTCCCCATAACAAGTTCCTCATTAGGATGAGAACTTCAACTGCACTGTTAGTCATCCAGAACATTTTATTTCTTTATAGAATTGATTAACAAACAACTCTTTAAAAAAAACACTTTCACCTTTACAACCATTTTTCATCCAAATTTGGGGTTAAGGTTGCTATGGGAATGTGAGACAAAAAAAATGTTTCTCTTCAACTTTATGTTTCACTTTTTGGACTTTAATACTATTGTTAAAAATGGGAATCCTCGTTTTGCACTTGAAAAGATTTTTAAACAGAAGCAAACACATTAGTATAGGTCAACCACATAGTAGATTAGGTTCAAATTCGGTTAGATATACCCTATATTAAACATTGTATTGGGACACACCTCTTAATATCTTAATCTTAACCTCTTATTTACTGAATACTGTTTTTTTACCATTGAATCCCACTGTCTGAGGTGTACGAAATCAACAACCCAGCCCTGAATTTTGTAAAATGGCCTCCTTTCTCTTTCAGAATGTTGGTGCCCCTGTGCATGAAGCAGCATCACTAAAACCTTGTTCAGTTCAATTGGTGTGGAAGAACTTGACAGGGCAATTTAGAGCATCCAATTCACCTTGAAACCATCATCACACAGTATTCAATTAAAGTATCTATTATTTTTTTATTTAATTAACAGACACACAATACCAAACGAGTACTGAAACACTGACATTGTGTTTATTTGTTGAATAAACATTTATACCATCTGACACATCTAAATATCGTATTTATTTTGTGCAGTGCAAATTGTTTAATTTTCTGTTTATCTGCAACTTCATAAAATACTATGGGCAGGCATTTAGATAAAGAGTATTTCAAACCATTAATTTAATGGAGGGTTAACATTAGTTGATCAGACGTTAACGCGCCTGGGTTTTAATTGTATAAAAATGAACCTGTTCTATGAAAAGCGGAACCTCTCTAAGTTTACCATTAAAATCGATTTAAAGTTGGATAATCAAAATCTTTAATTACTTACCAGTCCTGCTCTCCATGTCGTATTCTTTTACTTCAAATTAGTTCCGACAGATTTATTCATTTCACAAGTAAAACCATTTTTAAGCGATTAGACCACCAATTCTTAATCAATAAACCCTGAAACCCGATCACTCCATGATGCAGTCGCAGGGTTCTGTTACGTTTTAAATCAAATGTTGTGTCGATTTTACAAATAAAGACTGTAGGATTTATCAGTCAATCAGCCGCTCTCGGTCTGACTCAGTCCACAACTGCGATCTGTATTCACTCGGTTTCTGTTGCAGAATTTTAAACTGAATCAGACAATTGTTGGGCAGGATGTTATTAAAACAAATGTTGACTCCATACCGCCCCCTTCTGGACATTATAATCCGGGCTTTTTGACAACACCTAATTTATGTTAACAATGACAAAGCGTGTCAGAGAGAAGCTTAATTATTTAAATACATTCTTTAGATACACATAGACATCGTTTTGCCCAAGTTAAAGATAACAGACAAATTTCCATGTTGACAAAAACATAAATGATGACGATGATTAAAATAAAATGTTGCCTACAATTTTGTAAATGAGCTATATAGCACTTCTCATTCAAATAGATAACAACTACTAATGTTAATTAAAAGAGTCCAACTATATGACACAGTGTCCTGTTTAAATGCACTCACATACAATATATTCAGAGGTAATGCAACAATGAAAACAAAGGATGGCGGGTTGCATTTTATGAGTTTTAAAGGTATATACTACTAAACACAATTCACCTGGTACTAATGATATACAAATGAGTTAAACAGAATGATGTCTAAGTAACGTCACAAACCTTCATGTTCAATACGATCACATCACTTTTTTTGATGAATTAAGAAATAATAAAAAAAACTTTCACAAATCGTAATATTTTAATGGATGTATTCAAAATAAAAAATGCTAATAGGCCTATCTTAAATGTCTGTAACTTTTTGATTCTTTCTTTGCCATTTGTATTTTTTTTATTTATTGACAAAGTGACTGACTTCAGTAACAAGACCCTGATTATTTGTCAGTGCATCACTTTTTTGACAAACATTCTGGGTAGGTTGCTACAATGTTTACCGTTATAAAAAAAAGAAAAACAGAACGAAGACCACCAATCAGACTCCAGAACATTGTCACAGTTTACACAGTTACACCTTTAAAAATCACCAGCAGATCAATGCAAATGGCTCTTTAATTAGAATGGAGGTCTCACACATACAGAAGCTGAAATGTATAAAGGCCTGTAAGGGCCCTTATTTCTTGATGTTACATTAACTAACTGAAAATATAGTCTTCTGGTTCTTAAACAGTAGTGATTGTCTTTATTCATAATATCAAAATATTTGATCTATAGTTGGACATCAGAGTTCATAGACCATGTGCATTAGTCTTCTTCGTACTGCTGTGCCAGTTTGCATAGCTCGTCCACCAACACTGCAAAAAAAAAATTTATTCATTCATTTATTTATTTGTTTATTTGCCTGTTCTTAGCAATTACAACTTAAATGGTTTTCAGTGACCATACCTCCAACTGTAGGCCTCTGCAATGGTTCATATGAGCGACAAACATCAATTATGGTTTTAAGATGTTCTGGGCAGTCTTCTGGTAATGGTTCCTTTTCTTTCTCTTTAAACACCTTTATAGAAAGTTGCTTCTTGGAGCAGTCTGAGAATAAACAAGGTTTAAACACAAATTAATTAACAGCATTTATTAAAAAGTGAAACATAAAACATCCACATAAAATATAAAAATTTAACTTTTGAGGGACATTCAGCCATTTATGAAGTGATTGTTAGTTATAAATAATAAAATCTGTAAACATTTATAGAGATAGAGCTTACCTTTAAATGGAACTTGGTGTGTTGCTATTTCCCACAGAACAATGCCAAAACTATAAAGAGCACATTTAATTAATTAAATAAAAAACACTCAAATAAATAAACTTCCTGTTTATTAAACTGCTTCCCCACCTGTATATTTCACAAGCTTTGTCATATTGGTGGTTGACGTTACCCAGCAGTTGTGGAGAAAAATAAATAAGTGAAGTGCACTTCTCCACCTTTTTGGCCTTTAAAGATGTTTCTGTTTTGGCCAGTTCAAATCCTCCAAGCTTTAATCATACACACATGATCATATACACATTAACAATGAATGTGATTAAGTCAGTTAGTTTCTAATAAGTGACTCTGAAACCACTGCACATGATTCACTGCACTGATACCTTCACTTTGTAACCAGCTGCCACCAAGAATTTAGAGCTAGAGATGCAGCCATGAACCTTAAACTTCTGCTCTGACTGATGTAGCCTGAAATACGATTAATGTATGAATAAATGCAACTTGTAAATTTACTCGTCACAAAACATGTTGAAGCAGCATTCAAATTGTTTTAAACCTGTAGAGTCCTTGAGCTGCGTCTCGACACATGCGCGTTTTTATGGCCCAGGAGAGTTTACGAGGGCTATCTAGCACCTGTCGCAAACTGCCCTTTTCACAGAATTCCGTCACTACCAGGAAGGTTGGATTCTGACCTACAGAATACAAATTCAAGTAAGAAAGATCTTAATGTTATCAATATTTCCATACATTCGTATAAAATGTAAGGAAACTATACAAGAGCCAATTAAATGTACAGTAAAAATTAACAGTGTGACATTATTGTGTGTATTATTCATGTAGAGTGTACATTTAGTGTACATGCATGATATTAATATATTCTAAAACAAATCTGAATACATTAGGTACAGAATAGCAATATACAAAATCAAAATAGACCATAAGACAGGTGATGTGAATGACATCGATTTTATCTTTTATTTTATCTTAGCACTATTTTACTAAGCAGACCTCGGACACATTGTGATTATTAAGGCTATGTGGTAGAATTCATTAAAAAAAAGTACTAGGTAACTTACTGTGTTCATTCTCAACACAGATCCCAAACATCCGGAGAATGTGGGGAGATTCAAAGCGCTTCATAGTCTTTACTTCTTTTGTAAATATATTTCTTATTTCACTACAAAAAATTCAAAACAACAGGCTGACTTGTATTATTGTGACTAGATTTCTAATAATTTCACATTATAATTAGCTGTTTAAACATGAGATGTTTAAGCTTAATGGTGAAGTATCTGATTTGTAGTATGCAAAACATAAAAAATTACTTTAGTTGTGTAAATAGCACCTACTCTGGAGTGGTACAGGAAGTATATTTATATTTCTTGATGGCAACAGGGAATTTATTATACTCTCCCTTGAAGACCTCAGAACTGTCTGAAGTCATTATTGGAACAATTGGACTGCAGTAGGACAGGTCCTCAGATCTGATTTCTTTAATGTCTTCCAGGTGGAGGCTTGGTTTGTTTACTATCACACAAAATGTATCAACTAACTTTCATGTGAACATGTAAAAAAAAAAGGTCTATCATTTACAAAGGTAATATCTGATAATATCTCATTAAATATATCCGGCTATAAAACAATGAAAAACTATACAGAATTAAAAATCATATTTTTATTCTTACATGATTCCAACATGCTTTTAATGTCCTGAATGTCTTTTTGAGTTTGTTGGACTGTTGTATGCATGGAATCCACACACTCCTTCGTCTTTAGGTTTACATCAGTCAATGGCTGAAGCACTGTAACAACAAAATTATAATACTTACAAATTTCAAAGAGCAAAATAACTTTATTTGTCATGTCACTAAGTGCCAGTTAGGATTATAGTTGATTCACTTTTAATTAAACATTTAGAATGATTTTGTCTAATACATTTAAATAAATGAGTTTCAGATTTTCCTTAAACATGACCTTCAGATACTGAATTGGGGCTCCTATTTTAGCTATGCAATAAGCCTAATAAGGCATGCAAGTTTTGTACTAGCACTTAATTAAGAGAATTTACATTTCTTGAGTCCACTTCAGTAAACCAATAAAGTTATGTTGCAAAAAGAATGGAAAAACAAAACAGCTTTTTTGCTTTGCAGGTAGAGAACTCACAGTTTTGCAGTTCATCACAGTCAATTTTTCTGTCCTCTTCATCCTCCTTAATTCTTATCGCTTCTTCAAACACCTCTTCCATCTTTTGCCTCTGTTCCACCTGCAAAGCCAGCGAGAGCAGCTGTGCGGCATCATTTAGCCGTTCGTTCAGACTTCCAAACTCCTCACCCAGGTCATAGGCTTTAACAATGCGTCTCAAATAACTAGAGGATGTGTATTTCTTCACCACCTCTTGAGCTGACTCCAGGGTTACCTTAAGCTCAAACAATCCCCTCTGTACCTGCTTTGGATCTTTTCCCAGACCCTGATGCTTTACAGCTTTGACCAGGTCGGTCAATGTACGCACACGAATAGCTAAACGTCTGCAACGCTTTTTGTTTGCTTTCACCTCATCACATAAATCGTTCAACTTCTCTGCAATGCTTAGAATTGGCTCTATGAAATCCATGTTGCCTAGAAAAAAGAAAGACACAAACAACTAATTGAATCAATAACTCACCAATAACCCACAGATAACTGTACATCGGTTATGTAAAACTGATCTAAAAGTAAAAAAATAATGACTTCACTTATACCTTTAAATATATCTTCACTGTGTGATTGTGGAACCTTTGTGCACATGGGATCACAAGAACGAGAACGAAAATGACTTCTTGTTCTGAACTTTACATCGGAATTATACGGTCCCCCTTAAAAAAAGCTATATTACATCTATAGGAGGCGCTGTTAAGATAGCTTATTTCGACATGCAACGTGGGCTCTTGTGTTGCACAGATTAATTTCTCCTAAAGACTTTTAATATATGTAGACCTTTTTATTTTGGAATTCCATAAAGCAGTAATCTAAAATTTTTTAAATTAAATTTAACAACTACCCACTACTTTCCAGCGCATATTTTAAAATAATAGTTATGTTGACTAATTACCCACCAAATCACCAAAAACGTATTGATTAAGTAAATAATAAGTTGTCTAAGAAATAAATAAGTGATTTACTGGTAATCACTTATTGTTATTACTTATTACTGTTAACATTTCCAACAGTGTCACCAACGGCAATATCTTTTAAGGTGGACTGTAAAGTTTCCAAACAGACCAAACGCAAAAAGCTTACTTAAGTTTGTCACACTAAGGAAGTGAAACTTGTTTTGATTGAGAAATCCCGTGTTTTACAATAATATAATAATGAAATAAGCCTTTACTCAAATCGATTTAACCTGTATTGTAACCCAGTAAAGCCTTTTCGTAGATTCTAGCACGACATTACCGTGTCACAGTTTTGTTTGTTTTATTACAATGACTGAATCGTGTGCTTCGTCTCTAAAGGATTTATTCTCAAAGACAACAGAAGTTAGGTATCTAGTTTTAATTGTTGAAGTGTTATTGTTTTCCTGATTCATGGGTAAAACATGTACAGTCTTCATCTTACACACACATTCATATAAGAACAATCATCCAAACACATGTATTTTCGTGATATTTAACGACGTATTATCCTCTATTAAGAACTTAGACTTAACGTCATGTTTTCTGATCTGACACAATATATAAAATTTTTACTTACTTTCATCTAACAGAAGGACTTCTCTTAAGCAAACCGGCAGCGGGGAAGTGAAGCCACGCCTTTCATTTCAAGTCCGCACGTCTTTCCTGTTAACGTTCACCAGGCTCTAAAGTTAGGCAGTGACTCAGTCCCAAATGTTTTACACACATAATCATTTAAGTATGTCTGGTTTCTCTTTTGTTTCTCTTATATAAGTACTTTTAAATAAAGAAAAATACATTTCAACTATTGTTAATTATTGGCACATTATAAAAGTCTTGATTCAAAATGGTGTGCACATTAACATTTTAGTGCAGGCTTACTCAAAACACTAATTTAAAAAACATACATCAACACTACAGGGTCTTATTTGGGCGGCACGGTGGATTAGTGGTTAGCACGTTCGCCTCTCAGCGCTAGGGATTCCCAGCTCGAATCCCCACCTGGGTGGTGTTTCCATGTTCTCCCCATGTCCTTGTGGGTTTCCTCTGGGTTCTTCGGTTTCCTCCCACAGTCCAAAAACATGGAATTTTCCAAATTGCCCCATATACAGTGTGTCTGTGTAAGTGAGTGTGTGCCCAGCGATGGATTGGCGCCCTGTCCTGGGTCTATCTGCCCAGCGCCTGAAACGTTCTCCCCTGGATGGGCATGGGGAACCCCACCGCGACCCTAATAGAGGATAAAGCAGAAGATAATGAATGAATGAATGAAAGGATCTTATTTGTACTTGTTTAAGTTTATTACATTTTTGGTCATTTTGTAGATGCTTTTATCCAAAATCCTAACATTGTTGGGGTCAGAAGACAGAGTTACATACATCAATCCTGTAGTAATGAGGGTTACTCTCAAGGCCTTGCTCTAGAACCTACATTGGTAACTTCAGTGAGCCTGGGATTAGACACCACAAGCTTCAGATTGAGAGCCCAACACCCTAAACACTGAGATACTCCACCCATATTTTTATTAGTTTTGAAGTATAATCAAAATCCAGCGACTACCAACTATCTACACTTTAATCATAGGATGCAATGTTTTGACACTTTCATAATGCCATTGCAATCCAAGCCTTTTGTTATTATCCTGTGAATAGTTATGCAATCTTTATTTTTAATAGTTATTAAAATAATTTGTAAGTTCTTTGCATCTCTTTTTGTTCCTAATTTCCTATTAATGCAGGACAAATAAGCTAAAAAAAAATAAAAATAAAAAAAAAAGCAACAAGCCAGTTTGCATGATTTACAATTTTTATCTCGTTCTCAACAACAAATCCGACTGTCAGTATTAAAAAACCTCTTGAGGTAAAATAGTTGCAGGTATCCGGACATCATGATGAGAAGGCTCTGCAGAGCTGACCAGACGGTCACATAGTTGGACTTGGACTGAAGCAGGAAATAGTCAGCCCCTCTTTGCATGCGTGCTACATTATAGAAGCGCCACATATGTTGTATTTGAGTCTGTATTTTATTAGAAATATCCTGGACAAAGAATGAGTCAAGAATATTACACAAAATACAAAATGTATTATTTTATTGCAACCATTATCACAAAAGATGTGTTTTCCACCATATTGTTAGAAATTATGGTACAATATGAGCCAATTTAATCCCCAAGGTAGACAAACTCAAATAGAAATAATCCCTGAAAAATGTGTTCATAAATTGTTTATATTCATATGATTATAAAATACAATACCTTAATGTTGGAAGCAGTGCTGTTCAGATCGTTGTCCTTCTGTGGCTCAACAAACCCTTCATAGAAAACACCAAAGTTTAAAAAGACTCGCATATTCCCAAAATGATTATGATAGTTGGCAAAACACATCTTGTAAAAACCTAAAACATGGAACGAGAAACAGTAAATGTATTTTAGATTGATCACTGCTTAACAATCTAGTTCAATGTTCATTTTATGGTCCTAATGTGCTCATTTTGTCTCAGACTCATCAAAATCAATCAGACAAGGAGGATGTATAGTTTTATCTTCATAATAACAGGAAATAAATTGTGCACTTTTGATTATGAATAATAAAATAATGAGTGGTTTGCGGTACCTGTCTCCTTTATTTGCATGTTTATTTGGCCTTTGGTATTGTCAGTAAGAGAAAGAAGAAGGCCTTCGGGGAAGAAAAGGGAAACGGCCATCTGTCTGTCTGCCATTATCCCAGGCACTGATTGAACCTGGATGCCATGTATACTTACAATTATTAAACATTTAAAACCTTTTTTTTTTGCATTTGATAGCTAATTAAGAACACATTCTTTTATTTTACAAAAAATGACATACAATTTCAAATCAGACACAACATTGCAGATTTCACAAATATTTACATTTTAGTACTTTTACTTTATGCAACGCTTATTTATTAATGTAACATATATCATAGATGGATATGCTAAATAATGCAGAGAACCATATTAGATAAAAGAAGGTCACCTTTTAAAGCCAAAGTAACATCAAGGTCATTATACGTCGGCTACAATTCATTAAAACACACCTATAATATAATAGGACATTATAAATTATATTTAAATTTGTTTCATAACTTAATTCAAACTCACCATGTAGCTTAGGTAAAAGTGCCCCATTTGTTGAGCAAAATGCCAGTAGCATTGTGACTCTGTGCCAGACAACAGAAAAGCAAAGTCATAGTGATCTGCTCCATGAAAACGATCTTGAATTCCATGTTCTGTGTTTAAAGTGTTTTCACTCATCTTTCCCAAAGTGGGAAATATGAAAATAATAAAGACTGAAAAGTGTAATATGGTGTACATGTTTGATTCAAAAAACATATACAGACTCCTGCCTTTTATTCAGTATCACACGATAAGGCATACTACTCTGATTGGTCAAATATGTTGAAACACCTAAAACACACTGCATAACAAACACAAGATTAGATATTTAACATAATCAACATCATTGCAATCATGTATATAACACTTATAAAAAAATTTGATAATTAAGCACATGTATGAAATAACTCACCAATGCAGAATAAGAATCAATTCAGGTTGAGGTTCTGTCAATATATTATATGAAAAATGCACTAATTATAATATTACAGCTACCAATAAAATAAAAAACAATGTGGTGAATGTCATGCTTAAATGCTCCAATTTCTCAAGATTGTTCTTATTGCCCATTATCACACTTAATATAACAGTCAATAGATGGCATTTATACTTATAATAAAAAAAACATCAGAAAAAATGTCACATGCAAGCTTTATTATGTTTTGCTCTATATGCACAAAACACAGCATAACAATGACAAAACACATACATTCAAACAAATACTTTTTGAACACTTCCACTTTTCCATCCAAAGATATGTACAACCATGCCCACCATGTAACCTGAGCATCAGCAGCGGGGGTTGTTTGTCTCTGTGATAGCTTCAATGTGAAAAAGCCTCTTGAGAAAAAATAGCTGCAGGTATCCTGCAATAAGGATAACAAAGCTCTGCACAGCTGACCAGACTCGCACATAGCTGGAATTGGACTGGAGCAGGTAATAATCATAGGATCTCCTCATGCGCTCAAAGTTATAGTACCGCCACATATGGAACACAAAAGAATCCAGCCTCAAAGAGCTCTCCTGTAGATTTGTTTAATGGTGTTTCATCAGTAAGCACAGAATATAATAACGTGAAAATCATTTGTATAAATCCTAAAATAAGTGATATATCTTACCTCAATTTTAGAAAGTGTGTTATTCAACTCTTTACTTTCCTCTTCATTTGCCTTGGTGCTTTCTGAGCTCTTGTAATACACACCAAAGTTTAGGAAAATTTGCATGCTACCAAAGCGGTTATGGAAATTGCTAAAACACATCTGATAAAAACCTGTGAGAAAACAATTAAATACTATACTTATTTAGAAAAAGGATGTTAAACATGCAGTAAAGCTAGTAACAGTAACTGTTCTTAAGTTAAGTGTTATGGTTAAACTAATACCAGCTGTGACTCACCTGTCTCTCTAGCATTAAATGTAACTTCTCCTGTGCTGTCATCCACTGAGCCCACAATTAGCCCACTTGGAGCATTGACATTTACTGAGAGGTGCCGGTCAATCCCCATTCCAGTCACCCACTGGACCTGAATACACAGGTGTACGTCAGTGTACAAGTAGATTTCTAATGTCATCGTTTTGTTTTAATATTTAGGGTATAAAATTATTTACAAAAATAAAGACTAAATCACATTACCATAAAGTTGAGGTAAAATTGTTCACCCTGGTGAGCAAAATGCCAGAAGCATTGAAGACCTGAAGCAGGCAGCACAATGGCAAAATCATACTGATCTGCTCCCCAGAAAAGGTCCTGATCAGATATATCAGGTTTGAGATCCTTAATTGCAACCCCAAAGTCCCATTTTAATATCAGAAGAAAAAGGACAACACCACTGTGTTTCTCCATAATTATAAAGTCATGCAGAGAATCTGTGGTAATAAGTCCATTCAACAAATCAGCATGAGTGTTTAGTTGCTAAAGCTTCTGTGTAAAAAGGTGGATGATCATTAACTCTGACGTGTTCTTCAAAAACTCTGCATGTGGGAAAATGTATGTCTGAAAACAGGTGCCAGCAACAGACTGTTAATTTTTTATTATAAAGTCACAGTGTATTTTTGGTTTTATTTTTCAAATTAGATTTAGATGAAGGTCTATATTGGATCATACAAGTTTTGCCTTCATTTTACTTTAAAGGAAATGTTATGGATTCATCTTAAAAAGACTTATAGGAATAATAGTTAAATATATATATAGCGATGGATTGGCGCCCTGTCCTGGGTCTACCTGCCCAGAGCCCGAGACGTTCTCCCCTGGATGGGCATGGAGAACCCCACCGCGACCCTAATAGAGGATAAAGTGGGAGATAATGAATGAATGAATGACGTGTTCTAAATATATATATATATATATATATATATATATATATATATATATATATATATTCTATTTTATTTTATTTTTTTAAACAAAACTAACAATTCTTGATACATGTGAAAGCATAGGAGTATTTAGATATTAACATTAATTCACAGTTACTTTACAATTTTTATTGGAAAAAATTTCATCGTTCTTATTATTATTCAAAAAGTTCTTTTAAAAACCTTTTTTAAACAGACTTTTAAACTATAAAACTGCTTGTATATAAAATAATTAAAGAATATAAGTAAACTAAAGCAGCAAAAAAGAAGGAAGCAGCAGTTATAATAAGAGGACATTGCAAAGAAGTCTGCCACGCTGTTTGCCCTCGTAAAGATCGTATGGCGTTATGGGAGTGTTTTATGGCACTACATCTCCCAGAAGACATTGGAATGTGATGTCATCGGTTTAGTCCGTCAGACGACCAATGACGTGGGCGGACAGTACAGACAGGACATGGTACATTGTCCCGGTGTTAAACCTGTATATCTGGAAGTTTCATGCTGACTTAATCAATTATCATGGATTTAAAGGAAACAGTTATCACTTCTTTAAAGAATCATGACGTTAGAGATGAGTTTTCACGTTTATTTGAGTTTCCGAAAGCTTCGGTACTTATTCCATTATTTATAAGGGAGGGGGGAGTGCAAGTTCTGCTGACGGTCCGATCTAAAGAGGTGAGTGACCTGCACTCACAGCTCAACATCTGCACAGGGATGTTCAAATAACGTTAAAACAGCTGTAAAAAGAATTATTTTCACCATGTACTTCGATTTGTTTAGTTTTTGGTTTTAACCACTGACACTAAATCAGAGGTTTCTTAAGCTTTAACATTAAACCTATAAGTTCCCACATACCTCTTTTATGGCCATCTGTTCTGGTCCACAGCTCAGACATAATGCAGGTGAGGTCTGCTTTCCTGGTGGCAAATCCGATCCCAAAGACAGCGATGAAATTGAAACAGCCCTCCGAGAGGCAGAGGAGGAGATCTCTCTTCATCCTGATGGAGTTGAAGTGATTTGCAGACTCTGTCCAATTATAAGTCAGGTACATTAACATTGACTGATCATATTTTTGGTCTGTGGCAATAGCATGCATTACAGTATTCTGCTTACAAATCTTAGCATTGCTGATTCAAGAATTCCAGAATGGTTTACTTGCCTCTTTTGACTTTTTTTTCACAGAGAGGCCTCCTGGTGACTCCAGTGGTGGCTTTTATTAGCGACACATTCCAAGTTTCCCCAAACCCAGATGAAGTGAGTGAGGTGTTCTCTGTCCCATTGCAGTTTTTTATGAAGGAAGCCAATCACTCTACTTACCCGTTACCCAAAAATGGCTTTTCTGTACACAGTTTCATTTTTACTGATCCCATTACAAACAAGAGTTATCATATCTGGGGACTAACAGCCTTTTTCATGATTCAGCTGGCTATTCTCATCTTCAAGAAAAAGCCAGAGTTTGAAGTGGACTTTGATGTGGAAAATCCAATAGCAGTTACTCAACAATACCTCAGACACAGGTTAAGTAAGTTATGACAATTGAGAATTGAATATATATGAAATGGACAATGCAGATGCCTTTATAGATGTTTTAAAAAGTAGTATGAATGGGCGAAGCTGTAATGCACTTTGCATACTTGTTTTCAGTATAGTGCTCCTGCAGTGCTGGGAGCAGGTGGAATCGAGCCACCTCATCGGTTTTTCATGAGAAAGAGCAACGCTGTCTCAGCAGCTTCCCTGTAATTGATGAAAAACACTCCTGAATCACAGAAGTACTAACCAATTAATCAAATTTACTTTCATTAGGAACAACACTTTCCCTTCACAGACAGTGCAGTGCAGCTGTTTCGCTATGTACAAAAGTGATTGAAATTCTTCAACTGGTTTAAACATGCATTAGAGTTACTGACCACAAGAGGGTGCAGTACAAATACTACTCTATTAGCACAGAAATATTACTATTTGGCCATACAGCAGAAAGGCCCTGTTTTGATTTCTAATTGGGGAACACAACTGTCTGTAACACATTTTAGTAGTTATTCCTGAGTTATTCCTGTCTTTTTAAAATGAGTGTCATGGCCCGTATTAATTTTGGTCTTCTACTATTTCTTTTTACCAGTAAAAATAATAATAGTAATTAAAAAACAAGTTGTATATTCAATTTTCAGTATAGACAACTGGCGGTGTACCTTTGATTTAAGGAAATGAACATATACAAAATAGTTAAAGTGCAACAATAATTTTATATATTAATTATATAATAATATTTATAACAAATAAAAAAATGAAATAAAGAAATCGACTTTGATCATTTACTATGCTCTGGATCAAAAAGACCAACAAATCAAACCTCAGCTTACAGCTTGCCAAGATGTGTCTCATTAACCAGCCCTAGCAGGCAGTGCCCCCCCCCCCACCTTTTCTGACTGTCTCTGAGGTCTTTTCACACATGAGGTCTCATGGCATCTCCACTGGAAACGTCTGTTACCTATTTTTAGTGCAACAAAGGCCAGCTATTGTTTCCGTTGTCAGAGAACTCTGTGGACTTCTTCTTTTCCTGTCAAGGTCAATATTACAAAAAAGAATGTAGATGATTGTGAGAGAGAATGCAGAAGTAGTTTAGTTGTGCAATTGACATTAAACATTTTTACATTCACAGTAGATAACATTATCATGTAAAAGTAATCGGGCAATGTGAATGACAGGGATTATTGTAATTATTATGACAGCATGTTGCTAAATAATGTCTAGCTGTACTACAGTTATCATAAGTATAAAAACATATCTGAAAATTTATTTAACAGCATGCACAAATAAAGTTGCATTAAACTGCATTAAAAAGCCACTGTAATTGGTGGCATGCTCAAATAAAGAGACTATATAAAGAATTATTTGCAAACTTCTCCTTAGTATTCTATTCTCAACACTATATTACTGCTATTTTTTAGCCACGGGCTTAAATTCAACCAAGATAAAATGACCAACTTGCAAGTCATTAGCTTCAATACAAGTAGCCTATCCAAGCTTTTAAGCTTATTTATAGCTGATAAATTGCATCACTGTTTGATATAACTTGCTTTTTGAAAACAAAATTAGTAGTAAGACCACCTTACAAAGATGTACCTTAGCACAGGACAGCTCAAACAAAATGACTTCATCAGCAGATTGTAGGTTCAGCTGGCATGTGTGGGTGGATGCACATCTCCTAACATTTGGCCATTTGGTGTGTTTTTTGCTGTGTCACTTTTTAATCAGCATTTTCATTCAGTTTCAATGTTTATTTTCTTTAAAATCATTTTAGCATTCTCATGTTAATAAAAGCAGTTGTTATGGAAAAGAAACTTAGAACACAAATTGGACAATGATCAGGTGATTATAATTAGGTGTAGGAGGTTTCGCCTTAACTACTAACTTAGATTGGGATGTCATGAAAGTCATAAAGATTTAATCAGTTGCTGTCCCAAATTTTTGTGTTTGCAAATTGTACATTTATTGTTGCCAATGTTAGTTGAGTTGTAAGCAGCAAACTTAATTATCCACACATCTATTTTCCTGGTGACGCAGATAATTTATTGTATTGTACTTTTCTCATGACTCACGCTTATGTTCATGCCCATGTTCTGTATATACTACAGGAAATTAAAACAAAGAAGTGAACACTAGGTAGTTGGTAGTAGTCGGTAACCATCACAACACCACAAAGGTCAAAAAGGATGACTCAACATTACTTGCATAAGAGCACATGTTAATATTGAGTTTCTAGGTGACCTGACAGAGATCTGTTTCTACCCTTTTGTTATTTTGCTCTGAGCTGGCTGGGTGTCTTTAATTAACACCTGAATTCTTGCTTCTCAATCCAATGTTAAAGCAGTGTGGTTGCCAGGTGCTTAAAAAGATGTGGAAACTGATTACAGGAGCAGACTGAGTCTGTTATTCACATCATTACATTTAAGGGTTGTGTAACCTAAAGTTTTAAGTACTGCTGTAAAATAGACTAAAGAAATATATTGACAATTAAAATACAAACCTTGGCATACTAATAATGATTGTACAACATGTGATCTGGGAAAATAGATTCAAAATTCACGTATAAAGTTAAAAGCATTACAAATATTTGTAAACATACAATTTGAGTAAAGCATTTTAATATGTTACACATTTGATGCAGTTATTTCAGAGCTGACCAAGCATCATAAATATTTTTAGATCTTGTATTTTAAAGAGATGCTTTATAAAGATACTTTAAAGTAACGAATGGTTACACAAATGATTTATGGGTGACACTACTTCTTTTGTGATATGTCTCACCAGTAATTTCAACTACTTAAAAAATAAACATAAATAGATTTTAATTCTCATTTTTTCCATCTTTGCAGTTTTAGTGATGCTGCAACATTCAGATGGAAGTGTACAGAGACCTCTGGTTCTCTATTCAATACAATTTATTTTTAAGTGCCAATTTCTAGTGCTGCTGCCATGAAGCATTCCTACTGCAATCTGTTTAAAATCAAAGAGTGAGTCCATGGCAACTGTAGCTAAGAGAAATTCCTCAGATGAACAGAATCTCAAAGCAAAAATGACAGAGCTACATTTTATTCACAATTACATTACACCGTGTATATAGGAAATTACAATCTTATGTGATTATACCATTAGTGTAGTAAATTATAAAAAAGAGCCATGGAGTCATGCATGTTTAAAAATGGCATCTATGTTAATCTTGATTATCTCTTCTTTCAACATTTTATATTGTATTTTTGATTATATTCTTGGACACTTCACTTTTTAATTTTATAAAATGTGTTTCAACCCAAACATACTTCAACACCACTTATTTTAAAAATAAAATTTATGCAGAGTCATGGACAAAGCTTCCATCATGTATAGGAGAGCCGGATTTCATCGACTGGTCTCATTTTAGCCCACAAGATCAATAGAGGCAGGGAAAAAACTTTTGCTTCACGTTGCACAAGGAAGCATGGGTTTTACAGTTTCTTGTTTCAATGTTGAGTGATACTATAAATGTGATAAAAGTATTTTCGTCCCTGAGTTTACATTTCCTGTCATAATTTTCGAAACTGGCATGAAATTTGTTCAAATTGTTAATAAGGTAAACTTATTTGAACATATATTTTTTAAAAGAATTTAGCAGTATCAAAAACAGTTCATGTTTTACTGTAAAATATAACTTCACTTACAAAGAGGTTCAGCATTGATTTTTGAGAGGAAGTCACACATCTGTGCCAAAGATGTAGTGTTGATACCAGACTGGCTCTTTTTATAAATCAGACTTTCTTTCCTATGCATAATTGTGTTTGGTAAACAGGAAAACACAATGTGCCACAACAATATTGACAAATGTATCATTTTTGCTATTATCTGCTAGGTTCCACTGTTCTTTTCTTTATACATCACTTATAAAAAAAGTAAAATGACCTAATTATTCATGAACCAGCAGGATACCAGAAATTATATAGGCCTATTGTGGATGTGATCAGTAATCATTGATACTGATGCACTTGGTATGTTGGGTATGTTGTATGGGGTATGGGAATGGTAGGGGAGGTTGTATTGATACATTGAAGAAGGTCAATTATTTTCTGCCTAATTATGCAGACAATAAGAGAGAAAAGTCAATATTTAAATTTCATATGATAAAAGTGACTCACTGCTAATAGGGGGGGGGGGGCAATCACAGGGCCCTCTGAACCACGCCTGCAGTAACCTACAGAACACTAAAGGAATTTGCTCACAAAAAAGCAAACGTACCTAGTAAACCTCAACCCTGAGACACTTGTTTTTTATTCAGTGTCAATTTTCTTGCAAAAAAATAAGAAAAGAATTAAATAAACCAAACATTTAAAGGCGAACAGTAGCCTAGGAACTAAATTTTCAGAATTAGTGGGAAAATAAGTACGGAGGTCCCGTTTTCTATCGTGTCGCTTTAGATAATGCAAACGCACACACGCACTCACACACACTCTCTCTCTCTCACACACACACACACACGCTCACTCCCTGATTCTCTCAGTCTAACTCGTTCGTGTAGCTGGGAGTTTAGCTCTGCAGTTCACCCTCTTCGTTATCCTTGCAGCTGTAACTGATAGTCCACAGTTTACAGGTTAGAAGTTATCTGTGACATTCATATCTTTTTACAGTTTTCTGTAGGGCAGTAAAAGTGTGCGTCTTTGTCTCCTGGAATCGAACCCGTTTCCTACTTAAGACTTTGGCTTTTTCCCCAGCTCTGTAGTGCAGAATGGGCAAAGCTGCCGGACGTTTAGCGTTATGAACGGAATTCGGGCTAAAGACTCAGATGATGGCGGCGGCGGGTATGAGCGATTCGGCAGCGTGGCATATGACACCGCGCTGAACACGCTGCTGGCCGTGGCCGTGTACGTCCTGGTGAAAGCGAGCGTGGACGGGCTGCGGCAGTGGCGGGCGCGCATTCCGCTGCTGGTGGTCGGTTCCGGGCCGGTGGGGCTCACCGCGGCGCTGGTTGCTGTCCGCAGCGGGAAGGTCCTGAAGCTCACCGTGCTGGACGAGCGCACACGCAGCGCCCTGCTCTGCCGGCCACAGCAGATCGCGCTGGACCCACGTAGCGTGCGCTTTCTGCTCAGCCTGGGTGTGGACTTTGATAACATGGAGGGTTGCTGGCACAACGATCACTTTTTCACCCGGATCGGCGTGTTTCAGGAGTATCTGCTTAGCGTTCTTGAGCAAAAAAAGCAGAAGCTCGACGTGAGAGTTCACCTAGGCACGAAGGTAGGTACGGTCGAAACGCTTTGTCTTAGAGCCGCAAGCTGTGCAAACATTGCTTTGGATGCAAAGTAACTTTTTGTGTTAACAAGTGGCCTTATAGGAGCATGCACAGGATTGTGTTTACACAATAAGGATTGGTTTTCTTTTTTTTACTGCTTTTCCCCTGCTGTCATAGTCTATAAAACCACATCTTTAAAGAACAAACATTTTTATCAGTTTATTTTACTGAACTGATAAAATCTGCAGACTGATAGAATCTGCATATTTGCTTCCTCTATTCTATTAGAGCATTTTTGGCAACTTTGACACACTTCTGGTTTCAGCTCCAAACCTGACTGAGCCTAGTTACATGCAAGCTGTCACTTGCATTGCATTTAATTAAATCATATCTCATTATCTTCTGCTTAATCCTCTACTAGGGTGGGGGTGTGGGGGGTACCCCATGTCCATGCAAAGGAGAACGTTTGATTAATTGCTGGGCACACACTCACTCACTCACACAGATACATACACCATATAGCATGAGAGCAGCCAATTTACCTTGAATCCACGTTTTTGGATTGTGGGAGAAAGTCACATGAATCTAGTGCTCCATCCTTATCATCCATTTTAAAAATCCATGGGGATTTGGACTGAATTTTCAAACACAATGAAATCACAATGAAATCACAAATCCAACCAAATCCTCAAAGTTCTAGCAGCACCAACTGTCTGGCAATGCGTTGCTATTACTAAAATGACCCAAGTCAAAGCACAAAGGATGAGAAAGTGGCATAACTAAAATAAAAAATCAAAACAGTGTTCAGAATCAGAGCACATTTTGGATTAATTATTGCCATATGTTCTCTGGCTAAGATGATATATATACGGTATTTATGGAAAACTGCCCATGTTCAAGGTGAGAAGTAAGCTTCATCTTATAATGGAAAAGCACAAGGCTAAATGAAAAACTATACAAAGGAATAAGTGAAAAACACCTACATCAATTTTATATCATTAATTTATTTGTGGGCGGCACGGTGGCTTAGTGGTTAGCACGTTAGCCTCTCAGCACTAGGGATTCCCGGTTCGAATCCCCATCTGGGTGGAGTTTCCATGTTCTCCCCGTGTCTGCGTGGGTTTCCTCCGGGTTCTCCGGTTTCCTCCCACAGTCCAAAAACATGGATCAAGTTAATTAAATTCTCAAAATTGCCCCCTATAGAGTGTGTCTGTGTGAGTGAGTGTATGCCCAGCGATGGATTGGCGCCCTGTCCTGGGTCTATCTGCCCAGCGCCCGAGACGTTCTCCCCTGGATGGGCATGGGGAACCCCACCGCGACCCTAATAGAGGATAAGCGGGAGATAATGAATGAATGAATAATTTATTTGTTTCCATATTTCAAAACTACGTAAAACCTCATCTAGACGAAGAAAAAAACTCCACACAGAAGGGACTATGTTTGCACTGTACATGAATCATACCATTTTTTGTATGTAAGTGCACCAACTACTGTGCCACTATACAACGTTTAATCTCATAATCTCAACCTAATCTTAAAACATCTTAATTGGTTAAAATCTTAGATTTCAACACATTTTCATGTATTGGTCCATTATACTGTACATTAGTACAGTATGGAAATTCAATTCAGCTAACCAGATAAAGCTTGAAATAAAATAAAGGTTAATGTAAAAAACACTGGGATTTGTTTGTTCTGATTTGGGGTTGTAATACACAAATACGCTGACTTTTTTATGAATAGTTTTTAAAACTATGTACTAAAAAACATGACTGATAAAACCTGCAAATGACAAGAGGAAAAAACACGACTGAGGTTTAATAAAGACAGCAGCCTTGAATAATGCTGCTGTTAGGCAGCAGAGGATTTTGAATAAGAAAGATGTTCAGAAGCAGAACATTTTTCCATTAAAACTGATGAAATGTGCCTTAAGAGGAATTCAGTTGGTACAGAATGCATAATAGGCTGCTAATTCTCAAAGCATTCCTCTAAAAGCCCAGGATATTTCCCTTGATCTGCTGTTAGACCACCTGCTGACCAAAATCTAGCAGGATATTTTGTTACACGTTATGCTATTGCATTTATATGTAGCAGGCTACTGTTGAAAAATAAATAGAATCGCTTATTTATGCATTGCTCTGAAATATATTCAAATGACATGCTTGTGCAATCTCATTAGTGGCAGACAGAGATGCGGTGTGTGAACCTAATAAATTGGCAGTGGTGTTGGTGGCTCTTATGCACTAGTGATTGAGGGAAACACTACTGACATAGAAACAAAGCAAAAGAGAGCAATAAAGGCTTTTAATAGATTCACAGTGCTATTTTGGTTATTTGCTTCTCTTTTTCCTTTTCACCAAATCTATCGTAGGTCATTGTGTGTGTCATTTTAATGCTGTGACTCAGAGTTGACCTGCTGCTCTACTCTCCATCATCTTGTTTTTATTTAACGGACTATTGCTTTTCACTGCATGTGGTGAGTGTTTCTGTCTAGAACCAAACTTATATTTATAGTAGTGGAAGATTTCTGAGGTTGGTCATTTTTTTTACATTTTTGCTGCTCTTGAGACAACCTCTTACAGCTAAAGAAATTTGCAATGTCTTAAAAAGCTTTTGGGCCTTTAAAAAAGACAGCTACTTTATTTTTTTTAATGTCATTTGATTCTTTCAGCAAAAACATGTTTGTCTACATGTCTGAAGACTACACCAAGTAATAGTTTGACCCTTCCAGACTAGGCCCCCAAGTCAGCCTAGACAATCTCGATGACTTGCCTGAGAATGGCAAAGCCAGCAAACCCTGCAAAAGGGCTTTGTTTAATTTCCAAGGCTGGCAAGGCTGTTTACTATTTGATTAATTACTATTACTTCAGAAACATAAAAGTTGGGTAAATTTGAGATTTGAAATTGTCCCTTAATGGTTATAACCTTATAGCTGAATATTTGATTGTCCTGTGATCTAGAAATCTGTCTTCATCCACTAACCATCTTCTGAGAACCCAATTACAATATGAAACATACAAATACAATTTGGTCTTCCATGTTGTGCAAACATTTGTCACAAATCACCCTTGCTGGTATTAGAATAACAAATAAAATATTCCTTATCTTTCTGTTTTCTATGTAGTTCACAGATGACTATCTAAGGAAGATACCAAGTGGCGAATGGCCCAGAGTGATTGTGGTGGCTGATGGCTCTTGTGGTGACTCCTGCTCTGTACTGGGAATAAACTCAGATTATATTGTAGAGTCCTGCTATGCCTATGGAGCCAATGCCACTATTGAGAGACTGGACCAGAGACAGGTCAGTTCTTTTTTGCAAATATTAAATTGTCCTTTTTATATATTTTATGTTACTGAATATTCAGACACTTTTAATTAGTAAGTGTTAATTTTCTGGTTGTTTTTAATCTTATAAAACAACTAAATATCTAAAGGCTGACAAATACCTGGCCTGACTAAGACAAAGCAGGATGTTTAATAGTCTAGGGACCACACTATAACAAATGTAAGGCAAAAACTGGAGATCCATGCGACAGGGCGACAGCATTGTTAAATAAATTGTTATTCTGATTTTTTTTAAATTTTATTTTATGTCAGTGCGGCACGGTGGCTTAGTGGTTAGCACGTTCGCCTCTCAGCGCTAGGGATTCCCGGTTCGAATCCCCATCTGGGTGGAGTTTCCATGTTCTCCCCGTGTCTGCGTGGGTTTCCTCCGGGTTCTCCGGTTTCCTCCCACAGTCCAAAAACATGGAACAAGTTAATTGAATTCTCAAAATTGCCCCTATAGTGTGTGTCTGTGTGAGTGAGTGTGTGCCCAGCGATGGATTGGCGCCCTCCCCCCCCCCCCCCCCCCCCCCCCCCCCCCCCCCCCCCCCCCCCCCCCCCCCCCCCCCCCCCCCCCCCCCCCCCCCCCCCCCCCCCCCCCCCCCCCCCCCTTTATGTCAGTGTCATATATTGGAATATATTACATCACTGCTTACATTTTAAGTAATCAAAAATGATTTTTGTCTTCGGCAGGTTCCAACGCCAGAGATCAGAGCTCACAGCTTGTACTTTGACCTTTCAGCATATGGCATTGATTCAGTTAAAGAACCTCCAGATTCCTTTCAAACCACATCCAAGCACGGCTTTCACCTAAAAATCTATGGAACATTTCGGAACCGGTACATGGCACTTGTTTGCACAGCTGTCGACTCAAAAATGCTGCATTTTCTGCGGTACACAGCCAATTCCTTGGTAATTGACTTAATTATTACTAATCACTTGTATTCTTGCTAATCATTTTCAATGTTATCAAATTTTACAGGGGACAGCAAACTAGTTTATGTTCCTTTAACTCTTTGACATGATATACTTACATGACAAAAAAACAAATCTTTTTCTAGAACCAAGTGGTATGAGTACATGTTCACTATATGGTTTTTCCAAGGTGTGACACACATCTTGGCAGCTAGTACAAAATATGCAAATATGCAGCTAGTTGCAAAATATGTGGTAAAAATAAATAGCCCAAAAGCTAAAATGCATTAGAGAGAACACTGATGCTAATAATCTCCACAACATTATCCAGCAATTCTTCAACATTTTGTTGTAGTTATTTTGGTCAATGTCTATGCACAATAAACATTTCTTTTGCATACCCTAACTGTAGGCTCCATGTGTATTAGGGTAGTAGTGCAAAAGTGTATAAAATACAATGTGTTTCTAGAAAATAATTCTTCTTAAGAGTGTAAATTAAATTAAACATCAGAGATGTTTTAATTAATTGAAATAAAGCTTAAAATTCTTAACATAACATCTATTGGTTTGTGTTTGAGAGCAAATAACATTACATACAGCAGTTTTTCCACAAAGAACAAGTCAAGGTGACAGTAGTAATAAATATCTCTATTATTTATAACTAAATTTTGTTCATCATATAGAAATTAAACCTTGTAAGAATCAATCAACACTAATAAATAAACCACACACACCTTTGGTATGTGTGTATGTAAAGGCAGGGGGGTAAAAAAGCAGCAAATAGAAAACAAGGTCAGAGCTATCAGTCTATAAAAAGCGTGAAAAAAAATATTGAAAAAGAATAGGAGGGGGTCATTAAGACTATGGCGTCATTGCACAACCTTTTACGTGACAGAGCATTTCATTCATCCCATACTGTTACCTAGATACAGCTATGGACATTCTCTCTGTGTGTTTGAATGAGTGCCTGTGTAAGAAAGAAATGTGACAGTAATGGGCTTGGAGGCTAAGAGAGATGTTACCAAGACACCAAAGAAAGATAGTGGGGGTAGGGATAAAAGACAATTAAGCAAAAATAAATTAGTTGGTGGACAGGATTGAAATAATGCATGTTAATATCTGTTAAATAATTGAGAAATGTACCGAAACACAATGAGACTTCAGTCTAAATGTGTTTTACATAAGAATACATAAACGTTGCATTGGGTTTGTTTTGAGCATTGTGTTTTTTCTTTTACAATTTCCTCTCAGATCATGAAGAACATCTTCCATCAGTCCTTTAATGCTTATAAGACTGACATCGAGCCACGTCTTAGTGAACTGACTTTGCACCGCATGCAATGTAGTCGCAAGCTTTTTGAGATTATGCTGTCTCACCGACGTATTAGTGCAGCCTACATCGAGGGCAGTAACGTGGCCATTACAGTGGAAGGAGAGGCAGCACGTGTGCTCAACTTCGACACTGGTAACTTATATTCTATTTGTTCCATTTTGCACAGAGTTAGGTAATGAATACTAAGCTGAATTTAGAATAATACCATTTTGCTCTGACTTGTATTCAAAAACCATATGTTTAGACATTTTATAATTTCAGAGACCACCCATCAACTATTTGACATTTATACATCTAATAGTAAAGGTGTGCATGTTTGTAAATGTGTGTGATGAGGGACTGCATTTGATTGTAACTGATGTGTGTCTGCTAGGTTGTGGTGTAAATCTGGGCATTAGAGGCTTGGAGTCATTGGGACTGTTTATCTACCGGACTGCCACAGCTCAGGATCAGAATGATGTATTTGAGGCGCTTTCAGCCAAAATTCAGCACTCCAAACAAGTGGCTGAAACATTCAGACAAACTGGGCTGGGTGCAGCTATGTTTGAATGAATATGTGGACAGAAGAAATGTGTCTCGAACTGTTTAACTGACACTGTTTAACTGAGGAGAAATATGTGCTGTGTATGTTGTTTGGATATTTGTAAGTGCCAAAATAAAATTTATCTTTAAATTCAATAATCATAGACAGACAAGATTGTGTTGTAATAATAGGGTTTTGGTTGTTGTGACCTAGATGTTTTAAGGTGGAAGGGTAAGTAGATATAAATGATTAAAAAAATATCTGCCTAGAAATGTAAATATTGTGGTGTTTTATGTTTAAATAAAAGGCGTATCCCATAGCTAACACCTACACAACCAGTGAATGTAATCCTGTCATACATTAAACAAGGCCAGCTTATTGTTTTAATCCTTGCTTACATTTAAAAGATAAGATTGTAATTTCCATATCTCTCAAATTTATTTAAAGCAATTTTACCACCACATATGCCATTAGAAAAAACAAAAAACACATTATCACAATATTCTTATTTTATATTAAATAAAAATAAATTAGTTTATATTAATTTGCATCATGGTCTCATGGTTCAATTTACACAGAAAATACCTTTTGTTTCTACAACAGCTGTGTATAATTTTAACTATTATTTATCTGTTTCAATAAGAATGAAAGTGAATCAGACACTTGGATGAGAATTTCACAGGCATGACATTTGAGGTGATTCGGTAATAATGAATGTAAGTAACAGCGGCCAAGTTATTCTGTTTGAGCCTTTGTTGAAATTCCATGTAAGTTTTTGAGTTCATGCCTAGATGTTTTGACATAAACAACATTGTAGAACACTCATCTTCAAAAACATTATGAAACTCTTAACAGAAATTTAATCTGAATTGTGGCTGGAGTTCAGTATGTGCTTCATTTTAAGTTTAAAAACTCATAACCTAATCTTTCCTGGGCACACACTCACTCACTCACACAGACACACTATATGGGGCAATTTGGAGAACTCAATTGACTTGATTTATGTTTTTGGACTGTGGGAGGAAACCGGAAAACCCGGAGGAAACCCACGCAGACACGGGGAGAACATGGAAACTCCACCCAGATTGAGATTCGAACCGGGAATCCCTAGTGCTGAGAGGAGAACATGCTAACCACTAAGCCACCGTGCCGCCCTCACTAACACACTAATACCCAAATCTACAGGCTTCCCACTACTCCGGGCACGTGTGCAAACATTTCTATATTGTGTAAGAAATACTGTTCAGTTTATGTAGTGTATTACAGTCACAGATGTTTTTACCTTTGCTTTGCTGAGCTGTGATGTCAGAGAACTTAAATGTTCTTTTTAAATAAATGCAATTGCAGAGAGTTATAGTAATAACCAGTTATTCTGAACAGATTTCAGAAGTCGGTGGAGGTGAATGAGACGCACATCACGAAGTAAACTCCCCGTTGACCTTCGTGTAACATCCGGGTCATATTTAATCACTGCAGATTTTTAATTTGATGACGTTCCACATACCACGTGACACTTTTAGGTGGCTGCAGTATGCACTAAAAGAGCAGTATGCAAATTGAAACAAGTTCTTAATAAAGGACTTGTAATGAAGGTGTGCTATTACACTGCCACCTGGTGGTTAACACCCTGCTCCCATTACTAGTGAAATGCTACAGCACAAATAATAGTAAGAAGTCTGCAGGTCTTAGATGTGAAAAACCAAATTTATTATTGTAGCTGGTAATATGTATCATTGAAATTATAGACCTTATAATTTTACAGCCTGGCGAAACTGCAAACGGAGTAGTAATGGATTGTTTTGACAAAGTTACTGTCGTAACAAGTTATTTTTAAAAAGCAAGAAATTAGGCATAATTATAAAAAAAAAAAAAAAAAAAACACTAAATTTAAGACACATTGTGAAACATGACACCATTTTTAGTGGGCCTTTATTTCCACAACCTCTCCAAATGTACAAAAATGATTTATGGTACAAAAAGCAATGGGGAAAAACAAACAAACAAAAAAAAAAAACGAACAACTAATCATTTCACCAGAACCCCTTCCCCCTTTATCCAGGTCAAAGAAAGCATGACTGGACATGGTCTCAAAACCGAAGTGCAACTGTTATTGGTACAGTGAAGGGGAAAGAAATAATCTTAATTGATCCACACTGTACCGCTGCAATATTGACTAATCACAAAAGTTCTGGCCTCAACTTTCCACACAGTCCTTACAGCAGCTGGCCCAAGGTAGCCAATATTGCATCAGAGCATTCAGTTGTTCACTAATGTTGGAAAATAATTCAACTCCTCTACATGACTCCTGTAAAAATATTTGGTTTTGGACACTTTACAGCTCGGACTTCTTCCCCTTTGACTTCTTTTTTCCATCATCCTCTTTTACCACCAGTGGGTTTGTTGCCTCCTTCTTCAAGTAGGAAATAAAGTCGCTCACTTCACGTCCTCCCTAAAAAAAGAAAAAAAAAAGTTAAGTTTTAGTCTTCAAAACACCATTTACATAAACATTTTAAAATCCAAGCACAATCTGAAAACACCAACCCCATATTTCTTTGGACTCTGTTTTTGTCCAGCTGGAGAGAAATAGAGGGTGGGGAACCTGAAAAGTAATATATAACAATCATATAAAAAGGCCACCAGATGCAGTCTTTTTTCAATTATATCTTATAAAGGTTGGCATACTTACCCACTAACTTCATATGGGGAGGGGACATCATTAGCTGTGGCATCCATCTTGGCAATAACAATATTTGGATCATTTGCAAGCTGCAAAAGGAATGCAAATGGTGGATGAAGACCACTTATAACAATTCTCTTTATATACTTTCAAGGCAAATGTTTAAAACTCAAGATATGGTTTACATGCAGAATTATTTCTTTGCCCCAGCAGAGAAAACCAAACAATAAATACTTGTATTTTAAAAAGTATAAGTTATGGGGGAAATTTTTTTTTCAAATAATCACCTTCTCTCCCAGTTCTTTGTATTTAGGCTCCAAGCTTTTGCAATGTCCACACCAGGGAGCATAGAACTCAATAAGGACATCTTTGGTCTCGTCATTTACGATAGAGTCAAAATTTTCAGCAACAAGGACCTAAACATTAATGATTGTTAAACACAACCCAACATAAGTATTTATTACACTTGCTGTCCATTGATTCAGAACAGACAAAAGTTCATCAGTTTCTCTATATAATTGTGTCTAAATTACAAGAAGGTTTTACATGGTGGTAGGTGATTCTCATTACAGCAATGACATTGACTGTGGTAATATGTTTTGTTGGTAAGCGTCATAAGTGAATCAGATGCAGCAGGGCTACTGGAGTATTTTTTTGGCTTTTTAGCTACACTATGTGTCCATGTGTCACTCAGTGTCCACTTTAATAGACATATCCAGCCTACTGGGTTACAAAAATAAAATGAATAGTTCAAGCCATCATTCAATAGATGGTGAAAATTGGTGAATCATTTGGTTTTCATGGTGTAATGTCTTGAATCATCCATGATTATGCTGGTGTGATTAGACAAAAGATTAAAACACAATGCAAACCTATATCCACATAAATGTGCCAGAGACAAGACATTTGAGATGAGGGAGAGAGTTCTGTACACAGTTAACACACTTGCATGTTATATTGTTTCAAGTTTTGCATTAATACTGTCAAACTTGTAGCATTTAAAAAAAATTCTTTGATATGTAATTATATTTCTCTCATTTACTCACTTTGACTGGGCCATCATTATTCTCAGGAATTGGCTCTGATTTCAGGTAGCGCTTAATCTTTCCGTCAAAGTAATCCTGCAAGAACTTCTCCAGGGCCTTTCCATCCCGACTACAAAAAAGAAAATCCCAATTGCTCATGAATATACTGAAAAAGCCTTCACTATGCTTTAGATCACATCACTGACAAACAGTGGGGAAAAATAAATAAATAAAAAAAAAAAAAAAACACAATGGCGGCAGAGTGTTGCAAGTCTGGCTTTCTGTTTAAAAGGACAACATTTTAAACTTTAGGATTGAATACTACTTACGTAAACTCCTCCTGCATGACATATTTATCACCCTTGGCAGTTCTGATTCCAACAACAGGCAGTTCTCCGGCACTGGAGTCCAGGCCGAGCTCAGAGACATCATGGCCAAAGCTATTTTTATTGGCCACAGCGAAGCTCAGCTTTTTACCCTGGTCCAGGAAGCCCTTGGCTACCTTCATGACCCTGTAGATGAAATAAATGGATAAAAGGCATTCAATTGTTTTTCTAAACCAAAAAGGAGATTATGGCAAGATTTCCCATTTTTATCCACTCGCACAGGCAAACAAACTTTTGGGGTAAACTAATTGGTTTAATATTCATTACAGCAGCTCTACCTGTTCCTCCAGTAATTAGATCCTTTGGGATTTTTCTCATAGTCCACATCATAATAAGCTACCAGAAGATCTTTGCCTTTCAGTTGATCTTTATTGTCATCAGTCATGTGAGGGCATATTCCAAGTCTGCCAAAAATGACACACATTAGTTTACAGGCACGTAGTTGTGAATAAAAAATGTTTTATACTTATCAGCACATTTTTATTAACTTACATGTTATCCTGAATGAACTTCTTGATCTTGTTACTAGTGAATTTCTCCTCGCTGAAACTTACACTGCTTTCTTCAAATTTGTTATTGAGATGAGCAGGTCGGAACAGAAGGACACCCCTGCAATGAACAAAAGACTAGGATTGTTAGATTTAAACCTATAATTGCAACTACTGACAAATTCTCTTCACTTACTCTCCAGCAATGTTATGTTTCTTCAAAAGTGCGTCTGCATTAGTGTGAGCAAAGCGGTATGACTCTCGAAGAGCACTGGCTGACTTAAGGAACTCACTCTGGGCAGTGCTTCCAGCATCAGCAAAGAATCCTATGGACAGAATAATTGAAACAAAAATCCCTTTAAATATACATTTCAAAATGAGTTATTATCTCATATTGGGTGAAGTACTTATAAAATAATAAAACAAGTTTAACACTGCTTACCCACTACACTGGCGTCACGACCGCCAATAAGCTTAGAAAATTCTTCCTCAGTTTTAAGCTCCACAGAGGCTGGGCCTGCCTGCTTTTTCAGATGACTGACAATCCCATCTAAAAAAGAAATTAATCAACATGTTGTAAGATCTGAACCTTTCCCAGCCACCACATAACTCCATAACAGGCACAAACTAGGACAGGAAGTGAAATGTTAAGCGATCAAATCTATTAATCAGTTCATTAGAACTGCATGTATTTACTGACGAAAAACACAGACAGAGAATAACACAAATAAAAATCAGACCCGAGGAATAAAGAACAAGAAACAATGACAAACCTGCAGTTCTTGGGCCATCATACGACCCTGAATCCTCTCCATCCCTGAAAATCTTTAAGGTCGGGTAGCCGCTAACACCATACTTGCCACAGACATTGCTGTTGGCAGTACAGTCCACCTAAACGACAGCAGAAAGTCAGTATTAGAACAGTACCCAATTTAATTTGGATGTAAATGTATGCAGACAGCTGAAGGAGCAGAGCTGATAGTCTTACTTTAGCCAGTGAGACGACGCCTTTCAGGCGGGTAGCAGCAGCCTCATATTCAGGAGCAAGGCGTTTACAGTGACCACACCTGTAAGTGTAAATGACCCAACCATTATTATCCTGAGAAGTTACACGTTTGTGATTTGAAACATTGGTATGAAACAGTATTTAGGAACTTTGTTTCCTTTTCAATCAAGTTAAGATCTGAAAGGAGGACATGCTTAGACACTTTTTGTGTCTAAACTCCTGACAAGTCTATCCTGCTGCTGCACAACGTCGCGCAGATGGGAACCAATCATTGACGGACAACGAAACTTCACTGTCCAATTGCAAGGTTACAACAAATGTACACCACGCCCACAATAGATTAGGTCTCAAACCGCACAGTGGATACAGCACTGAAAAGTGTACAACAACGACGCGCTGGGACTGAATTAAGTTCATTTCTTTTCACAGTCTGAAAATCTTTTTACCTAAACGTTAGTGACTGTATTACGAGTTATTAATACATATTAGAATTATTACGAGAACATCGAATTTACGTTAATAAAAACACCCATGCACTGGAGATAAACATTCTCTGGAGGTAGCTAGCTGAAATACACAGAATGCTTTGCATTAACAGCAGCCATCTACAGATCAACTCGAATAGTAATAATAAAAAAAATAATAAACAAAAATGTTCAGCAACGTTTAAATCACATTTATCAGTGAGGATAGAGCTAAATTGAATAAACCGAGCTGAAGCGATGCGAACAGGAAGTAAAGGTCTAATCAGAGTGACTAGCTAACAGACTGATGTATATTAAATTAAAAATAACTCGAGCTATAATTCTCGAACATGAGACTAAAGGTTCTGAACCTACTCCGCAGGATTTGAAGGATGTAACGGAGGCCGTGCTCACCAACGCTGCCGTTTAAACCATGACGCAGAAAATTACAGCAAATTCAAGTGAAAGTGAAAGCACTCAATTAAATGTGGCAGCAAAGTGAATAACCAGCGTGCCCTGCAGAATCAACAGATCAAATCAAGGTCCTCTTTACAACAAAAGGAATCGTACACACTCACCATGGTGCAAAGAACTCCACCAGAATCAGTTCGTGATCTCCGATCCTGCTCTCAAAATCGTCATCTGTAAACTCGAGCACGTCGCTGGCTCTCGCCGCAGCCACAAACACGAGGAATAATAAAGGCAACATTTTACAACGCGAAATGCACGAACGGCTTTGTGTAAATGCTTTAGTTGATCTATAGTCTGTGTGTTGCGGCCCGGTGAAGCTGCGCCGCGCAGAGTGACAGAGTTGAGTGGTCGAGTGGAACAAACCCGGAGCTCCTCAGACGAGTGTGGCAGCTCACCATTGGATTTTCACCCGCGTCACAGCGCCTCAATCAGCCAATCAGAGCGGCGGATTCACAGGGCCCCTCATTAAACATTATTCCACCCTATGGAAGTCGCTCCCGGATCACCTTATCAACTTTGATCTTTACACACCAGTTTCAGGTTCTCCACCCAGCATCCAACAATCTGCATGTACAAATAATGCTACCACCAAAATCTCATTTAGCCACGTCCCAAAGTATACTTTTAGTTGACTGTGATCCTTACACAAGTATTAATATTACTACTACTACTACTTATTATTGTTATTGCTATTATTACTGTAGTTATTATTATTATTATTATCATTAGTTACTACTTAAACCGCATTTACATTGCCTTTTATTGTCACTACATAATCATAGTATTTAAACTTTTTTACTGTTGAATTCCGTTACATCACACTGCATTTCACTTTGTTTTATGTCTAAATGTCATAAATGTCCTGTAATTTCGATTACTTTGTATGTATAGAACATGTGAAGGAATTGACAATAAAGCCTACTTTGACTTTGATATAACCATGCGACAATTCCAGGTTTTCTCCACCCAGCATCCAACAATCTGCTTGTACAAATAATACTACTACCAAAATCTTATTTAGCCACGTCCTAAAGTATACTTTTAGTTGACTGTGATCCTTACACAACAATTCCAGGTTTTCTCCACCCAGAATCCAACAATCTGCACGTATAATAAACCAAAATCTTATTTAACTGTTTTATATACTTTCTAAATAGCGGCGGCACGGTGGCTTAGTGGTTAGCACATTCGCCTCTCAGCGCTAGGGATTCCCGGTTCGAATCTCCATCTGGGTGGAGTTTCCATGTTCTCCCCGTGTCTGCGTAGGTTTCCTCCGGGTTCTCCGGTTTCCTCCCACAGTCCAAAAACATGGATCAAGTTAATTGAATTCTTAAAATTGCCCCATTTAGAGTGTGTCTGTGTAAGTGAGTGTGTGCCCAGCGATGGCTTGGCGCCCTGTCCTGGGTCTATCTGCCCAGCACCCGAGACGTTCTCCCCTGGATGGGCATGGGGAACCCCACCGCGACCCTAATAGAGGATAAGTGGGAGATAATGAATGAATGATATACTTTCTAAATATATTTTTATGTGACTACTAAAGAATAAAGATCAAAGTGACACACAATTGTCCAAAACAAGTGGCTACATGCCCGATATACTACATGCATGGCGATAGAACTGAAATATATAAATTCAGTATAAATGGTGAATAAATGTTTCAGTTTTTTTTTTTTAATATTTTGTATACATTTGTTCAAAATGAGTCACAATTTAAGCAAAGTTCCAGAATAGTAAAACGTCCTCATAAAGACATGCTTCTGCATATTGTTTAACTTAAAATATTTAGTTCAAATATTAATGTTCATTAATTTATTACAGTAAAATGCAGAACATCCCCTGAAAACAACTCATTTAAAATGTGAAATAAAGAAAGTATAACAAACTGGTCTTAAATATTTTTATAAATATAAATGGTGTGCAAATGTATCCAAGAGTACCCTTATATCCTTCTTGTAAAAGAATTACATCCTTGATTCGCACATTATTTTTAGCATTAGCTTTAAAAATTCACTTCTGTAAGATAAATAAAATACTAACTGCCAAGTCAAAAAAGTGTCTGTAAGGCCATTGCTAAAACAAACAGCTGGGAAACCTTTCTGTTAAATTCACACTGGTGAAAGTTTATATTAGTAGTAATAAGATTAGTAACATCATGGATGTAACCTCAGTGCAGTACCTTAATTCTGTCAAATTGTTCTGCTTGAATTGGCTTCAAAAAATTCAACAAAGTAATACTGTCCAACAGAAAAAAATGTGTCTTGTTTATACAATACTTTCTGCAAAAGAACACGCTATCATTTAAACTGAACTGTTCAATAATAAGCATATACAGCAGGAATGCTGGCATCAAAATTCCTGCCAAAATGAGGTTTCTTTTTAGTTGAATTGGCACCAGGGTGTCTGGTCAAGGTCACAATCCAGCGAGGTGCTAATGACAATGCAGGGGGAGCCACTAATGGTCAGCTCTTGCCGAGACTCCACCTTGTAGTGCAGGTTAGTTAGTCCACCCTCTGGGTCAATTTTAAACTGTTCCTATTAAGAACACATGAGCAAAAACAAAATCACAACTTTTATGAAGAATCTACAACCAGCTAGTTTTCTAAAATGAATCCACTTTTATTACAAATACTAGAACACTTTTGTATTGTGTTGAATGATAAAAGACTGCAGAGCTTTAACATCGATACAGAACCGTGCTACTTTATGGTGCATTTGACTTGTTTACTTCACCTGCTTTTGAGCAGCTATCCTCTTCTGATCTCTCTTCCTCCAGGAGGGGTCATGAATGTGCCTGAATGTTTTATACCCTGTGCTTATTCCCTTCGGCCTGAAAAGCTGCATTAATGTTTAAAAAATTAGCACATCTTAAATCACTTAATAATTTTCTACCTTCTACAGAGAACATATTAAAATATAACTGATATCGGTAAAGCATTATAAAAACACAGCCTGTACTATAACGCTGCCACAATAAATAAATTGCAGTTTACAGATGGTTCATTTATAAATCACTGTTTGCAATAAATCACTAATAACAGCAATAAAAATTGTAATAAAATATGTACATGTTTAGTAATTCAGTAAATAAACATTGACAACACAAGAAAGGCAATTAAAAGAACTTCTGAGACTGTTGGTGCACAAACAGAGTACATGTCATGGGAGTCAGCTAACTAGGCGGTGCTTTAGCATAGTTGAGAACAGATTTGCATACACGCTATTAAAATGAATGGGACCATACGAAGTTCCGAGTGATCAGATCTCATCTTATATGTATTAAATGCACATTAAATTGTCCTGCTAGAAGTGAACAGGACCTTTGTCAAGCTTGTCCTGTTTTTTTTTGTATAAAAAAGGTGTATAAAAGTTGGCTAAAAAATGTTTAGCATTTAGTCTCTTGTATTATTTTTTTCCATTAGATTTGATATTTCATTATCAACTTTTCAGATTTCTTATACCTGCAGATCAGCTGCTCTCAGTCTTCTGAAGAACTCATCATCTTCTCTTCCCCATCCCCAGAACCGATTGGACATGCCGTTACACTGTAAACACATTTACAAACACTCTGAATTAGACAATTAAAGACAAGAAACACAGGTAGAAAAAAGATCACGACACGCCTTACCATTTCATAATGTTTCTTGGTAAGCAGCAGAATCCCTCCCACATATGTTTTATAGTGATACAGAGGATGAAGATCGGGTGAGGCTACATGGAATGGTCCATTCTCAGGAAAACCATAGTCTAGAGCTTCATTTTGTGGGAGCAAGTCAACATCATGCATTGCTATGTAGTCAGTGTCATTCCCACTCTCCATGAAGCCGACATTAATCAGAGATGCTCTGTTAAATCTGCAAAAGATGTGAAGTGAGGTGTCTTAAGCTGGCTAGCTTAAAATTCTGCTTCAGGAACAGTTTTCCACAGCAATACTCATGTGGATGCAGCAGATCTTAACTTTTTTATAATTTCTTATTATAATTTATAACTTATGTATAACTAAAAACATTTAACCACTTCTGCCAGCTTCTAAATGCCTTTTCTGCAAGAAGCAGGTTTATATTGTTTAGTGTGAAACAACATGGACAATTCTCTACAGACATTTCAATAAGAACTAAATAATCATGACACATGTACATCAGGAAACTTACCGAAAATGGTCCACCTGGTTGATGACAAGGATCTTGTGTCGAATTTTCTTTTTGTTGAGAAATGCATGCATGTATGGCACAAAAACAAGGAGCTCTTCAAAACGCTCTCGGAAGGGAATGATAAGAGCCAGTTTATGAGGACCCCATGAGGGTTCATCAGCAGATGAGGTGTGGCTGTCTATTGAGCATGGCTGGTGTAAAGCTCGATCAGTCTCTAGCCCCTGATTAAAATCTGATGAACAGCTCAGCTGCAGCCAAAGACAGGAGCCAAAGACGAGCACCATGCACAGACCAAGGAGTTTGAACAATGTGCATTTTCTCCACAGAAACCTATAAAAAATTTAAAAAAAAAGAAAATACTAAGCAAAAATAGAATGGAAAGATGATCTAATTCATAAGCGGATACCAAGATTGATATTCATGCTACTGAATAATTTTTTATTACGGTAAAAAAAAACTGTAAACCTCATTAGGTCTGCACAAAATTTAATAACTAGAAACTTGTAGTAAACTATATAAATAGCCTTACTATTTGTTTTAAAGAGCACAATAGCTGAGAAAAACACACACACAAAAAACAGGCTGTAGATTACTAAATGACAACTCAATATAAACCGCATGCAAATAGTACTTGTTATTGCAGGTGAATGACCCACACAAACCTGTGTACGCTCACCATACAGGCAACTCAACAAAATATCAGCTGTGCATCACAAAGTGCCAAGCAAACACACACACATATACTGTATTCAAAAGGCTACTCACTGCACATCAGCATTATGAGCATCATTTTGCTTTTCTCTTCTTTGAGGTTCAGTATGAAACAAAAACATAACAGCTACATCTTAGCTGTGTGTATATTAGTCCATTAATTACCTTGTGCATGTTTTAGAACAATGTTTTTCGATCCAGGTCCTGAAAGTCTATGGTCTTGTACCTTATAATACTTAGTACTAAATCATTATTTTAATTATGGGTGCACTGATTTCAGCACCCATAATCTGTGCATCTGAAACTTTGCTCATGTACTTATAGTCGTAATACTATTTAGATATAATGAAATTCGATACCTATAATGCTAAAATGACAGTTGTTCTAATAACAGATGTATAATATGAGGCATTGAAATTCACTCAATGAGTTAAAGAGTATTGAAATCATAGATCCTAAGTATAAAAATTAAATTGTTGGTTGGAGCAAACAAAATCTATTCCGTAGGGATGTATGTACTCTCCAAATCTCCAAAGCATTTTGTCCCGGTCAAAAAACATGTGAACTGGTGATAAAATTGTGTGTGTCATCTGGCCTGGTGAGCTGTCCAGTGTGTTTTTCCACTTTTCAACCTACATGCATTAAAAAAATAAGGACAGACATCTCACACAACCTATGTTCAGAATATGTGAATGAAAATATCAAATAAATTAATTAATACATTATTCAAGCCCCCCCCCCCAAAAAAAAGGGCCAGCCATGCAGAATCTATAACAAAAAGATGAACTATTATAAAATAATAAAATACCAAAAATAACAATTAGGTATATAATACATAAAAATAAAGATTAATTACAATATAAAATTATTGTTAGTGTGGCACGGTGGCTTAGTGGTTAGCATGTTCGCCTCTCAGCACTAGGGATTCCCGGTTCAAATCCCAATCTGGGTGGAGTTTCCATGTTTTCCCCGTGTCCGCGTGGGTTTCCTCCCACAGTCCAAAAACATGGATCAAGTCAATCGAGTTCTCCAAATTGCCCTATATAGAGTGTGTGTGTGAGTGTGTGCCCAGCAATAGATTGGCGCCCTGGGTGTATCTGGCCAGCGCACGAAACATTCTCCCCTGGATGGGCATGGGGAACCCCCCGCGACCATAATATAGGATAAAGCGAAAGATGAATGAATGAATTATTGTTAGTCACTATACTAAAAACTAACCAAATTATTTATTACTTTAGTGTTTAGTGTAAAGCTGGTGAATTAAAAGATTATAGAAAGTAATGTGGACATGTTTCTGCAAAATTACATGCATGCATATACATATACATACACACATTATGTGTGTGTGTGTGTGTGTGTGTGTGTAGTATACTCTCGAGAAAAAGGTTGTATTAAAACAATCTAACCTTTTGTCCTCTTTAAAATAAAGTACCGGTTTTCTTCGTGAAGAATACATCATCTTTCTTTCTCTCTAATCACTTTCTCTTTTTTGCAGCTCAGAACTCAGTGGTTGAACAAACAGCTGACCTGTAGCTGTGGAAGTGAGGAGCCAAGTGTTTATTAAACGCAACGCTCTTTTATTAGGTTCGTTGCTGCACTCATCACTTCAGAACGCGCAGGATGCCACTTACCCAGAGCTTTCATCGCTTCAGATCAGTTGCTGAATAAAAAAGCTCGATTCATTTCAACCTGAACGTCTGATTTTGTTGTGGCTCTGAGTTTCGACACGTAGCTCCTTCGCTAACTGTTTACATTACACATAAACAAAGAGCAGTGCCGCGCCGCTTCAACACATCTGTAGACAGTCTGAATCACATCCGTGGTGTTCGTTTAAGGTCAGTGTTTAATAATCTAAAGACACCAAATCAAACAACGTTCAGCGCAATAAAAAATAAAAAAAAATCACACGCTGGCTATTTTACCCCTCCGCTTGCTAAGAAATCTGGAGGGAAACAGCACCACCAAAAAAAGGTTCCTAGTCCTATCCCAAGTTCAGAACGCGTCATGTAATGATCTTTAAATATTGTATTATAAACAGGATTAAAATATTCAATAATAAATAATCATACTCTAGTGAGTCGACACAGAAGTAGTTAATTATTAATGTTGGCAATTACATTAATAACTTGCTTGTAAATATATTATATTGTAGTTTATATTGCAATTATTATATTGCAGCTTAATAGCTTGAAAACTGCAATATATATATATATATATATATATATATATATATATATATATATATATATATATATATATATATATATATTTAAATGTCCATAACTTTAAACACACTTTATTCTAAGTGTAGTTATTATTAGAACTGTTGTTGGAACCAGAATGAGTTTTAGTTAATGAAGCCTTTCCCAGCTTTTAATTGACAAATTTGCCATTGAACCTCAAGGCAGTCACACAAAATTACACCTGAAATCTATCGCTCCACCCAGAAAATACATTCAGGACCTGCTTTACCCAACCATACCACTAGCCCAAGATACTAATATGACTTTATTGCCTTTCGCTTACATAATCTTATTAAAACAAACATTTATTTTAATGTTAATGTAACTAGTTCCTTTTCGGAATTTCTAACAACCTGCACAAAACAAACATGGTGTTTTATTTAGAAACCTGCTAAAATAAACCTCACATTTATGACAATGCACCTCAGCTTTAGTTAAATTCCGCTTGCTGAGAGGGCAGGTCCGGCCATCCCTCCTTGAGCTGTGAAGTAGAACGTGCAATTTAACAGTTTTATAGTTTATCTAAGTACAGCAGACATTTTCAAACCTAAAGAAGACACTTCCAAAAAACAAACCACGTTGTAAAAGTTAAGCTGTATCTAAGACATATCAGTTCAACAGTCATAATATATTAATCACGTGGAAGGACACAAATGTTTTATTGACGTGCAGAAATAAGTAATGTGGAACAATTTTCCCTCCTAAATACGGCTAAAATTTCTCAGCCAGCAATTTAAAAAATGTTTTACTGGTTATGATGTATGACAAGGAAATTACTTCAGGCAAGAAAATCAGTTTGTAATATGAAATGGAGATATTTAGTTCTGAATAAATCTGAGGTTTGCTTATAAAAATATGCAATTGGTGGTAACTTTTCCTTAATTTGGAAATTTCTGAGTACATGGAAATCTCAATGACCATAAACATTAATAGATATTAAATAATGACTAGTACAGCATCTGTAATTGTGATCTCGTTAAAATGTATTTTGATATTTTTATTCCATTTCTCAAAAAAAAAAAAAGTATCAGATGTAAACTAAACAAACAGTGTAAACCCATGTTACTCAGTTTCTTTGCACACAAAAGATACACGGAACACATTTTTTTCAGCACACATGTATCCCGAATTAAGTAATATAATGAAACATTGCAGCATGGACATTAATGAAAAAAATGGGGAAATTTAATTAACAAAACATTATAAAATATGAATAGAAATACATTTACCTGATGGTTCATTAAAAACTGAGTAACAGAGGGTTGTACACCAGAATGAGCTCAGTTTGTGTGCAAGATGAACAATCTGTATCTACAGTAACTTCACACACTAAAGACAAACCAATAAAAGGGACAGCGCCAAAGCTAAATGAATCATGAAAAGGCCAGTTTTATAATGTATTTACTTACTGAAATAAAAAGTGGTATGAGTTCATAAAAAGTCCTAGATTTTTAAATTGCTTCAATATTGCTGATAGCATGGAGAAAGAAATCTCCCCTGGAGTTCAAAATGTACCACACACAAATACAAATATGGTTAAATAAAGCTTAAATCAAGACCAAGAAGTTCAGCAGTCGTCTTGACTTGTCAATCTTTGTACTGCATTAACAAGAAGCAATCAGTCCCAGCCTAAACCAATTTCTTGGCCTCAAAGAAACTCTTGAGATGTCTCATTTGCCAGAATCCAATTGCCACCAGGATTAGTGTCTGAACAATAGACCACCACAGGACTCTTTGGTTGGTGCTTTCACTGGTCTGTCTGAAGCGTTCTTCTCGGAACTGTTGGAATTAAAGGAAACAAGTTAACAAATAAACCTATAGGTAAGCATTTACATGTGACATTACTACATTCCATGCTAAAAAATGAACTTACTCTCTGATAGTTCTGCTCCTTCTGGATCTGATCAACTTGCTCTACAAGCTGACGAACTCTTAGCTGCAGTTCAGACAGCTTGTCTTTAGCTGCAATCTCAGCATAGTTGTTTGCATGTTCACCCACTTGGATATCCAGATGGACTCTCTGTAATGAAGAAACATAGCACCTTTAAGTTAAATGTTTGAAGAGGTTAGGTTTTAAGCACCATTTAGTATCATTATCAGATGACATTATTTCAGATTTTCTGTAAGCAGTAAAAGTTTCGTATAGGATGTTATATTAATGAAATAACCTTTAATGCAACAACACATCTGTATATTATTGTAGAGTATGTAATGTGGTAAAATCATTATATATTTATTATTTATCCATTAATAGAAATACAGGATACAGTGGCAGCTCAGCAAGTATGTGAATGATCATGAACACAAAGTTTAACTCACAAGCATTCCACCAGCGAACAGAGAAAACTTAGAGGAGTTGGAGTGCAAACAGATCTGGTGTTCACCAGGTGTATGGGAGGTAAAAGTAAACCTTCCTTCTGATCCATACTGACGAGACATGATCACCTTAATCACAAAACAGAAAAATATCATTAGGTAATACATGTTGACAAGTATACCACCATAAACACTGGTGACTTAACGAACAATAAAACAAATTACTTTCTCATCAGGATCTTTAACTTCCACAAACATTCCGAGTCCTGGTGTGGCAGGCATATACGATTCACTCTGTTTGTCATACAGCTGCGTTCGATAATTACCTGCAATAAACAAACATAGTTGGATCATTGTATTTTAGCATGCAAAACACAACTCATCCAAATACCTTTTAGAAGGAAGACAAGACAAAAACAAATTTGTAACACAGGAGAATGTAGAAGGACAAATAGTAGTTAAGGCATTCAAGTTATCCATAAGGTTGGTGACTTGATGCCAATGTTACGTCCCCAAGCAACATCCACCAGAGCCTTCAGTTGCTCACATTGTATGCACAAGTTTTGGCTAACTGATAAAAATTCTAAAGCCATCTTTGCATAAGCAAGAGAGAGATACTAAAAACAGAGTAATAGAATACTAAAAGAGACAGATATTAAAAAGAATAACCCATTTTTAAACATTTTGCAAATTTAACAAACATTCGTTTATGACTTCTGGTCTTTATTATAGTGAATGCTGGACGGCTTTTACAGAAACATATGGCGTAATGAGGGGCAATAACAGTGTGCAAGAGGAGGACATTCAATGTTACTTACACAACAGGTGGGAAATGACAAAATATGAAAAAGAAAGACTGAAACAAACATATTATGAGAGCTCAAAGAAAGTCAATTATATTAATAAAAGTATACCAGATGAACCTCACGACAGTATCTACGCAGCCTACAGGAATCTATGAAAGGTTTTTTCTCTGAAGGTTAATAAAACAGCATTCAGAACATTTAAAGCTCAGACATTCTGCAGATAAACGCTTAAAGACCACAGAGTAGAATAGACATATAATTCCGCTGAGTTAAATGACCTAAAAACTTTAGGAAATGACACTCATAATTGATTATTCTCTAGAACTAGTTTAAAACAGATTTGTTTATTTATTTTGAATAACATAAAGCAAATGGCATGACTATCAGATGAGGTCTCGCTGCCGTTGTGTTTGGACTGAACTGACGGCAGCAGTGAGGCGGATGCTAACGCTGTAGCTCCCCGGGTTTACAGTGAAGGCCAGCAAACCGGAACTTTCAGAACTTTCATTTACTTTACTGACCGATTATCATCGTTTCATCCGGAATCTCTTCTATGAAGCATTTCTTCTCGGTCTCCCCGATGTGGAAGTACAGCGCAGAAACGCTGGAACAAAAATAAAACAGTGCAAACGTGCTCGACTTCAACTGCATTCTGAAAGCCACCATGTTACCGCTATGCACGAGCACTGTGCTGAGTCTGCGCACAAGCGCCACTGCCACGTAACCTATCGCCGGAAAGTGTCCAATCAGAATTCAGGTTAATGTTGCAACAGACCAGTGGGAATCGACTCTAGTTGTTGGTTCTTATGGGTGCGTCACAAATTGCTCGTTCATTGGTAAATAGTATTTCACGGCACGGTGGTTTAGCACGTTCTCCTTTCAGCGCTAGGGATTCCTGGTTCGAATCTCCATCTGGGTGGAGTTTCCATGTTCTCCCCGTGTCCGCGTGTGTTTCCTCCGGGTTCTCCGGTTTCCTCTTACAATGTAAAAACACTGATCAAGTCAATTGAGTTGTCCAAATTGCCCCATGTAGAGTGTGTTTATTTGCGTGTCTGTGTGAGTGAGTGTGTGCCCAGAATGGTTATAAACGCAGCCCCTAAAGGACACGGAAATTTTGAGGTTATTGTGTACATGCGGGGCAGCATGGTGGCTTAGTGGTTAGCACGTTCACCTCTCAGCGCTAGGGATTCCCGGTTTGAATCCCCGTTTTCACGTGGGTTTCCTCCCACAGTCCAAAAACATGGATCGAGTCAATTGAATTCTCCAAATTGCCCCATATAGAGTGTGTCTGTGTGAGTGAGTGTGCGTCCAGCGATGGAATGGCGCCCTGTCTTGGGTCTATCTGCCCAGTGCCCGAAACGTTCTCCCCTGGATGGGCATAGGGAACCCCACCGCGACCCTAATAGAGGATAAAGCGGGAGATAATGAATGAATAAATGTGTACACGCGTAGTTTCAGATATTGTGTCAAGATGTCAAATAAGTGCCTGTTATGAAATTGTGTTGAAAACACTGTATGAAAGAATATGAATCTTATATAATGGTAATGTCTGAACTAAATCGTACAAAAGTTTTAAGAAGTGGATAAATTGCTCTGCAGTGGATAAAAACCTGTTCCTGAATAATAATGATATACAGATATCCAGTCCGTCATAAAATTGCCCAACTTATGACCTACTACTATTTTAGTTGTAGGGTGCATTTAGCAATTTCTGTCATTTATGTTTTTAAAATTTATATTGTGTATTTATTAGTGTTAACACATAATTCATAAATACACAAAGTTGTCCATTCCCATCAAGTACTATGGCTGAATTGATGTTTGGGAAAGGCACTGAACCTATTGCTCCCTGACACCATGCACAGGGCAGGTGTGCTCATTTCACACACAGCTGGGTTAAATGCGAAGGACATTTGGCAAATTATATTACTTTATCACTATTGCCTGAAAGCCTGCTCTGATGCGTACAGTACATATAAGTACTTTAGGTTTACTCCTTTAATTTGTTTATGTGCCTATATCCTCCCATCTGTCTAAACTTTGCAACCTTGCCACTGTCAACAAAACAATTTATTAATAGAAAAAAATATTTTAAAGCAACGGATACTGGAAGAACTCCTTTATTTACAATACAGCTTTAAAGGAAACAGACCTATGACATAAGGCTTCATTTATATGTCACATCAGTACACTTCATTCCATCTGTATTGCATCACAAAACTACCTCATGTAGGTTAAATCTGTTTTAAACCACTAATTAAAGAATTAAGTTTGCATCCCAGAATAGTTCAGCCCATGTGATTACAAACGAAAGAACAAGCATTTATAAAGGTTGTGACATTAACACATAAGAAAATGAAATTCTCAGATCAGTAAACAAAGAATAAATACAATCATTGCATCATTTAATGTGTTAATGGTTATTGATTCAGTATTGAAACCTACAGTGTGACATCATTGTCATACTGTCTGTCTTTTTTTTTTATCAGTAAAAATACTACTGTAGCTCATTAATCTCAAAAGAATACCAACCATTTTTTTTGTATTTAGAACGATGAACTAATGACAGTGAAATATACGTGTAGAAGTCAGAAACAGCCATCATTAAGCATTTAATAAATGAACCTGATGTTGAGCATCTTGTTACAGGATTTAAAAAAAGAAAAAAACGAAAAGAAAAAGACAGCTTTGTTTCCAAAACGATGACTATTTAATCCTATTGACAAAAGCTTAACCAAAAAAGCCAAAGCATTCTTCAGAACACTATACAAAACCCTTTATCCTTATAGACATCTAATGAAACTATAATCAAAAGAAGTGCAGATGAATACATTAATGTTTTTGCCAGTAAAAAAAAAAAATAGATTTGTAGGAAACAAAGCATTCCAAAGTACATATCAAACATAAATCAGTCACAATTCACCACATAAGAACTCCTTTTTGTTGAACAGTTGTTAACAATTTTACTTTTGAAATACGGTCTTTGATACACATTGTGTACAGTGGTATACAAAGAAACTAAAATCATCTCAGCCAACATTCAGCCAGCAACCCCACACTTTTACTGTAGACAGAACACACTTCTGTTCATTGTCTGCTTCAGTATTTGAACAGCTGCTAAAATTTCACATTCATGTCTTCAAACTATCTTTAGTTTGTAGAAATTGTCCTCTTAAAATTTATTTCTAGTAAAACCTTTTATTTCTCTCTTGTCGTTTCTGAAAGACCACTGCACCCACAACACCGCAAACCACAATCCCAAGAAGTGCACATAGGAGGAGTAGGAAGATCTTCCAGCCAGTAAGAGGTGTGCTCCGGAAATTACCAGTGAAGTCATCAATATTGTCTAAAGATAATTAATAAAAAAAAGTAATTTAGGGTCATTAAATGGTCTATAAATTACACCATCATTTACTGACAATTTAATGAATGAATGTTTCTATATATAGTCATCAAACTATTATTTATCCTAATAAACAAAAAAAAAAACAAAAAAAAACTAGTTTTTTACCTTTTGGAGATTTGAGTAGACTAACACTTGGCTCGATCTTAGTCCAGTCTTGGCTGTCCTCTTCAGGTGTGTGTTCTACCATCAGTTGGTACATTTTCATAGAAATAATATCATGGTTGTCTGCGTAACGAAGACAAAAGATTCATATTTACCCATTATGAATAATTATTAGTTATATTAATTACAATGTCAACTCCTTACCTGAAAGATCTCCAGTGGCTGCAGAAGCTCCAAAATAGTAGCCAGTTGGAAGGCGTACACCCCCAATGTCAATACATTCCTTCCACTCATTTCGGTCATCAACATCGACCATAATCTACAAACACATTGTGAACAAAATTAAATACATTAACAGCTTCTTAACATTTTGCTCTTTATAAACAATCCTAACAAAATGTGATGTTTGTTGTTTTTCGTAATCGATTACTTCGACATAGTCGATGCGTTGCACCAGCCCTAGTCTGTAAAAATCTGTTTAACAGGACTTTGTATAGCAGCCAACTCTACAAATACCAAGCACACCCAAAAATAGTGGGTGACACCAAGCACTACAAAGGGAACATGTAAAACCAGTCCTTGGTTGCAACATTCATCATCTCTCATGAAATTTGGAAAAAAGAAATGCAATCAGATAAAAAAAAAAAAAAAAACCCCCCCCCCCCCCCCCCCCCCCCCCCCCCCCCCCCCCCCCCCCCCCCCCCCCCCCCCCCCCCCCCCCCCCCCCCCCCCCCCCCCCCCCCCCCCCCCCCCTCATTAGTGCGACCGTCTTTTCCATGATCATACGCCAAGGAACCATTATTCACCATTGCCGAAATATAGGGAAATGAACGCTACAAGATAACAAGATGAATTAGTAAAAAGAATTAGAATAAGTTTTATACATATATATATATACATACATATATATATATATACACACACAGACACACTTAAATTACATAGTGAAAAAAGGTGAAATGTTATGAAATAGGATTGAGTGATATGATTTTACCACTAATACAACTTTAAGCAGTCCCTGTTACCGGACTGAATAGACTGTTAATTACAATTTGTTTTATGGAAAACCGTTAATCAATTAATATGATACAAGCCTTGAATATGTATCACATGAAAACAAAATGACAGTATAAGCTTCCACAACCACTCAACATGCAAAAAAAGCACACAGAATTACATACTACATTTAAATACACTTTAATTTTGTTAACTTACATCTGTGACCTCAGCATTTGGGTAAGTGTCTATAAATATTGCCAGGCCATTGAAGTGGTCATTGCTGCCAGAGCCTGCTGAAAACAATCACCAGTAAGTAAAGCACACTTACATCCATGCCGTGGAGATCATTGCGGAAAGTATCCACAAAAATAGCCAGGCCTACAAAATGGTCTTGATTTCCAAAGACTGGTCCTAAATAAAAGTAAAAGTATGACAACACAAAATGAACTCGAGACAAAACTGTAAAACAAACAAGTAAATGAATAAATGATTAAATGAATAGAATGTATGCATAACAAATACATTTAACATAAAAAAATAACAAAACTTAACACAAAACATTTAATATGTCAAACAAAAAGATGAATGAGGAAAACAACCTGTCTTTCCTATTTCTTATTTAAACTGAATACTGCAAGTTGTCTGCTTTCCTATCATCATATATTTTTTGTCTAAAATCCATGTTATTTTCAGACATTACTTGTCAGAAAGTAAAGTGACTACTTTGTTTGCAAACCTACCAGGATATAATCTTTCCTTTGTGTACCAGATAGCAACGCCATCCCCATGCAGATTCTTCTTCCCTGATCCATGGACTTTAAATTGCACATGCATTTCCCAGTCTTTTAAGTAACAAGGCTGAAATCAAGAAAATTTTATTTTAATAAAATTTCTAAACTAAAAAGATTCAGCTCATCAAAATTTCACAGGGTTCAAGTCTTTTAACTAATCTAGTTGGCTAACAAAAACTATACAATTTCTATGGATTCACCTCTTCAAAACATCTAGTAGTTAATTTTATTGCACAAACAGCCACCTAGCTTTGTATGTGCTAATGCAAAATAGGGCACCAATTTACAACTAATGTTAAAGCATACTGTCAGAGTAAAATATAAGAAAACATTAGAAAATGATTTCCTGTGTTCAATAATGTTGAAATATATCGTCTGTAAGCTGATGCAACACACTTCAATTGCCTCAGGATCTGGTGTGACAAAACAACTCACCACTGTATTCCAGACAGAACCCTGCTTGCTACGTTCATCAGGTGTCAAACGTATGTACTGGCTTGTGACCAAAGTACTACCCCAAAAATCCCATTGACTTGTAGGACCTGATCCGACACCTAAATATATAGATAAGACAAAACAGCATATTTTCAAAAATATTTATTTTATTTTGAAATAAATGTTATATACCCAAAGGTAGTTAATACAACCTGCATTTATAGCATGTAGTAAAACGTGAACATATATGCTCATATTTATTTTTTTTTATCTATGCCAAAAAACAGCCAAAAGTATAAAATAAATTACAAAATAAAATAAAATAAGTCAAGTGTTTTAATCTGGTATGTTTTTTTTTTTTTTACACATTTTTAAAAACAAAGCTCAAGCCAAATTTATAGCATTGTGCAACTCTAATAAATTTATTATAACAAAAAAGAACTACAATATTACGTTGTAATACTCTCTTGTTCTTTAATGATAGCTGGAGCTCTTTGGAGCAGATTTAAATGACAATTCAAAACCGAATAATATCTGATATGCTATATTATTATAAAATAAAATTAAATAAAACGTGTGCATGTAATGTGTCAGATTTTCGATTACTCGATTTTATTCTGATTAATAAACCAGGGTCCTCCACGGCTGCAGAAAGTACAGACGATGACATGTACAAGTCAATAGAATTATGTTTCATTATTTTTAGTTTAATATAGTTTCAGTTACATGGGCTAAATATTTTAACGTTACAATAAGTAGACTCGTTCACTGCCAAAGTCACAGCCACTAAAACCCTTTTATCTTTTATATATTTTTAAAATGATTTCTGGTTTTAGTGATGAATCTCTCTGCAGACAGAGGGTTGTTAGTTAATATTCACACTAACGCTTTAAGTCGTCAGCAGGACAGACTCTAAAAGCAAGCGTGTTCTCACCTTGATACGGTTTAATGAGTGAATGTTCCCGCTTTAAGTGCTCAGCATTGCCGTCTGTTATATCAGAGAGAACTACCGAAAAATGGCAAAACCACACAAGTAAAAAGACTTTGCTGACACCATTATGAAAGTATCCGCGAAGCGATAGTTTTCTCTGTACAGCCATGATCGTTTGCTAAGTCTTTCTCGAAAACCAACTTCCGGTTCCTTGCGACACGCTCGTATTTACTTAGGTCGCGTCCTAATCCGCACACTTCCCACTAACAAGTCTACTACATTTTACGCCAAAAACAGCGTCCGAACTCCGAATGCGTCTCCGCCGTTTTTATGACTTTAAACTTGTTTTTATATACATAGGTATTGTTATTAATGATCAAGGTACTGAACTATGAACGAATGCACAGTACATTGTCAAAAAGCAAAACTATATTTTCTTTTTTTTGTTTAAGGTTTTGTTTACAATAGTTTAACATTGTCTTACATCACACATGCTTAGAATTAGGCACTCACAATTAATAGATTTGCTTTGAAAAGAAATATTTTATAAATAAACGTCAATAAGTACATCCCTTGAACATGTTTTATATGGTTGGGTCTTTGGCGAATGTTTTTAATACAGATGCACACAGCCTTAGTCAGGTCTATAAATAAAAGATGAGTAAGTATTATGGCCACATTATTAGTTCATCACAGGCCAGACAAATATACTGACACATTCACACCTAACAGTAAACTTACTATAAGTTTCTGTAATGTGAATTTCTATATTTTATATTTATAGTTTTTACTCTTATTTTACAATTTCATCACTGTAACAATGGATCTGAGAAATTATCTATTAAATATCAGAATAACTATAAAATAAAAACAATAACAGTCATTGTAATTCAGTATTATTATCAGACCTTTATTTGTTTTTTTTATACATTATAGTGAGTAATACTCACTGTTTCAGTACTCAATACTACAGTTACCAACAAACATTTGCAAAATGCAAGATGCAGAACATGAACACAGTAAAACGATAAATACAAGTACAAACTTTTAAAACAGACACGTTTGTTTATTACTGAATGTTACACAGAATAAAGGTATGTTCAGATACATTCAATATTACAGCAAGTCACAAGGCTTCATGTAAAAAAAAAACACCATATGGAAGTCTGTATTCAATAAATTATACATGTTTCTTTCCACTGCAATACTCTGCATGACGATCAGTGAGAGTCTGAGCAAAGTCCGATTTCCAGTCTCTCTGAAAAATCTCCAGTAGTTGATTCTGTACAGTTCGCTGGTCTAGTTCCAGCACAGAGCCTGTTTGATTAATAACAAGCCCAACTCCAGCAGTCTGACTGAAATAGTTCTGAGACCAATTGGATGTTCCTGTAAACACAATAGAAAAATGTAACACATATTAGATGTGGCAATTTGAAATTACCTTAGCCCAAGTAAGTGGTTAATAACTCCAATAAAATAGTTATTTGCATTTAGCCAAACACAAAAACTGCACATGGCTTACCTATGTAGACAACTTGATCTGTCACCATGTATTTGGCATGGTTAACTCGGGCAAATGGGATCTGCCCCTGCTCTGGTGTATAAGGTACCTCAAATACTTTCTGTAAAATTCAAAGTCAATGAAGAATTACTCAATAAAAAAAAGTTGATTCTTTATTTACATTTAAAAGCTTCAACTTACAACTTGAACATTGCAGTTAAGGGGTTGTTTCTTGAGAACTGATAACGATTGTAAGAAGATAAACATGGCTCCGGGAGAGTGGCTCCAACAGCTGACTAATAAATTTACCTCCACTCCTCGTGCACACGCAGCATCTCGTAATGCTGAGTCAATGGCTGGCCAAAACCTACAGTGGACAAAAGCCCAAGATTATATTTCCCAAACTGTCCATGAGCCTTAATGATGACGACAAGTTCTTTTACAGTGTCATTAAAATATCTGCAGTTCAGTTATATTTCTCTAAGCCAAATATAATGTGATATCAGCAGTGCATGAAACAATGTGTAGAATACTAAATACTTTTCATAATTTCTAATTATAAAGTGGGGACTGGGGCTGGATCTCAGGATTAGCTGGATGAAAGTCAGTTATCATTCTTGTATAAATCACCTGTCCATCACTATCATAAGGTTAAAAACACAAACATTCATGCACATGTTTGCTTTCATCAAGTATGTAAGCTATACTACTATGCTGTAATTTGTTTCCTCACTTTTTAATCATGATTTTTATATTTAACATATCCTTAAATCCCTTGTTTAGGAATTTTGGCTAATCATACCCAAAGGGTCCTCTTTACAAAAATCATTAAGTGTAAATACAACCCAGGACAGTAAGATGAGAAGCTGCTACGGGGTCTTCTAGAATTACTAGGCTCCATGTTTTTAACTGATGTTACTAAAGCTGGGTTACAAGTAGTTCTTAAGAATGAATTATCAGCACAACATAACAAAACCCTCAATTTTTTTTTAAATAAGGGGAAAGATGACTATGAATAGAATTAGATGAATGGATGAAGGTTACCTTATTGGATGTGTGAACTGAGACATGGGAAGGTAATCCATAACAGATATGTAAATAAATTCCTTGGCATCAGCAATCACAGAGAGGATAGCTGAGAGATCATCTGTCCGGCCGTTTGCCGATAACTGAGGTGGAGCACTCTGAAATTATAAATGGACAGATTAACATGAGGAAAAAAAAACACATGACATACTGTACCAGATTTAACACAGAAACATTAACAACAGTGACAGTTCATGCATTATGTTCACTTCAAATCTTGTTTTTTGAAGTGGCTGGATACCATTTGAGAAGAAAAAACAAGTGCAAAATATATAGTAGAAATAGTATAGAATTAGATATAATCAATATATTACAAGAAATATTGTGTATACAAATTCAAGGCCATTTGTTTCAGACAGACATCATTTAGGTTATATTGTGGAAATTGATATATTGGAAATTGGTATCCATTTGATATATTTGTGAGAGCAAGGCCATGGGACTCACAGACAAATAGACACGTGCAGGAACACCGTTGAATTTAACAATTAATGGGTACTTAATACTGGAAAGTGCTGAGAATCGACCAGGCCAATACGAAGGAAGAGAACTAGTATTCTGAGCACCGATTTCCCAATAGATTCCAAATATCCGTGATGCATCCTGTGCCAAACAGCTGCAGTCCTCTACAGAAACTCCAACTTCCTTTACCTAAATGGCAACAAACAGCAAGAGAAAAAACATAATTTAGTGCAACATCCAAAGTAAATGGTGAGATTAAGGATATAGTCAGTGGTCCTAGTGATAGAGTGCCATATTAAATCTGAACATATAAAAAACAACCAATTTACCAATGTTAGATTAAACAGTTAAACACTTTAGAAATACCTGCGTTAAAGAGCGCCAGTCCATGTTTGCACTACCTAAATACATGTGCTTTTTGTCAACAACCCACAGCTTAGTGTGAACGATGCCTCCAGTGATGCTTTGTAGATTAACTTCTCGAACCTCTGCACCTTAAAATGTAAAACAAATTACAATTAACTTTCTAGCTGAAAATAAAGGTTAAATACAAGAGAATAAAAGAACAACAAAGCAAATCTACCAGTTTCTGTTAGCTCATCTGTATCTGCTCTGTAAGTCTGAGGGGCATTAACTGCAATTTTTAAATCCACTTTCTTAAATTCAAGCTGTTTCATTTGTCTGAACAGTTCTTTGCCCTGGAAAAAGCACAGTTCAATTGCTGTTGAATAGTCTTTTTTTTGTCATTTGGATTGTATTTTCTCATAAAATAGCAATGAGGCTGTGTATTATTGAAATTATATCTTGAGAACAGGCAGTTATCGGCATTTCATTTCACATTGTCACATTTAAGCAATCAATTATTTGGAAAAATTATCTAAATATTGCTACTGTATCAACTATTCTGCATTATTATGGTAATAGAATAAAATACTAGATCTTTCGTTCATTTTGACCAATATTGTAGAGCAGCTTTGAGAAGCAACCAAAACAAAAGATCTGGTTTATAAAACAATCAACTGAAACATGTTATGATAAGGATAAATCATATATGTCTGTTAATAAATTATATGTGATACAAAAATACCATAATTATTTAAATGAGCTGGTCCAACTAATTCTTACCTGCATAGCACTGGGCTCAATTGAACCGATATCTGAGTCTCTTAGAGTCAGGTAGAAAGCAGCAATGCTCACTGAGCTGTTCGCTCGGTTTAGCAGGTTGGCCCACGTTTGTGAGATTGTCTGCAGGTTTGGAGAACCTGAAGGAAACCGCATTCCTTCGGGAATACTTTCAGCTAGCGTCAGTCTGGTACCAAAAGACCACAGTTCTTATAAGTGTCTTAAAATTGTCAATAAAATATATGCAAATTTAAGTTTAAATTTATTTTACCTGCATTCAGAACTGCATTGTTCTTGGGGCAGCCAGAAGCCTTCAAGCCAATGCAGTTCCAGTTGTACCATTAGCTGAGATACAGATCTAGGTACCCCATAGAGCCAGATGTGTTGACCAAATCCGCCCAGGAGTAGCAGAACTGCAGGTAACAAAAATAAGGCGGCAATGCTCTTCCTTCTTGTCTGCCAAAACACAAAAAACACAAATTATGTAATGTTTGAAAATAAATCTATAATCCACTAATCTACCATCTTGTGTAACATACTGTTTAAACAGAATTACTGTACAAAATAATGAAATTCTATCCCAATCACTGTTATATATATATATATATATATATATATATCAGAACAAATGCAAGCTTACGTTTGTAGAGCTGACATTATTGTCGTCCACATGTACAGATTCCACTGTTTTAACCTTTGCAGGAACATCCAGAACTTTTTCTTTCAAAGTTTCTTCAGAAGATGCTGCACATTGTCCATCTCTCTTCAAGTCACAGCTCTGTTCACCAGCATCACTGATAAGAGACTTTGATACTTTTTTAATAACCCTATTCTCTAAATCCTCACTGAAAAGATGTAAGGATTCACTGGTTTGTTGTGTAAATTCTTCCAGCTGATCATTTAAACTTTGTTTGGAAACAGAAAAAGTCTTTATATTTGCACTTTCATCCTCCACTAGAGGTTCTGAGGCCAAGGGTATCCCTGCCCTAATGCTGGGTCGCTTTAGTGATTTATCAGACATCTCAGAGTCTCCAGTTGTTTGAGATTTTGATTCAGGCATGTGGTCTTCCCTAAATGGAACTGATGTGGTCTCAAAAGTTCTGGCTGTTATAAAGTCTAAGGACCCAACAGAAGAGATATCATCGGTGTTGGATGAGTGCATCTGTGAAGGCACATTTGTCAAACTCGTTTCTCTGTCGCCAAATGTTGGCAGTTTTGAAATAGAAGGATCTCCTCCTTCTTTTGAATGGCTTTCCTGCATGGATCCCTCAGCTTTAACTGGCACTGGTGCCTCAGTAATTTGGGGAGTGGTTTTCTTGCGTGCCAGCGAGCTTTGGAAAGTAGGGATGCGAGAAGAAGGTTTTCCAGCCTTGCGGTATTCTTCCCCTTCCATCTTCCTTTCCGTCGTACCCTTCTCTTCATCATCCTTCATAGACTGATGTTCAGATGCCTCAATATCACTTTTGGATTCCTGTATTGAAAAGATATTTTCGGAGTGTATTACAGGATTTTTCCATTTCTGCACGACACATAATACACACTAAATCTAAAAGCACAGCTGATCTAGTGGATTACAGACTAAACCCTTAATGTCTAAATCCGACTAAAGTCAAATAAACATGCACAAAACATTTTACATCAGAGACGCGCCACACGAAGGAAGACGCCAGGAGCCGGTTGCTGGCTCAAACACAACGGATGTAAACTTTTTCCAACAAAAGGCAAATAAATAAGATTTAAAGCTATTCAGTTAATTACTTAAACGCTACCTACAGAAACATCGTCTACTTACCATGACGCGCTGTTCCGGATAAAATGCGAGCTAGTTATATGACAAGTTTATAACATGAATAATACAATACGTGGAAACTAGTCGTCTATGAAGTCAAATCCAGTAAAACGAATGACTTTGTGATGTTGATAAAAGTGTTACTGGTTAACTTTATCGGCAAAGTTAGCTGTAAAATGCTAAATTATGTTCGAAGACAAATATTGTTAGTACAGCATGCTGGCTTTAGTCTCTTCCTCTCTTTCTCTCTAGTTCTCTCTCTCTCCTCTGCTACGTGGCTGTGGCTCTGCAGAGAGAGAGAGAGAGAGAGAGAGAGAGAGAGAGAAAGAGAGAGAGAGAAAGACCTCGCCTACTGCAGTTGAGCTCAGCGGCTCCGCCGCACTGCTGTACCGGTTCCTCGGCCGCGATGAGTCTGAAACACTGCGGGAGGGCAGCTCTCTGCCTCCGTCCCACCACCACCACCAACAATTACACAGAAGTAAATAATCAAACACATTGAATGTAAATAGGTTGCTGTTACATCATTTGTATTTAGTGTTATGCAACGTTACAGTGGTTTGAATGTTTCTCTCCCTATTGGTGCTGATGAGACCAGAGCACTGACTGTCCTCAATACATCCATAGAAATACATTGCAATACACTTCAAAGGGTTCAGGTAAATAATAAAGTAACAAAACCAATTGTTTAAAGTTTAAAAATGCTCTCAATTTTATATGTTATATTCTTTCATCCGGGGCGGCACGGTGGCTTAGTGGTTAGAACGTTCACCTCTCAGCGCTAGGGATTCCCAGTTCCAATCCCCATCTGGGTGGAGTTTCCATGTTCTCCCCGTGTCTGCGTGGGTTTCCTCCGGGTTCTCCGGTTTCCTCCCACAGTCCAAAAACATGGATCAAGTCAATTGAATTCTCAAAATTGCCCCATATAGAGTGTGTCTGTGCCCAGCGATGGATTGGCGCCCTGTCCTGGGTCTATCTGCGCAGCGCCCGAGACGTTCTTCATGACGATGGGCAAGGGGAACCCCACCATGACCCTAATAGAGGATAAAAGCGGGCGATAATGAATAATGAATATTTTTCCATCCACCGATACATTATTTTCTGCCTAATCCTATACTATGTTCGCAGGGTGTTCCCCATGCCCATCCAGGGAAGAACATTTTAGGCACTGGGCATATTTAGTGCAGCTAATTTACCTTGAATTCATGTGTTTGGACTGTGGGAGGACCTGGAGAAATTGAAGGAAACCCACACAGACATGGGGAGAACATGAAAGACTTGTGTGAACACTGGTGAATGATCAGAGGACATTGATGCTGTTTCTCAAACTGAGCTACTTTCTCTGATCTACTAGCTGGAACAATATGGTAGCTGTGTCTTATGATATGCACAGTACATTAGCACAGTGCTTAAAAACTCCAGCAGCATTGCTATGTCTGACCAACTCATACCTTATTAATACCTCCCTTTTAGTTGGTCTGTGGGGTCCAGGCTATTAAAGAGGGCTGACACAATATTAAGAGACAGGTGGGTTACAGCCTGTAATCATACAACTAAGCAGTGAGCTGGTCAACGTATGCGTATAGAAATAAAGAGGCGTGCCTCATAATGTTTACTACAGGCCTTCAGGATTTTAGGTCTGTAACTACGTCATCAGTTGTAGTCTCTGATCTAACCGCTAGATGGAGACACAAAATAATAAGCACGACTCGGTGCTTCTGCTTTCAGTCTGACTCAGGAGAAAGGAAGTGCGCGCAGTGACAGCTGATTAAACTCCGAAGTGTTAGGAAGAGGTACGATGTCTTTTAAAATTAATTGTACTAAAATTCACATTTCTCGTCTAATTTTACTGCAAAATGAGTTTTTTCAGGGTTCAAGCGGCTTATTAAAAAGTAGCTGAATAGGAGCTTAGAGCTCAGTTATCCTAGCTCAGTTAGCAAAAGGTCGTTGTTTTTGTTTACTGCTGTTTTATTACTGTACTCTATAACTTCATGTTTACGCCGTTTCATAATTTCCTTTTTTGGACAATCATTTAAACAACGTAAAAGCTAATAGATGAGGTGTTCTTACTGTAGGTGTTGCTTTAGGGTTATAATACTTTGGTTTTGTTTTAAGTTTGTTTTCTTTGGACACTTCTGTAATCAGACCTGCACTGATTTATACACTGAAACAAAGTGAAAATTATCTGACGTTTGATTTCAAAGTGATAGTAACTAATACGATAAATAACATTGATGTCATAATAAAGTGCAGTTATTATAGGCTTTAAAATTGATTATTAGTATTTTCCCATATAACCCAGTTTTTAGTTATTGATATGTTATGTCCTGTAATATCTTAGGGTTAATTCTTCTTGTTTAAAGAGTAAGATAACACTAAAGCATGCCCTTTTTGTTTTTGTTACAGGTCCGGGCCACAGGCAGCTTATCTTCTCTCTCATGCCCAGATTGACCTACTTTGTCTCATCCTGTTTTTTATTTTAAAACTCAAATTATGTCGCTATCAGATGACATAATATTAACTTTTCCTATATTAACACTTCTTTTTCATGCTACAAACTGTTTTTTTGCAGTTGGTTTCAGCTTTCAGGATTTCTCCGATATCTCAAAGAAACTATTGATCTATTTTGACTAAGATTTACTGAAGGCAAAGATCAACATTTTTTCTCGAACTCTTTACACGTCTAAATGCTTTTTAGGTAACTCTTCATGTAGACCTGAGCCAAACTGGATTAATTCTTCATTAGTTCTTGAATTTATAATTTTTTACCTTTTTTCCCCCCCCATCATTCCTTTTTTATAATTTAAGAGCATGGAAGTTACTCCACCTAATCTTACAATGCCTCCACCTTTCCCAATAAAGCCAGCGATGGCTCCATCTGTACAGCTTGGAGTCACTGTAGTTTACACCCTGCTTTATGGCCTCCTATTTTTAATTGTATACATTCAGCTTTGGCTTGTGTTAATCTACCGGCACAAGAGGTGGAGCTACCAGACTGTTTTTCTTTTTCTTTGCCTGTTTTGGGCAGCCCTTCGCACTACTTTGTTTTCCTTCTATTTTGACAATGCAGTTGCAGCCAACCACCTGTCCACACCTGTATTTTGGCTCCTTTACTGCTGCCCTGTGTGTTTACAGTTTTTCACGCTCAACCTCATTAATCTCTACTTTACTCAGGTAACACATGTATGAAACTTTCGCCACAAATTTGTTTTGGTTTGAGTTCTTTACACCTAACCTTGTGTTCCTTTACATGCCTTCAGGTTTTGTTTAAGGTTCGAGGGTTATTTACTATTGAACCCAGCACAGGACTGTAAGTGACTTTACTATTTTTAAACAAATTTGTAATAAACAGCAAGTTAAGTGTATGTACACTGTTACACCTCTGGATTTCTCCGAAGGTGCTTGGCTCGTTCTGTGTATGCAGCCATGAGCACAGTCTTCCTGTTGGTTAACATGATATGTGCCAGTCTGGGGGATCGTGGAAGCACAGGGGGAGTAGGAGACAAAACTTGGACGCTAGTTCTTGTTCGAGTCATAGTGAATGACCTCCTTTTCATCATTGCTGCAGTGTGTTTGGCAACTTCCCTGCTTCTCTTGACCAGATACTCTCCATCCACCAACCCATATTTACACAGTAAAGTAAGACACAGTGCCATTATTTACATAATTATTTAAACATCCGCTTTCTATTTACTTACAATGCATTTAGATTGTGTTTTATTGGTTGGTTAAAAAAATTTAGTTGCTCTTTTATACATGCAGCAAATTAAAATGTTCTCGTTTCAGAGAGGTGACATTTGTGTATAGGTAAAAATGTTTAAGGCTTGTAATTTAGTACATTTCTTGAATTTTCTACTGATTTTAGTATCAAACCTCAATTTCTCAACTTCTTATGTTAAATTTTGACTCCCTTTTTTGTTTTTTTCCTACAAGTGTTTGTATTTCGATTTCATGTCAGCGGTGTGATATTCAAACACACAACCATTGTTCTCTAATATTTTGAACATTATCTGCCTTATTCATGCACGCAAATAGAAATAAAAAATTAAATTAAAAATAAATAAAAACATATCTGCTGGGTAATTAAAAAGTTCAGCACTGCAGTAGATCTATGACTGAAGCTTTAGTTAATATAAATGAGCCTTTCATCCGTCTGTAGCAGTCTTCACTATTTTTAGAAATTTTTGCATTAGTCATTTGTCTTCAGAAGAGCATTTTTGCTTCACAGTTGACTGTCTAGCTCATCCAGTAGTGATTAAGTCAGGCTATTGCTACAAAGTTGAGAGTAATTTTAACATTTATTACAAATCAGTTTGGGACTAATAGCATTGTCTTGTATTGCAGGGAACCACTGTGTGCAGGACAGCTGTATTGGGAGCTGCTGTAATCCTGCTTTTTTTCACCAGAGCGTGCTATAACATAGCTGTGCTCATCTTGTCCCAGAATTACAAGGTGGAATCCTTTGGTTTTGACTGGTACAACATTTCAGATCAGGTATTAAAATTATCCTAATGGCAAAACAAACATGTTCATTTTTTTTTTTTTAGATTCATGTCTGTTTTGGGCAGCACGGTGGCTTAGTGGTTAGCATGTTCGCCTCTCAGCACTAGGGATTCCCGGTTTGAATCTCTATCTGGGTGGAGTTTCCATGTTCTCCCCGTGTCTGCATGGGTTTCCTCCCACAGTCCAAAAACATGGAACAAGTCAATTGAGTTCTCCAAATTGCCCCATATGGAGTGTGTATGCATGCGTGTCTGTGTGAGTGAGTGTGTGCCCAGCGATAGATTGGCGCCCTGTCCTGGGTGTATCTGCCCAGCGCCCGAAACGTTTTCCCCTGGATGGGCATAGGGAACCCCACCACGACCCTAATATAGGATAAAGCGGAAGATAATGAATGAATGAATGTATGTTTTATTTCCCTTAAGGCTGATCTTCGCAGTGAGCTTGGAGACACCGGCTACATTATATATGGAGCTATTCTTTTCATATGGGAGCTTTTACCCACAAGCCTGCTTATTTTGATCTTCAGAGTGCCACGACCAGCTAAGGAATCGGTAAGATTTTTCTTTTGGTTATCAGTAAATGCTGCTTGTGAAATAAAAGGTTGTTGTTGGTGGTTGATTCAAAATAATGTAAATTTTGTACAGAACTGTAGTCCTGCCATCAACACAAGAGCATCACGTTCATATTTCTTTGATGACCCAAGGGGGGTGGATGGTGATACAGGCACTACATGGCCTTACAGCATACGTCCTAACAGCAGGTATGTTTAGGCTTGATTAAAGAATAAATTATATTAAAAAAAGAATAAGCAATAAATAACATGTCCTAGTTTGTACTCAACTGATCATATTAAGAATATTAATTAATAATTAGGTCATTTAGATGAAACAAATTGAAAGGCAGTACGTCGACACAGGATACTGAAGGTAGGCACAAACCTCAGGCACACTAAGTAAAGCAAAGCGTTCTGTTATCAACAGCTGGTTTGGCTCCAGTGAGACGACACCACTTCTTTTCAACAGGACAGATCAGATAAACCAGCATCACTCCTTTTACTCGACTCCACAGACCTGAGGACTCCAGAGAAAACACTTATCTGATGTTACATTAATCTTGCTCAGGCTGTACTGCATCGGCACCTTATCCTGTGGATTTCATAGGTGTTATTTGCACTGAAGCATGGTGCTGAAAGTGACACCATATATTTTATGTAAATGATGACATATTTAAAAGGTAACTGGTAATTTTGTGAACATAAGTACTATTTTTCCACTATTTTGGATTTGGATTATACCAAGGATGAAAACTGTTGAAATTAACCATAAAACAATAATCCTTTGGCATAGTTGTCAATGTAAGAGTAACCTGCTTGGATTTTTGCCCAAATTGTCAGATTCAAAATGCTATGCTAAACATGGAATGCATCTTTTAAAACATGGGCCAGTGAATGGGAACCCCAATAACTGTTAAAAAAAAAAATTCACACATCAGCATACTCAGGAAATTTTAGTCGACTTGCCTGTGGGTCTGCTTTCTGATGCCTTTATGTTTCTAAAGATATGTATGCATCATGAATCTGAGCTGCAAAAACAAGCGGTTTACCTCAAGTCACACGACTTATTACATTGCACTAGCCCTTTTGTGGTTACTGTTTTATTTTAATTTAGCATCATTAATTCTTGTTGTGTCCTCTTAAAACAAACTACAAATATGAAATCAGGGTCTAACTAAAAAGCTAATACCAGTTTCTCTGTAACAGAATTCTTTGTAACTTATTACACACATCAGAGGGACTGCTGGTGTTTGAAGTTTAACCTAAACATAAGGACCACTAACAGATTTTTACTTGCAGTAAACAGTTGTTAATTTTATGCTTGACTTTAAAGTTTGCAACAAAAGAATTAACATAAAAGAATCTGAATTGTGAATCCTTGGAAAATAATAAGGGAACAACCTTTTAATTTTACTATATTTTAATACTTTTCTAATTTAACTTCATTATAGAAATTTTTATAAAAATGTAATTTTATATTGTATTTTCTTAAATATCATTAAAATAATTACTTAATAATAAAAAGAAACAACATTGACTTCAATGGTTTATTCTGTAGTATTTACAGATCTTCCTATTAAAATACTTTATACAGTATGTACAGTGTGTTAAATTATTCTGCCACATCTTTAGTAATATGATTGAACCATTACCCCAAACATCAAATGTAAAGAAAAATGAATTCAAAACACAATCAATACAAAACCAGCAAAACCATTGTGTGGTAAATCACTGCTGAGTGTTCATTCTGTGTGGCAGACGTTATGAGAAATACAAACAGAGACCATGAGCAAATGCTGAAGTCAGAAAATCCAGATAAAGTATGTAGATTAATTAAGACTTGACCTTTGGGCCATTTTGGATGAATTAATCAGTGGTCAGAAAGATCGGGTCTTCAATCTGAATTCCCATTCCTCCTCTACAGATCATCTGAAAATGTGTCCTGACATGCTGTACTTAAGATCAGAACATGATTGAGCAACTAGGAGACCGTGACACCTCAGCATGTAAGAACTGTATTTCTACTGCAAGAAGTCCTTGAAAAAGCACATTGGCCAGTTGAGCAAATAAACGATCAGTGGTCTGCAGGTGTGGTGTCCAGCTTACGTAGGCGTCGTCTTCGCAGTTCAGCAGCATTGGGCTCACCGGTGTCCTCAGTCTCTTCCTCCTCCCTCCTCTCGTCGTTTTCTGTTGCTGTGGTGGAGTCTGGTTTAAAAAAACCTGCTGCTTCGATGACTGTAGCAGCTAAAAAGAGGATGTAGGATGATAATTCAAACAAAACTTCCTCTGCACAACAAAAGGGGTTGTATTAAATAGTGAACATTTTGTAGGTTTTTAAGCGACTATTAGATGGATTTAATAAATTACTTTAAATGTTTTACTTGACAAATGTGAAGTTTTAAACTCCCCCCCCCACTATTGTTTAAAAAGCAGCAGAAATGTTGAGATTAGATGAGAATTCACTTTGTTTACAGCAGCAAAGGGACAGTTGCATAAAGTGGCTTTAAATAACTAAAATAAAAATTAATAATTTGTAATTAATAAAATTAATGTGTTTCAATGATTTACTTGTATGTAGGTCATGAAAGACCACAACTAACTGAATATAATAACAATGAATTGATGCGCTGCTGGTTGGTTACCTGCACTAGAAATGTGACTGGAAACCTTATAGAAATCAACCTACTCATATGTAGCTATGCTTATAGATCATGTGGCTTACACACCAACATTTCAAAATTCAAGGCATTAAATATTTGTGCAAATTGTAGAATTTATTAGAATTAGAATTTAGCGCCTCAGCTTTATTACTTACAGCTTTGTGCTCCAGTCTCTTGGCTGGAAGCATCAGTTCTTTCTGATTCATTTTCTTCACCAGCTCTAGTTTCGGGTCGAGGAGGACTTCAGAAGACAAAAAGAATTAAACAAATCAGAGTTGTAACATAGTTGTGTGTTCAGCATCCTTGTATTCTTGTTTTTTTCTAATTCATTTCATGCTTTGTGGGATATTGAAGTGTGGAGAGTGTGTACCTTAGAGTGGCGACTGTTGTGAGGTAGTGATGGATGTTTAACATAGCAGCATCCAGTAGAGTGTGGATGTTTTGAAGGCACTGCAACCTTGCTTCCAGACCACGCCGACCTTCCTGCTCCAGCTCCCTCAGTTCTTCTTCTGACATTGTGGACAGAGATGCCGGGGGAGGAGGCATGGATGACACTAACACACAAATTAGATTAAAGTTTTTAAGGCTTTAGACTGACTGTCAGAGGGTTTTGACAAATATTACACATCTGCAGCAGATTCAGAAAAAAAATACCCATTTAAATTAGCAGGTCACCAAAATATGCATATTGAAAATTATGAAAATCTTGTTATTCTTTTAGCAATAAATATTTGCTTGTTTTGATTGAAACACGTAATCCAAATCACAGGATCAATTTAAATCTTCTTGAATTCATTGTTAATTTCATATAGTTAATAGAAGTCCTTTAGAAAATGAAAACAATGTAGTCAACTATCAAAACCTCTGCTCCCTCTAGATAAACATGTGGTACTTCCAAATCATGTGACTTCAAGGAACATATCGAATATTCAGACAAAATCTCCAGTCCGAACCAGTTCTGTAAGTTTATATCAAAACATGTGATGTCACAATGCTATTAGTCCTTTTTATATTGCAAAAATCAATGTTCTTGGTGCATTAGCTGGTAATTAGCTTTGGAGTTGACCAAACGTGACTCACTCAAAGTAAATATCTGGAATTCATGCCTGAACACAATAATACTCACTGAAAGGTGGTGGAGGAGGCATGGGCAGCCATGGTGCAGATGGGAATGGTGGAGGCATGGAGAATGGGAAGCCGGTAGCAGGTGCTGCAGTACCGGCACCATCAGTAGTAGTCTGGTTTGAGCTACCAGCTCCAGAACCTACACAATCAAATACAGCTATGTGTTAACATGTAGACATACTAATTCAATTGTTATATATAAAAACCTGCTTAGTTTTAACAGCCAACCAAATGTGAATGTAGTCAAAGACCTAAAATATTTCTAGTTTTGAGAAAATATTTCTAAAGTTAACTTGAAGATACTCACCTGCTTCTGTAGTCTGGGTTGCATCTGTACTGCTTGGGGTGTTACTAGGGGCAGCAGGAGCACCAGGAATCGCAGCAGGGGGCACTGGACCAGGGAATGGAGCCCAGAATGGGAAAAAGCCTGGAGGAAACTGGGGCATCATACCTGGGGCAACTAAACAAAACATAGGTAACCATTAAAAGTTTTAGATAAATAACTCAGTTAAAGCCATATAAGACTATAGAGAATGTGGATTACTGTTTGCAGCTGGCTGAGCTGGAGCATTAGCAGGAACCACTGGGGCTGCGGGAGCTGCTGGAGGAGCTTGGGCAGGAGTTGTGGTTGGCTGTGATGCTCGCAAAACATCCATACGGCATGTTGGGCATGTCTGCTGCCTTTGAAACCATGACCGGAGGCAACTACAAAATTTTTTTAGATTTCTCAATGACAAAAAAAAAGGTCTAATGCCTGACATTTTTTTCCTGCAGGTCAAATAAATGTTTTGAATAAATTTAAAGTCTTAGGTTTGATTGAAATAGCAATTGGAAAGTTTATGAGAATACTACTCGAATACTGCTTTAAATCAAGGACATCTTGGTCTTTTCTAAATACCAGGTAAAGTAAGGTGTTATTTGTGTAAATATATTCAAAGCTGGGTGTGTTTTTTTTTCTCTAAAAATGAAAGTTTATTGTAAGCTTTGATTTGAGTTTTATGGTACTAAAAGAACACAAGGTTACAAAATAACATTCTGGTATTCAGCAAATCTTCTGCATATCCAAAATATACCATTTCACACTTGGAAACAAACCCACATTGCAGTTTTTATGTTCTGACAATGTCTTTAATAAAATACACTGCAAGCTCATTTCCTCTGAGAGTGTATTTTGCACGGTTCTGTGGTTACCCATTTAGCGCCTGGTATAAGGCAGCACCAGGTGCAGTCTGTGAGCAGTACCAGTCATTTTATGTAGTACAAAAATGCTCTGGTGCTCTGCAACATCATTGTAATTGCAAACTAAAAGAAAAATCACCACAAACTGAAAAAGATCTTATGCTATGACCATTCTATAAGGATGAGTATAGGAATCTAAAGTTATTTATGTCACAAACGATAAGCAAAAAAATTTTCATAAAAATAATAATAATAATCTACCTTGAGTGGAATATGTGGTTACAGGGTAGTTTCTTTGCTCCAGTTACCATCTCCTCTCGGCAAATAATGCACACATTATCAGATGTTTGCAAATCCTCTGGAGTGGCATCAGGGTATCTGTGAAAGACATACCAATGTTTTTAAGAAATAAAATAAGATAAAATAACAAAGTTTAGCACCCCTCAGGAAAACTTACAATGTGTTCATGTTGCGAATCGCTCGCCGAGACATTATTGCATCAGTTACAGCCTTTTTAAATTGCCTGGTATGGAGAAAAAAAGAGGAAAAAAATATTATGAAACAAAACTGATGATTCATTAATATTATCAAATGTCTCAAGGAAAGTTAAACTGTTGCTTCACCTCATTGCGAGATACATGGGTCGAATGGCAAACAGGGGGAAGGTGTGCACCTTAATCATTATTGTCATGAAAGCCATGTAGAGCAGCACCTTAATAAAACCTGAATTGGAATAAATAAAAAAAAAAAATGTTCACTTTTATTTCTGCCCGACATGTCATTACTCGCCATGCTGCATAAATAAAACCAGAAGCTACCTGTGAAGAGCTCAGTGTACAGCATGTAGACAGCTTTATTTTCCCATGGGTTCTCACTCTGCAGATCAATGGTATGCAGTGTGTATTTAATAAATGTGGTGAGAACCATAGTCATGAGGATGGCATACTGAAAAGTAAATAAAAGTAAAATTATGCAAAAATTGAGAACAAAAAAGAAAAAAATCTGATTTTCGATAGACTCAAAGTTTTGCATACATAAAAGTATTAGGAATAAATACCTTTAAAAAAATTAATAAATTCAATAAAAAATGAATACCTCAAATCCAAAGACCAGCTGTACCGAAGCTCCTTTGGTAATGATGCTCTGGCAGGCATGATTGACAAACAAAACATCCAGCACTCCCAGCAACACCATAAGAGCTGTGTGGGGCCAAGAGATAACATGTAAAATACAAAAAGTGTAAATGCATTAGCAAATTCTACAATTCTACTAGCAGGTGCCACCTCAAAATTTGCATAGTTTAAACCCAGAATGATGAAACCCGCTGCTCTGGAAGGCAATTACTGAAGCAAATGACACTGCAGACTGGTAAAATTGTCTTACGGCTATTCAAACCCACCTTAAAGACACTACTGCTAAAAATTGCATCAGCAGAATATAAATAAATTCTATCCTTGCAAATAATACATGAATGTACCGTCACAAATCTAATCAAAATAATCAGATAAAAACTGGAAAAATTATATACTGGAAATAATTAATTGTAAAATTATTGCATTTATCTCTTCAAGGATAAAAAAGGGACATGTTTAACTAGTATATATAAAAAAATCTTATCATGCATCACTGACACTTTATAAATAAATATGATTAAGTTTATTTGGGTTAAACTGGATTGATTTAAGATATTCTAAGCATTTATGCATTCAAAATATACTTTTATAAATAGAGTCATGCAGCTGAACCCACTGTACTCACAGAGAACTCTAAAGTGAAAAACCCACGAGATGTTCGGACTTCTTTCCATCTGGGAAAACAATGTCCTGATTAAACTCTGCAACGTTAAAATCATCCATCATTAATTTCAAAAAGACTTTTCTTACAAAGTCCACTCGGTCTTCAGCCAGCCAGTGGAAGCACTTGAGAAAGAGCAGCAAAGTGAACAGGGCTACGAAACGAGGGGAGAAATCATCTCTGAACACTGTAAAGGCCAGGCAGGTTTCTGTTACTGCATACCATGAGCGCTCGATCAAGTGCTAGGGGATTTTAAAAAATAAACAAATAAAAGAGCCATGAGAAACACGGTCAGCAAACCTTGTCTAAAGGACACAATGTTCCAGTGTTTTTGCATTAGAAAGCTAAAACACACACTTGTGAACAGATTGATACATACTTCCATTTCTGCTGCTCTCAGCTGGCCAAAGAAGACTTTGCGCATGAACTTTCCCAAAAGAAAAACCAACACAAAGGCCTGGATGTACAAAACCTAACAAAAAAATAAATTAAGATACAAAAGAACCAACAGTAATAAATAGGGTTTCCAAAATAGTACGACTATGCAAGACAAGCATTTAAAGCTTAATCTAAATAGTTGTTTTTTTTTGTTATAAAAACTCAAAAAGCATTTTACTTATTTCTGTAAAATGTTCCTTAGGCAGAAGGATGTTTACATCTTCACACAACCATTTAGACATCCACATGCACACAAAGCTCCACATTTACTAGGATCTAGAGAAACTTGCTCAGAAATTCCAAGTCAGTGCTTGACCTGTGGTTTCAGACACCTGTGTGTTGGGTTTTAACAAGCTTGCTTCACATCAATGTCAACACATTTCTTGCAATTCTTAATGAGCTCATGTTAGTTGAAACAGTAAGACAAAATTACATAATAATTAAGTCAATTACATAATAAATATGAATGAACTTACTGCCATACTTGGGCTACTTTTTGTGAGGTATACCACTGTTGGATAGAACTGGTGCTTAAGAAAATATGCGTGAGCCACCACGGCTCCAGTCAGAGCCAGACTTGTGGCTGTTACAAGAGCTGCACGTACCATTGTGCACTGTAATAATATGAAAACATTAGAAGTTAGCAGACACAAAACAAGAGCACAAACTTAACAAAAATGCTTTTACAAAAATCATAAAACTAATCAACAGGTTTTCATTATTCAGAATTACTTAATTATGTTTTTTTTTTAATTAACTCTAGATTTAGAGATAGAAAGGTTGGACTGATGCGGATATATTTTGAGCAATAATATTTATTTAGTATGGTAATAGATTTTGGGGGGGGAGACGACTTCCAGTTTCAGCATGATTGTTGCTGTGAGTGATCTTAGGACTTAACACAATGACACAAATAGTCTGCAAAACTAAGACCTCAATTCCACCAAAACCTTAATGTTGACTTTAAAAATCCAGTGCCTGACCCCAGAAACAGCAACTTATTAACACATCTCTCATATTACCACAAATTCACCTGCCTGTTCAACAGAGTGGAGTCTAAAACAGTCCCAAAGTGTGTTTGGTTTCATCAATTCGGTATTAACCTTTTTTTTTTTTTTTTTTTTTACTGACCACAATTTTGTCCACCCATATACGTAGACAAAAAGTATACACATTTATATTTACGGTTTTAAAGATGCAGAGGTTACTTGATGTCCTCAACCGAAAAAAAGCTGTACATAAGCAACTGTGGGTTGATTAGGAGTCTTGCTCAGGGGCCCAACAGCATTAATTTGGTAGTCAGGTCCCTAACCATCCAAATCCAACTGGAATCACTAAACACGGTCCATCATTGGTATATAATACAGTGTAATACAGTATACTTCTGAATGTTAAAAGTCATAAAAAGCTGATTTTGTAGAGTATTGGGATTATCCATCACCTGCATGTTCAAACACTTCAACCAGCAGAGGTATGACGGCAATCCCGTTATCACGTTTCGATTTTCAAGGTCTGAATAATAATCCGCTCCCACTTTTATAGTTTGCGAACAAGACTGCAGATGACTTTAGTGTTTAAACTAAACACCACTGAGCAACCCGTTAGCTGCTGGAAGGCTAACACCATGAACCGTGTGAGGAAAAGAACCCAGATTTCCTATAAATAGACACAGAACGGCGACAGTATGGAGCTGAAGTGCATTAAAAACCCTGCGTTTGTGTAGCGTTTGTGTAGCGTTTGTGCAGCGTTACAGCCGAACGGAGACGGAACCTAAAACTGAAGTTGAAACTGCAAACCGAATGATCTCACCGACTGTTTCAGCTCCAAACGCCGCAGACTTCAGTGTACCGCTCCGTTCTCCGAAACGAGTCGAGTTTAGAGCTAAAACATCCAGCCGCAGCGAACAGCCTTCAGTTGTCCATGCAGACCTCTGACTCCGCCGCCTCCCTGAAGCTGAACGAGCCCGAGATTACGTGTTTATCGGACGCTTGCTCTACAAAGGCCACCTCATTTCCGGTTTAAGAAAAAATGCCGCTGTCAAAAAACTAAGCTAAGAACGCATGCGCAAAGGTTGGCACATGCGCAATGCTGAAGTTGACACGCCCCGAGTAGTGTTGCCAGTTTAGCGTTAACTCCAAGGATTGTTTTCGACCGTTAATGGGTTCTGGGCGCCACGGTGGCTTAGTGGTTAGCACGATCGCCTCTCAGCGCCAGATGGGGATTCCCGGCTCGAATCCCCATCTGCGTAGAGTTTCCATGTTTTCCCCGTGTGTTTCCTCCGGGTTCTCCGGTTTCCTCCCACAGTCCAAAAACATGGATCAAGTCAATTGAGTTCTCCAAAATTGCCCCATATAGAGTGTGTTTGTGTGAGTGAGTGTGTGCCCCCCCCCCACGACCCTAATATAGGATAAAGTGGAAGATGATGGATTGATGGATGAATAAATCAGGTAGGATAGATTGGATTGGATAGATTAGCGTGCATTTAATCTAAAACTACCTGTATACAGTCATTTTATTAAAAAATTCCCCGAATTTAAGACACTTATTTAGTTGGCAGTTGTGTGATCTTGCAACAGCTTCCCAAACACCAAAAACATTGACAGTACTTTGGGGGGGTGTCCCAATACCTTTCCTCATATAGCCTAGGAACTGCTTTAGTCATAATTCAGAACTTCTGCTTAATATGTTAACAAAACCCAGTTTTCTCATGCTTTTTATACACATCTTAATCCCATTATCATAGCTTGCAAAGAATAAAACAATTTAACAAGAGGTCTTATAAAAAGGCTGTACCTAACGCAACTTCTGCGTTTGTCCAGTAGAGGGCACCAGATGACAGAAAATTCGTGACGATGCAAGACACAAGTATGGTTTTAAAAATTTATGGATAAAGCCATACTTCCTTTTTTTATAATTAAATGAATAATACATGACTGCTAAATATGAACACCTTGCTAAAATAAAGCTTCTGTAGTTTATCAGATAAAAACTTTATTTAAAAGCAGTAACTTTTGTGTTGCCCCAAGGCAATAAAATTTATAAAAAGAAAACATTGGTGAGCAGTCTAAAAGTAAACTTAACAGATACTAGGTCTAAATTCAGAGTAACTGGGGTTAGCAGACTAGTACAAAGACTCTTTAAGAATCTGAACTTTGCCTTTTTGAGTTTTGATCAATGTGATGTGAAGATACATAAACTTCCTTTCTTTTAACTACAAGATTACCTAGAGACCCAGAATTATCACTTATACAGATACAATTTTAAACACACACGGGGCAATTGTTAAAGAAGCAGTTAGTCCATCATATTCCACTGCCAAGGATTTGTGTGTTTGGTGTGCCTCGGTTTTGTCATTCTTGCTTTCAAGCCCAGTCTTGCAGATTGTGTTAACAATGTTAACCGCCTTATATTTTAGAAACTGGAGAAGGGGGGGGGGACCAACCAAAAAAATAAAAAAAAATAAAAATAAAAAAAAAGGGGGGGGACTCCAGATTAAAAAAAATTTCAATCGTCTTAGACCACAGAGGTCCCATCATTAGGAAACCGAGGAAATAGGGTTCAAAGGATTTCCCATTTGTGTGAGTACTTTATCCAGCCACTGGAGGGGACCATGCAGGTGCACTTCTATCCAGCAGGGAGTGCTGGTCACATCCTGTCTGTGATATTCAGCTCCCCAGCCCTGAGGAGAAATTCAGATACTAGGTTAACATTACTCTCATTAATATACTTTAAGTTTATTACCAGAATGCATTTTGCTGACAGACTTGATACCTTCACAAAGCTCATGCGAATGGTGCACATTTTTGTCAGCTCATATACAGCCTCAAAACCATGGTTGACTGACTGAGCGAGAAGCTGAGCAAACTCCTGGTTATTGAAGATCTTTAGGCTGCAGCCACTGGGAATTTTACAGACGGTGGTGGGGTGGAAGCCATGATGGTAGTTACAGTTTCTGCTCTGCACGAAAATGCTTGTGTCACTCAAACACTCAGCATATACCTCTCCCCCAACATAATACAGATGCACACCTAGAAAGTTAAATGAGAACACATTTTAAAACATAGAAGGAAAAAAAAAAAAAAAAAAAAAAAAAAAAAAACCCCCCCCCCCCCCCCCCCCCCCCCCCCCCCCCCCCCCCCCCCCCCCCCCCCCCCCCCCCCCCCCCCCCCCCCCCCCCCCCCCCCCCCCCCCCCCCCCCCGCTCATAGTACACAATAGAACACCAGTGGCTGGGCTCCTGATACTCCACTGGCTGCACATCTGATAAATATAAAATAAAATAATGTGCCTTAATTCATTATAATATTTACAGTTGAAGGTGAATTAATATTATAACCATCACGGATGCTGGAGATCTGAGCCACAATTAAACCATTAATTGCCACAAACATACCTCCTCTAGGCATTTTTGCAGGCACCATGCTGTTGCTAGTATCCATGGGCTTAGAGCCATCCTGACCCATCCCATCCTCTGGAGGCATATAAGCAGGGGGAGGGGTATCAGCTGGAAACAGACACCACAAAGAGAGCAGTTAAAGTGGAGCTGCTGCAACAACCTCACACACCCAAAGTAAAACACTTAATGGATCTTTATTGGAAGCCACTTTGCCTCGTATTTTATGAACAGATTTAGTGTTCCACTTCAAAAGTGCCAGATATTAGATACCCATTTAAAACCAAACCATCAATCACAATAACCCTAACCTCTAGTTTCACCGTGCTACTATAAAAATGGCCATAAAGTAAATATCTGCAACAATCTTCAGTAAATTTAACAATCACTGACACTGCAGCAGAACAAACATGAGTTACTTTCCAAATAAACCAATTTAAAAGGTGACAACACAGTTTACCCAATTATACACCAAATGCAATTAAGTTTTTCTTCAAATAACTACAATTATTTTCCCACCTAATTGAATTGTTGTAACTTGGTTTGACAAGAAACACAAATAAAAAAAAAATACAAATAAATTTTTTTAATAATTAAAAATATAAATGAAGGAGCACTTAATTCACAGACATTAAATCTATAAAGAAGACCTAGTTGCAGTAAACACAATTGATGCTCATGTTTATTTGCATATAAAACAAGGAAGTAAAATCTAAACACAAATGGTCAAATGAGGCACCTGAACTCACATTCTAATGGCAGGTGTGGGCATATGTGTGCATCAAAAATTGGATAGAATAAACTTATGTAACTACTGTTCTGTTATATTAAATTAAGACAATAGTTTTATTACATCATTTTTTAGAGGGAAAAAAAAAAAAAAAAACATACCTGGAAGTTGAAAAGGGCTGGATGGACCCGAGCTGGCAGGTGAGTTTGGGTACGTGCCACTACTGGCAGGTGAGGGAGGATAAGGTGAATTTGGAGAGATGTTAAAGGAGCCCCCACCACTGAGGTTCTGGAAGGATTCGGGAAAGGTGGCATTGACTGGCATGTTTGACTCATTGTGGCTCAGGTTACGGAACTGTACAAGAAGACTGTGCTGGGGGTTGAACTCACTGTGTCTTGGAACCAACACAGGGGGAAGCACTAAAAAAGAAAAAAAAATGTCAATCTCTATATAAGCATTTTTAAAAAAGTTATGTGGTAGTATATCACATGACTGACTTACCTGGACTTTCTACTCTGTTGTAATGATATGGATTGATGCACACCTCTTTCTGTTTGGAACCAAATGGGTATTCACATACCTCAAGGGGTTTGAGTTCATGGTGTGACTGAAGGTCAGGCCAACGCCAAACACGGCAGTAGATAACATGTGGGAGGCCTTTCCTGTGGGACACTTGCAGACGGCCATCCAGTGAGCGTGGGATGGTCACACACTTGCTGGGCTGCCCTGGACTGCTCAAAGCTTTCTCCAGATCCTCCATGGCCCCCTTTTTCTTTTTGAGTTTTTTCACCAAGGCATCCACAGCCTTTTCAGCCCACTTTTCCTCTTCATCACCTTGCTTCCACCCCAGTAAGCGCTTCACTGCTGGGCTGGTGAAGGAGAACAAACTGGACATGGAGGTCATTGTGCCACGCTGCACAAGAAACAGGGAGCCGGTGTTCTATCTGCGCTGTTTTTGTGTATGTGTAAGGGAGGTGTTTAGGTAATGGAAGGCTTTAGCCTTGTAGAGCCAAGGACAGGAAATAGAGGCAGGACGCAGCTGCTAGCGCTCAGGAAGGCCTTCGTTTGGGGGTAGGGTGGGGTGTGGGATGGGGGTGTAAGCGGGTCACAACCACCCTGGAATAAGTGTCAGTTAGGCTGTTTTGTAGACTGTGTACACAGAATCTAAATTAGTCCATGTTAAATCCAAAGCACAGGTATTCCAGTTACAGCATCTGGAAAACAAAAAGACAAAGATCAATCACTTTTTAGATCACAAACTCAAAATTTTATAAATAAAAAAAATAAGAGTATTACATTTTACTTCACATATTTTATCCATTAGAAAAAATAAACCAGCGTGATATTTTAGTCTTTTCTGATAAAACTTAATAACATTTTTAATATGGCTCGGCCTTACAACTTACATTTATAGAAACTGGCAAAACATTAAACATTAACACCAAACATTGAGTTAAGTTGTTCGAACCATTTAAATATAAATATTTTAAAAAGTTAAATTTTACTATTTTTTGTCTAGGAGTGTACATTATGTCACTGTCTGAAAAAAAACAGTCCACATTACCCAGATTTGGATGGAGTACAACAGAACTACAGCACTTCACATTTATAAATAGCAAACTTGCTGTACCTCACCCAGTCAGAGACAAGCAGCAAGAGCACATTACAGTGTATCTGCTTAAAATATTGCAAGTAAACCAGAATAAAAAGGATATGAGCCCACTGTTAGTAACATCCTGAAACCACACCCCTTCCTCCAGAGCACCCGTTTTAACAATCAGTACCAAGAAGCTGTTGAGATTCAAAGGATTTCTGCATCTTGAGCACTGATGCTGTAATTAACATACAAACACTAACCAGGTACCAATTTCTGAAATTACAGAAACAACCCTTCCTACACAACTTTACACAAAGAGGAGTAGATTGGTAAATAAAAATAAATAAATAATAATAATAAAAAAAAAGACCCCCACCCTCCCTTTAATTTATTTGTCTACTTAAATATTTATATTTTCACAAGGCAATGAAACTAGATAACACAATATAACAGTAAAAAATTATACATAAATACAATAAGCACATACATGTACTGTACGGTCAATAATAATAAAAAAAAATTAGTTACAGATAACGCTTTCATGAATAAGTCGGGGTGATCATAAAAACACACGCTTCAGTGTCAATAAGGTATAAAATTTGATTCTACCGGGGGAAAAAAAAAAAAAAAAAAAAAAAAAAAAAAAAAAAAAAAAAAAAAAAAAAAAAAAAAAAAAAAATATATATATATATATATATATATATATATATATATATATATATATATATATATATATATATATATATATATATATATATTTCTCTAATGATAACTACTTCCATTATTTTGAAGAATTGTTTTACATTTTTTACTGAAGTCTCACGCAGCCAGTCGGTATTATTTTTAATTCCAACAGTGACCGGGCAAAGATCAATGACTAAATCCAAAAAACAATTAATACCATGCATACAGCAATCACATTATGATACTGAGGAAAAGCATTAAATATTTTAAAATCTAAAATGTAAATGTACAAAAATAATGGAGAAGTTTTAAATACTTGCATTACTCATGTTGTCAAGTCTCAGAAGTTCCATAAAATTCCGGGGAAAAATCTGTAGCGCACACCTAAAAATATTAAACTACATCTTCAATATCATGATGTATCTACAGCATTCCACAGTCATAGTTCAATATAAATGCTATAAAACTCTGTTTCGTTCAGAATTTGTAAACAATTTAGACATGATATGGCATAAATAACCCTAAAGCTGTATTCCTGAGGACATGCCAAACCAACACTTTTTAACAAACCAACTCTAAACACCAGGTGGGTGTGCCACAACCGGTCTGTGATCACTGATCATTACTCTGTCATTTGTCTTTGCCAGATTTTTTTAAGTGAAACAACAAAAGAAACCATTGTCCATTTATGTGGACAGATTAATAGATCACAGTATAAGAGGATTTGAACTTAGTTACTCATGTACCTTAAAATAGATATACAAATGTAGCAACTTGTGAACTTTTGCTGTCAGTCAAGGTTACAGCTGCACACAGATAAACTTAACAGTAAGGACATGAAAGAAACCAACTAAAGATAAAAGCAAACTACAGACATTAGTTATTATCTTTATACAGTGCAATCTGAACATTTCAAAATATTATAATACAGTCTGAAATGACATAAATATTTATATTTCCATTATAACACTTAACACATGGTAACACGACGCTATTGCATCTATGTGCAACTACTAAGATGATGCACCTGGGACAATTTTTGGATTTTATTTACAGGCAACATCCAATACACTGTAGAAACTATTTAGATACCATCTAGTGACTTTTGTATTTAATATAATTATAGTACCTAATATAACTTGTTCTACATTGAATACATCAAGTGCCGATATTGGAAATACTAAAGAATAAAAAAAGTAGAAGATGAAAGGTCTTACAGCTGTTCCTCTCCCAATCCACATGATCCAATTTAGTATTGTATTTAAATGATGTGCTCATGTCCAGATCGACTGTGATATTTTAGGACGTGATTTTAAATCATGGCCTGATTTAAAACATTGCCAGCTGTGCAGCAGCCTGTATGGTGCATGCATATGCTGAATGTAACTATTTCCATCCAGTAGGAAGTTAAAGTTAAAAATACAAACTTGAGTTGCCCCTTGTTTAAAACTGCATGCTTTAGTTTGCTAAAATGCACTGCATTAATGCAGCTACCCAAAATATGCAAGCTTTTATTTCTAGGGGACCCTGAATACCGAATACCATAATCATCAACGGATGAGCCAAAAATTAGACTCACACCTTATGGCCACGAGACACCACAAAAACATCAAAGAGTAAATCAATAAAGGAAGATTCAAATACGAAAAACATTCTGAGAATGAAAGGATTAACATAACATAACACCAGCAGGTGGCGGTAGTCTTGGGTCCAGCAGGTGGCGGTAGTCTTGGGTCAAGTAAAAAAAAAAAAAAAAAATACAACAACAAAAAAAATACATCTGCTATTATATACTGGTGTTCAGTACTTCGGCTTGTGATTTTGAACAAAGAAAAAAAATTGAAGACAAACCACATCCATACACTGGTATACTAGGTTAAAGGGAAACATTAGTCGATTTAATTCCAAAATGGGTCAAGTGCAAACTTTGTGTGGTACAAACTACAAAATTGAGGATATATATATATATATATATATATATATATATATATATATATATATATATATATATATATATATATATATATATATATATGTGTGTGTGTGTGTGTATATACACACATATATACACATATATACACACACACATTTGTTTTTACGTTTAACTACTCAGATCATTCACAGATATAGTTCATAGGTACCAGTTCTGAAATTATACTACTCTCCTCATGAGCATGAACTGGTCTTACAAACAATGGAACCTTGTAAAAAAAAAAAAACTGTTTTATCTATTTAAAAACACAGGTAAGAGCCGAGTGATATTGGCTTACTGATCAGGCTCCTCTTGACTCGTTCATTATTACTCAATGACGAAGTATTAACAGATGAGTCACATCACAGATAATACTTTCTTGCGGCAGGACACAATCTGTCCCACTACTGAATAATAAATGGAACTGACCAGGTCAAAGCTTTTAAACAAATAAATCTGGACTGGTGCCGAATACAGGACTCTTTGGGTTCCTTGAAAAAGGAGATTGCAACTGAAGCCTAAATAACCATTGCGCAAATGTGGACTCTAATAACCTTATAATTGTACTGATAAATAAGTATCAGTAGTCACTTGTTCCTGACACAGAACACGCCACGACACGCAACTGTTCTTAAATTGTTAGCTGCCGCATGAATGTGCAGACCACTAGATTTTACTATCAAAAAGGTTGTAACTGTCGGTATTTAAATGACTTTAAACTGTTACAGTCCCCGCTGCTGTGTTAAAATAAACGAAAAGCAAAGTAAATAAAGCGGTTTGCTGTTGTAGCCGTGAGAACGCAGTGTTTAGACGCTCATTAGCAAAGAACAAGCTAACCCAGTGCTAATCAACAGCTAGTTGCGTAAAAAAGTTACAGATGTAGAAATCAGATCCAAAGTTGGAAAAGCGGTAACCAGTTAGACGAGACCTTAAAATATGTGGAACAGGACAAGAACGCAATAAAAGGTTTATGTTATGATGATTTAACGATTTAATGGTTTCGACATAAACACCGGTTAACTGTTACCTCATCTCTCAGGCTTTATTAGCTAGCCAGATATGAACGAGCTAGTTAGCTAAGCAGGGAAAAGTTTTTCACCACCCACTCCTGTGGAAAACATCGTAGTCTACTGATTAAAGCGATTTTAAACAATAAGATTAGGTGTTTTGGAAATGAAAAATGCGAAATAGGGCATACCTGTGCTGAATATGGCAGTGTTGCTGGACCTGTCCTCTGTTTTAAACCAACATGAAGCAGGATTTCTCCCTTTTTTTTCTGGCGTCAGGGAGACTGGAACCGAAGCACCTTCATCTCATATCCCTCCGCCAAAATGATCCTCAAACTCTGCGCTACTTATCATTCAGATGGACTGTACACACAAACCAGCAGCCGCTGCATCACATTGTCCTTAATGCATTCACTTATAAACGATCAAATAATCACATTAATGTCAGATCTAAAGCATGTTTAACGTTACACTATTTTGGTAGTATATAAGTTACGGTTGCATATCTATGACAAATACCATTCAAAAATCTATAATAGTTATTTCAATGGCAAATTAATAATATATTTTCAATAATATATGCTTTTCAGTTTTTGAAATTGAAAAAAAAAACACGTTTCGATTATATATTTTATTGAAAGTCTATAGATCTTTGTTAATTACTTTGCATTGATCAGACAGTGTCACACTCTCATCGTTCTGTTTTCAGAATAAGCTATTTCCTGTCTAAAAAAAGATCATCCCAGACTCATATCACATGTGCATGAAATAACATTGTTTGCATTTTTCATTTGTACACTATTCACGCGGTTCCCAGAATGTGTTTTTAACCAGAAAAAATACGAGTACTTAATAACTTATTGCAGCTGTACCTTCTATACTAGCTAAACAGTTACAGCTGCTTGATAAATGCAAATATTGCACATTGCTCTGTTTATTGATTTATTTACAGCATTAGTTGCTAATGTGGCTTTGTGCCTATGTCTGAAAAATATGCTGGGGTAGGCTCCATGAACAAATAAGTTGGAAACAAAACTAAATTTTAATATTGGCAGTCATAGTTTTTTTTTTAAATGTTGTTTGCAATAAACAGGCTTGCAAATAAACATAATTTTTTAATAAACATACTTGAGTTTTTGTAAAACTGTTGAAAATTTGTTTGTGTAATCCAAAATGGATTTCATTACAAATGTCTATAAAAAAGTGCAATGAATAATTATTTTTCTGAACATATAAACATTGTGATCGAAACATAATAAGCATTTGTTCTTTGTTTTTACTGGAGGTTTTGTAAAACGTTATACAGCTAATAATCTTGAACTGAATAAAGGAGGCTGGGGCGGAAGGACACACTGAGTGCTTCAGTCGATCCGAAGCACTGTTAGGTGTGCTGCAGCTATGTGACGTCACGGCTCTGGCTCCACTCTGTCTGCCTTTGAAAACTCCACATTGCTGCCGACCAATGGCGAACAGTTCCGGCGCGCGCGCGCACAGTGAGCCAGACACACACACACACACACACACACACACACACACACACACACACACACACACACACACACACACACACACACACGTGTGTGTGTCTTGTTTACATTCAGACATTCAGTCAGATTTATACAATTATTTAAAGAAATTCGTGTGTATTAGTAAAATTCAGTTGATTTGATAATGATAATCAAAATAGTAAACAATAATTTTATTTAATTTGTTTAGCGAACGAAAGATAATAAAATAAATACAGAAATTTATATATATAAATATATTAAATTGAAGATTTTTTGTGCTTTCATTTCCTTTTTATCTGGACATTTAATAAAGGTGTGTTAAACACATTGTGTACTGTTAACACATGGTGGAATATTGATTTATAGTATTAAAGGCTGTTTCAGAAATGTCCAGCAGAGGTCTGTATTTGTCTACTAAACGCACATCAACTCAGTCACGGAGCCTTGTTGTTAAAGCTTTGGTGCTTTCCGCCATAAATGTACAAATAACCGTAAGGGTGGGCCTTTCCCGATTTAGTATACTTTATTGGAGCCCTTGACCCCATGACTTATTATATAATATTAACTTATATATTGGGCACGGTGGCTTAGTGGTTAGCACGTTCGGCTCTCAGCGCTAGGGATTCCTGGTTCGAATCCCCGTCTGGGTGGTGTTTACATGTTCTCCCCGTGTCCCCGTGGGTTTCCTCCGGGTTCTCCAGTATCCTCCCACAGTCCAAAAACATGGATCAAGTCAATTGAGTTCTACAAATTGCCCCATATAGAGTGTGTGTAAGTGAGTGTGTGCCCAGCGATGGATTGGCGCCCTGTCCTGGGTCTATCTGCCCAGCGCCCAAGATGCTCTCTTTAGAGGATAAAGCGGATGATAATGAATGAATGAATGAACTCATCCAGGGGAGAACGTCTCGGGCGCTGGGCAGATAGACCCAGGACAGGGCGCCAATCCATCGCTGGGCACACACTCACTCACACAGACACACTCTATAGGGGGCAATTTTGAGAATTCAATTAACTTGATCCATGTTTTTGGACTGTGGGAGGAAACCGGAGAACCCGGAGGAAACCCACGCAGACACGGGGAGAACATGGAAACTCCACCCAGATGGGGATTCGAACCGGGAATCCCCCCCCCCCCCCCCCCCCCCCCCCCCCCCCCCCCCCCCCCCCCCCCCCCCCCCCCCCCCCCCCCCCCCCCCCCCCCCCCCCCCCCCCCCCCCCCCCCCCCCAATGAATGAACTAATATATTTAATTGGTCATTTATTGGACAGCCATTTATTTGATCATCAAAAAAAAAAAAAAACCCTACAGTAAGTACTGATATTACACGTTAGTAAATTTTTTCGTACATTTGAAAACTACTTATAAAATTTTCACTATTGTTTATGGCTATGGTATTACATGTTTATCAGTAATCCATTAGGTTAAATGTATGTGTATATGTATAGAGTTACAACTGTTCTTTATTTGTATGATTTTGCATTTAACATATGATTTTGCGTATATGGTTAAAATTTAATCAAATAAATAAAATGAAATAAAAGGCTTAGGATCACAGGTGATCTGGTCTTGTGCTCTTACCTCATTGGGTGACTAATATAAGGGAGCTATTGTGGGTGAAGCTCACTCAGTAAAAGGCCAGGGTTAAGGGTAACAGCTGTAGCATAGGTCATGCATGCTGGGGAGTTCTCGCCCGTTAACCAAAACATCTGTCTCCACATGTAACAATGCTGACTGTGAACTGTAAGCCCTGAGGAGAGAGGTTTGCTCTTTCAGGCATGACAAACTTTGTTTATTATATATTTTTTTCTGTCCCAGTTTCCATTCAATAAAACTAAACACAGCCCAGTCTGTGTTAGTGTAAACTGTTTAATTCTCCAGACAGCATCAATTCTGGCTAAGAAGATCAGCTAAACAACAACAGGCAGCAACAAAAACATCTGATTTGAGAAAAGTAGCATTATTAGAGGTTTTCCCCTTCTTACATTTTAGTATTATTTAAGTTTTTTTTTTTTATTATAGTCAACTTATAAATAGCTGATATAATTTTTTTTGCCATATTAATGTAATGTTTTTAAAGAAATTTTCCAGTGCTTCTATTTTAAATTTTCCACTCTGCTATAGTGCAATATACGTTTGATACATGACAATTCTATATTGTGTCTGTTCATAACTCTGCATGTGTTTTACATTATAGCCATCATTCATTCAGCTCAGTTACATATTTTCTTAGGGCTTTAATGACACACATGTACACACTCTGTGGGGAAAACAGACTTTAATTTTGCTAGACTTTTACCAGATGTTTGTAGTTAAAAGTTAATCAAATAAATAAAAAGAAATGATATATTATGAACATTAAATCAAACAGAACGTTACCTACAATGTAAAGCTATAACTTGTCATATAACAGTTTAAAATTGAACAAGACTAAAAATAATTTCAATTTAAAATAGAAGTACTAATAGCAGTACTAATGTCAAAAAAAAAAAATAGAAGAACTAATGTCCTCTTCTTATATATATATATATATATATATATATATATATATATATATATATATATATATATATATATATATATTCATTATCTCCCGCTTCATGCTCTATTAGGGTTGCGGTGGGGTTCCCCATGCCCATCCAGGGGAGAACGTTTCGGGTTCTGATAGACCCAGGACAGGGCGCCAATTCATCGCTGGGCACACACTCACTCACACACACACACTATATGGGGCAATTTGGAGAATTCAATTGACCTGATCCATGTTTTTGGACTGTGGGAGGAAACCGGAGAACCTGGAGGAAACCCACGCGGACATGGGGAGAACATCGAAACTCCACCCAGATGGGGATTCGAACCGGGAATCCCTAGTGCTAAGAGGCGAACGTGCTAACCACTAAGCCACCATATATATAGAAATCACCACTAATATATATATGTGTGTGTGTGTGTGTCCTAGGCAGTAGTTAGTGCTCTTACCTGAGTTGGACAAGATCTGCATGGCGAATATGTGTTAGTGTTTGTGTGTCTGTCCTGTGATAGACCAAGAACCTGTCCAGCGTGTTTTCCAACTTATTTTTTGGATGCTCACAACCCTGATCATGATAAATAGATTTATTTTTTACATACGATAATTTCCAGACTCTTTCTATCAAAGCTATTTAAACTTTAATACCAACCATTAGTTTAAAGGTCTACCCAGTTTACATTATATTTCTTAATAGGAGATATTGTCTATTGTTTTTTTTTTTTATATTTTATTATTGTATTAATGTAATTAACACTGTTCTATGAAATCTGAATCATACATAACAAGTTCTAACAAACTGATTTGAGAAATTAAGTAAATTCTTAAATAGAAAACCACATGATATTATTTGAGAATGTGAACGTATATAGATGTTTCAGATTTTTTTTTAACCATGACTGGTTTTTGTATATTATTGTTTTTTGTTAATTTATGTGTTCTTTACATGGGTAAATACAAAAATACCATTATGTTGTAGCCCAAATCATATATTAACCTTTTATGGGTAGGAAACAGAGGCCCTGACATTGCTATGTTGTTTAAATTGTCTCCACTTATTAAAGATAAATGAATAAAGAACTGAGCATCTATACCTGCACTACTCTCCTCAGTATGACCTTTCAGTAAATGTGTCTGGCAGCTTGTGCTAGCTGCTGGTTTCCTTCAGCTGCAACAGCCGACCAGTGTCTGGCTCAGAATCTAAAAGTCTGTTGAAACGCTTCATTTAAAGCAGCTGAATGACTGCCAGCTTAGTGTGAGTGCTACCTTGTGCATGTTTTCCTCCCTGATTCAATTAGACACAGCATCCCTTAGGCTACTGAATAACTCATACTTCGAATTCCAGAATGGTTTGTGATAAAAAAGGTTTAAAGTTAATCCTAAACAATAAAGTCCCCATATATATATTTTATGTTAGGAAATATTTTAGTTGCATGCTTCCGTAGTAAAGTCATCACCAAAAATGCCTTCTGTTAACAGCAAATTCCTGAGTTCAGCACTTGGGAAGATCTGCTTAATGCCTCTGTATTTGGAGTGATGGAGGATGTCCTCTTCACAGTTTGCTTTCAGTACAGAGGGTAATGAAATACCTTTGAGTTTAAAGAAAATAACACTGTGGATAAAATGGTACTTTATTCATTTAAATGTGTAAAGATGATTCGGTGAATTTGCACATTTTTTGGATCTGCATGTTCCTCATATTATTTGCTTTGAAGAGGAGGTTCATACACACATTATTCCAATTTAAAAAAAAAGTTTGTTTATGTAACCATTTTGCTTATTACTTCTGTTATTGGTATGCTTTAATAATCCGTTAGTGTAAACATATGTATATTGGCTGTGGGATTTGGGCTGGTTATGAGATATAATTATGTGTTATTTATTACACCTTTCAGTGGAATCTGCTGAATAGACGCATATTACACATAAACCATTTGAGTATGGGTCCAATTAGCATTTTTGTTCCAGGGTAAACCATGCAAACATGCTAAATATACAAGCTAAAAACAACATACTAAAGTCAGAAGACAAAATCACTGAACATTTTTTTCACTTAACTTGGCCTAAAATCATAGATATTTAAACTGAAGGCCAAAAGTACAAAACATTTTTTGCCATTTTGATTTTGAATTCCTAAAAACAATTGTTCCTTGGGCTTTGTGACAAATTCTTATCTGCTGAGATGGTTAGCATTTCCACCTTTTTAAATTCGGAATGTTTACAAATTGTGCATTTCAGTCTTTGGTTTCAATTACAAGCTTTCACACAAGCTGACTTTACTGGACCCGAGTCATTGTTTTACTGGACCGACTGTTCAGGACCTTCTGGAAAAGATCATCTGAAACATGCAAATACAGCCATTTACAAAATGTGAAAAATTAATCAAACTTATTAAAAACAAGCATTCTAAATATATATCATTTCATATGTTACTTTAAAAAATAGTTGCCAAAATATTTACCATTTTTTACAACCTGTGTGCCAACCTGTAAAAAATAATTATATATTTTATAATTTGGAGTCACAGTATATTTGAAAATCAAGTCTCGAATACAAGTATATTGTGTTGATAAGGAAGCAACATCTTTGAAATTCACCTTCACTGTGGAGGTGCGTTTTCTTCTAGGGTCTTCTGCTTGATCACTTACAACTTTAGGAGCTAAAGAAAAAAAGGATATTTTTAACAGAATGCTAAAACTGCAGTTTACTAATTAATGTTTTAAAAAAGTGCAGCACATGGTCATACGTAGTGGTTTTATGATTGAACCAATGGCATGTATAACTCCATTAGTAGCCATCATGTCAGCATCAACAACTGGAATCCTGTTTACGTACAAAGTGTAGTTCCTCTAAAGGAGGGAAAAAGAAGTATTGACTACATGAACATTAATACTAACATTTTGTTAGTATTTTTTTGTTTCTAATAAATTACAGATCTTTACCATGCCTAGTTCCAGTTTGTCTCCTAAGATTGGCTGCATTCTGGTGTGAGAGGTCACACCTCCACTAATAAGAAAATCTTCACCTATATGATACTTCAGAAGTTTTTCAAGCTCTCTGGGATCCCCTGCATTACAAAATAGAATAATGAGTAAGATCAAACACACCTACAAACAGAATAACTTAACTACTTAAAAGAAATCATGTCTTTGTAATACATTATAAAACAGTGGAAAGCAAGAGAAGTACTTGAAATTCTGTTAAGGTCAGCTGGGGGCATGGCACGGAAAGCAAGACCGGTAGGGGCAAAGATGGTGTAGGATCCTTTTTTGTTTAGCAGCTCAGTCATGCCTGCCTTCTGAATGTTACCAACCAAAGTGCTGAAAAGTAAGAAACAGTTACTAAATGTGTGTATTTGAATTTACTTATCAGTACTAATTTAGAACTATTTTTTAAAATTAATATGTATAATAAGGCTAAAATCTAAACAATTTCAGAATTGAAGAATGAGCTATTTTTATCCTATCATGGAAATTTATATAGGAGGTTTAATGAACCGAGTGTTGGGTAAAACTTTTTTGTCTTTGCATTTCACTGGTATTAAGTCAGATATGAGATATGAACAGCTACATTGTTTGCTTACCTGAATCGACTGTCTGCCTTAAGAACATCCATAACAGTGCCCATGGGGGGTGCCAATACCTTATCCACAATAAACATGTTACCATGACGGCCGTATTTGTCATGAGCGGCGATGCAGGCATTCTCAATGCAGAGGTTCTGTAAAGCACAGACACATTTAGTGCAGCTTATAATACTCATTATGGAGACTGATGTTTTCTGTGTTTTCTTGGATGACTGATGTGTGTAAGTGGGCTGTGGAAATAGTTAGGGTGATCCAAAGGCAAGGTTTCCGGTGAGCTGAAAATTCCATTACGCAGTAGAAGTTGAAAAGATCAAAGGCATTCAAAAGATTCACCACCCCAACCAAAAACATGATGGGAATTAAAGACAAATATAATAATTATTGGGTGGTTTACAATTTGCTCATTTATCTCATTCCTAAAATTATAAAGCAGTGATGACAAGACTGACATTAAAGGCTGGTGGGAAAAGGAACAGCTGCATAACATTTTCCATTCCTACTTAAACCACTGTATTTGAAATATGCCATTAGGGGTAAACATTGAATATAGGGTTCTGTGCAGGTGGCAATGTATGGCCATTTACGAAAAAAATTCAAAACTGCTAATAATTAATTTGTTGCATTTGTTGTTTTGCCATGACAACTAATTTAATTAGACCGTTGGATATGTTTTAATACAAACCTCTACTTTTCACTCTTTCCAACAACATTTTAGAATGTGAATGGCAATACCAAATATTCCCTGTGCATGAATATGTTTGTGTGTTTGTTCTTTGACAGACTCGTGACCTGTTCAAGTGTTTCAAAACCTTCTAAAATCTTAATTAGACAAATTATATAAAAACATGAATAAATTAATGTTAAAAACTGCAGAAGAACTTCAAAATGCAACATTATAATATTTGTGTAGCCTAATAATAAACAGTCTTTCAAGATAACTTACATTTCTGTATACAAACACTCTAAGTTTTATTCCTCCAAGAGTTTCCAGTTCTTGCCCATGGTACAGACTCTTGGAAGAGAGTTTCCCCTTCAAAATGTGATTCCTCCAAAGTCTTCTTTTATCTGGATGCATAGCTACACTGTCTGTGCACAGATTTAATAATTAGACAGAATGAGTACAACATAGCATAAAGAAACTCATAAAAATAATAAAAAGTCATCTTTTTAGTTTAAAATTCTGTTATCTAACCTTTGAAAGCATCATTCTGGGGTGCTATTAGGGTCAGTGGTTCTGAACCGGTCAACTGAGGATTAAGACCAGAATCTGAGAAAAGCTTAGAAGCAGTGGAAACTTGTGGAACACCATCAGCAAGCTCCTTAAGGGTTTTAACTACAAAATAAAATACAAAAATGTGGCATAATCAGGACACAAGGGTGGTTTAATAAAAACCAAACTATGCCCTCCAGGCTGTACCTGAGTCAGGGATGAGAAGCTCGTTTATGTAATGAACAACACCATTTGTGCCAAGTTTGTCTTTCTCTGTGACAACAGCTTTGCCATTAAGAGTCATTTGCTCTCCGTCACAGCCCACCTCCAGCACTGAACCCTGAAGTGTCTCCAGAGGGGTTCCTGCCACAATGGACTCTGAGCAATGCAGGTTCTTCAGGATGTGGTAGTTAAGAAGATCTTTGAATAAAAAAACACAAAATGAGTATTAAAGATACAAGTTTTTAGTCATCTCATTATTGGTTAAGGGGCATTTAATGGAATTTAATAATTCATTTTAATGTATCAAGTTTTCACTGGAATTGAAGTGATAGGATTTAGCATTCAGCTATTAATGATATTATAAATATTCACTTTAGTCCTTCATTACCATGAACATGAAATAACACCAAATTAAAGCCAAAACACATTTATAAAACTAATAACAAACATAATAATACAAATGCTAAGCACAATATATTGTTAACATTAAGGCAATAATATTTATTTTTTATGTTAAACAATAAACTTTATTTGATAGCAGTCTAACCCTAATTTGTTTGTTAATTCAACATTATGTTTTAAAGTAGATATTTAAATCACCCTTAAGTGAAACTGGGTCAGACAAAATTCTGTCCAGCATTGTAGGAGGAATCTTCTGAAAGGCTTCATTTGTTGGAGCAAAGAATGTATAGGAACCCACATTATCCAACATTGTGGTAAGGCCCGATTTCTCAACTGCTTTCTAAAATAAAAAGAATATGTAGTAATTTTTATTTTTGCTGTAGACAAATGTGCATCGGAACATCTGCAGAGTATTAAGTAAATTGAAATAAGTTGTACCTGCAGTTCCTCCAGTTTGTCTTCTGTTTCAAGGAAGCTGTTGATATTGCTTGTGATGGCTGTGATTACTCTGTCAACGACATGCACTATTCCATTGGTGGCATGCTGGTCAGTCTTCACCAGTCTTGCACAGTTCACTGTTACAATCTAGTTCAAACAGTTAACACATCTAATGTAATTGTCTTTTACATTTTAAATGAATTAAATTCCTTTATTTAAATGAATAAAAGTGTGAAATAATCTTATAAAGGCAACATAACTCCACTCGGCAATTTTAAATAGCTCAAGCTAAAAGAAAATACACAGCATAGCACTAAGGCGCTAATATAAACACGGCTGGGTTGTTTAATTTGGATAGGCACCACTTTTCACTTACTCCATTGGGATAGTGATGGATGTGAACATCAAAGTCCTGGTACATGGATGAAAAGGAGGAGCCATGCTTCAGGTCATCTGAAGTCAGGCGTTTGTTGATCATGTGGTAGTGCAGAGCATTGAGGAGTTCAATGTTTACGTTGCTCACCAAAGCATCCAGAATTTCCTATGTAACAGCAAAATACTTTTAGAAAGGTTTTAAAGATGCACTGACCAACTTTACAGCTAAGTGATCACAAGAGCACAACGCTAAATACAGATGAACCCCCTCAAAAATGTAACAAGATCCAGTAACTTCGACCACATTTAGACTAGACTCCTTTGCATTTTATTAACTTCTAATTTCTTCCTCAATTTTCCTAAATTTCAACAGTTAATGGCTACACTTCATTCATTTTGAATGATCAGAAATAACAATTTAATATATTTAATTTTAAAATTAAAAGCAGGTAGTAAACTTTTATACTCCTTGCACTGATATATCAGTTTGAAATACTCACGGGGTGAAGAGCAGCCCAGGCTTCATTACTTGGAGAAAAGAATGTAAAACTGCCAGGTCCTTCAATCTCCTCCTGGAGTTTAGCTCTCTCAGAATATGTCTTAGTCTTTACAGCTCCAACCACACCCAGTGTGTTATAGATATTGACCAAAGGAAGAGCTAAACAGAACCGACATTTCAGCATGCCAAGATGTACAAAGGATTTCTGTACTAGCTTTAATCCAAAGCCATATTATAAATGTGCTTTTCTCACCTGCAGGGCAGCCCCTCTCTCCAATTACTTTTTCATAACCTGGACAGCATTCATATGTGATCTCACTGTAAAGCAAATAAAGATCTTTGTTCAAAAATGATCAGTTTTCAAAAACACATTATTAATAATTAAATCAGATCTTGCACTTTCTTAGCATAACATTAAAAAAACAATTTCACTAATTACAGAGAATCACTTTTCTGTAAATTCTGGAATATTAGTGCATTTGGTTTGAATTATTCTTAACCTCCAGCAATAATAATCATATTAATTATTCTTGAACCTCATTTACGCATAATATACAAATGACACATTGCATGTAATCTAGTAGATTTAGAAATATACAAAATTTTCAGAAATACGTTCGTATTTGTATTGTATATGTCATTTGACTGTATGAGGAGTCAAGTTAAATTTAGCTCATCCATACTGTGTCCAAAGACCTGTATTGCTCCATTTGTTTCCATCCAGAGATGTGTCCACTGAATATTTTCTGTGGCTTCAAGGGTCTTAGAAGACCATTAAATGTCATTCATTTGAGTAGAACTCAGAGACACATTAGCAGCTAAAGGAAACTCTAGACATCCCTACAGATTGTACTGAAAAAAAATAAAACAATGCCAAAATAAAGCAATAAAAACTGTCCCAGGACAAGCCCCAATACACTTTTTACTATTGGAAATCTGTTTTTTTTTTATAAAACCTGAAAAGACAGCTGCTTAAGTAACATTTAAGATAGACTTAGATATTTTAACAATATCTAATATTAAATGTATCAGATACGCTGACATACTTTTGGGCATCCCAGTCAAATTCCATGTTTTATTAAATTTTCAATATGTTAAAAACATTCTTATCTAACATATGCATATTTTACTGGCCATTTATTTATTTTGTATTAACAGAAGAAAATATTTCCAGAAAAAATAAAATATATTACAAAAGAAAGGAGTGTGAATTTGTGGAACCACAAAACCAATCATTTTCCAGTGGCTGATAAAAATAAATTAAATCATGTTTGCATATAATTTAAAGAAATAGGGGGAAATTATATATTGACATAATTTAATTGCACAAACAATTAAATCAACAACCAGAAACTAATCTGCTTTATGAACCAGGCTGTATTTCTTGCTACTCTTAAATAAACAATGAAATAAACCTGAGATTCAGGAATGGGGTACACTTGTAAAAAAAAGAGCTAAAAACCAGACTGAACTGATTATCAAAACAGATGGTAACTTAATGGTTATTTGTTCATTGCCAGCATAAACAAAGATGGTAGCCATGGACGTTGAACAAATAAACAGCAAGGCTAGAAAACTCAAAATGTTGAGTGTATATGAATTTCCATGTGGTATGGTAAGCGGCCCACTAAAAGCTACGGGAAATTTGCAAATGACTCAGGACATGAAGGAAACGCTTAAAACATTTCCCAAATTTAATATATGCTCAATCATCCTGCTGAATCATCACTTTTTTTTTTTTTGCTGTAGGGTTTAGTTCCCACAACAAAATTAACAACACAGTTCCCCTGGCAACAGTTTTTCAATTATTTAGTTAATTCTCAAAGAAGACATGAACAAGTTCCCTTTACTGAAAATATTATTTCTCTTTGTGAAACTGCATGTCTGAATTTATCATTCTTCAGTATAACACTTTACCCTACAAATGTGTGGAAACATCTTGCACAATTGTTGGTGGTTTTTAAGCACAAAAATGATCTCCCCCGTGTTACCCTGAGAACATCCAACTGGCATTCAACCATATAAAAGCAGTGACTGTTTCTTCAAAGTGTGCACAAATTTATTCCTTTTTAAGATCCCTTTCTTTTTGAGAGCATTTGTTTACAAAAACCAAGTGATATTCATGCTGATTTAAGTTTAACCTATTTTTTTATTTTTACGACCTAAGTTATGTGTGTGTGTGTGTGTGTGTGTGTGTGTGTGTGTGTGTGTGTGTGTGTGTGTGTGTGTGTGTGTGTGTGTGTGTTGCATTTAATTCACACACAAACTCAGTTACTGGATGAAGGGTGGAATGCTCCTTAGTTAAACCTGAATGATTGGTGTGTTTTTGGAGGGGATATCAAATCCCCTGACAGGACTCAAATGGTCAATTTCTAAAGTCCAGCAAACGCCCACAATGACTCTCACTTCTCTCTTGCTTTCTTTAGCATATGTTGTGAAAATGTCAGAAAGGAAACATTCATTAAAATACTTCCCTTAATCTAAGACTTTCTCTCTGACTGTGCAAATTGTGGATTGGGCTTCAAAGGTGATGCATTGTAGTAATAAAACTGTACATATATATTACATATGCACAAGCAACAGTCTGCAGATGTGTTTTTTCTTGTGACCTCATATATATTATATCTTTGGAATGCTTAGACCAGAAACCAATAACATCTTTACTGCCTGAGGGAACGGTAAAATGAATGTCAATCGAAAAGTGCTACTGTAGATTCTGAAGTTGCCCAATAAGCACTGTACTTTCATTAACAAATAGAAGAGTGTTGTCATGAATCAGTACTGCCAACAACGCAACTTCCGAAAGACAAAGAAAACAAAGTAAGACGCTTTAAGAGCTACACATGGTAGCCATTATCAGAAAAGGGCTTTCTTAATTTCAGACTGAACGCACCAGAGGGCAGAATTCAGAATTCACTTATACCACACAGGGTCAGTCATTAAAAAGTAGCAAACAGAAATTGTGCCCTGCAGAGTTTTCTGAACAGTGCTAATGATGCAACTTGGGAGGGCATAAAGCATGCATAAATGTCATGTTTCAATAAGTTCCTTGTAGCAGATGTGTGAACTAATTAACAGTGAAAATCAACACATATCAATATAAGCTGGTAGTGTCCAAACTTATGTCAATCAAACATAAGACAGAATTATTTGGTCTGAACAATTCTGTTTAGTTGGTGTCATACTTTTTCATTTTCATCATTGTTTAATCTAACCAGTTATTCTTTAAAAAAATACAAACACCTACATGCTTGGAACCAGAACAATAAATGACACAAAAATGGTTAGTAAGCATTAATGCAATCATGTAATTAAGTATTTTAAACAAAGCACAATAAAGCTAAAAACTTACACATATTCTCACATTACTTATATAGAAAGACATTTAACTGAAACAAGCATCCGTAATCAATGTGAAATTATAGGAACTTGGAGAAGCACAAAGGCATAAGACTGAAACAAAGACTGGAACGTTCTCAGTAGGAGATGACATCTGCTAACATTTATCACTATTGTTCTTTGAGCAGTAACAAACTAACAGGCAAATCATCAGGAATCTAGCCTGCACTGACCCCTTTTATGATGGTGATGAAACTTAACAAGGGTTATCAACATAGAATATAAAGTCTATTATAATGAAGAAAATTACTGCAACTTTGTGGACTTTGCATAGGACACAAACTATAAAATGCTTGGGGTGTTGATTCAATTAATGGTTTAATGAGAGGATTTATTAGTTTCTATGGAAAATACCTAACCTATTCTATTGGTTAGTACAGTATTTCTCCATTGTCTGGGAATGCATCTCTGCTGAGATAATTGCAGCTCATTGCATGACCTTTCTTTCATTGCAGTTTACTAAACCATCAAGTATGTGAATCTACCCCCTACAAAGTCACTTCAAAAGAAAACCCTTTAGAAAAATTAAGAACACAATATAATATTTAGGTTTCGTAGTTGCTACATGAATAAGTGACACATTCTGATTAAAAAAAGTACCTTTATATATATTTATTGACAGTAACTTAAAATGAAATAAATATGAAAAATTGGAAATATGTCTTCCAATGTGCAAAGGCTTTCATTTTACACAGACAAGCATTTTTTGCTCCTGCAAACTGCACAGTCTTTCCTTAGATGGCTCGGCCAATGGTACAGTCTATTCATTACCTAGTTTTGATATTGTGAGCACATTTTTTCTGTAAGATTCAGTGAGAGATTTTTTTTTTCAGGATACAATGTAAACTTGTGGGAACTCACGTTGGTCTGCCGCAGATCTTACGCTGATACCACTGTTTGCAGTTAGTGAAGTACTTCTTTTCGGTTCCCTTAATCTTCTGCATTGCGCACATGTTTTGCCTGGAATAAAGAAAAAAGTATTGTTTTCCTTATATATTCACCAAAACGACCACTGCATTGTTGAAAAAGTTTAGTTGTGTTGTGTTTTGTGTAAATAAACACGCTGTGCTACTTTATAACGCATCGGATACATTAATGCCAAGCGCAACGTGCTGCGAGCTCACAGATCGAAAGCAAGACGCAGATCAGTGTTATTAACTCCACAGAGTAGAAGTGCTTTCTATGTCCTTACCCTTGCTGTCTTCCTCTTATTCTGCTGTGCTGCAGCACAGACTGATACGGAGATTTAGCGGCAAAAACCGCAGCAATTAAAGTGACAAGTAGAGCAGATAAAATCAGTGGCTTCATCTTGCCGCTAAACTCCGTATTTTCCTCCGCCAGCCTTATTGCCGTCTGTACACCGCTTTAAATACAACCAGGACTGGGGGCGGGGCTTAGACAAAGTATACGTCCAATAAAAATGCACAATATATTATTATTATTATTATTATTATTATTATTATTATTATTATTATTATTATTCATTCATTCATTATCTCCCGCTTTATCCTCTAGTAGGGTCGCGGTGGGGTTCCCCATGCCCATCCAGGGGAGAAGGTTTCAGGCGCTGGGCAGATACACCCAGGACAGGGCGCCAATCCATCGCTGGGCACACACTCACTCACACACACACACTATATGGGGCAATTTTGAGAATTCAATTGACTTGATCCATGTTTTTGGACTGTGGGAGGAAACCGGAGAACCCGGAGGAAACCCACGCGGACACGGGGAGAACATGGAAACTCCACCCAGATGGGGATTCGAACCGGGAATCCCTATCGCTGAGAAGCGAACGTGCTAACCACTAAGCCACCGTGCCGCCCTATTATTATTATTATTATTATTATTATTATTAATAATAATAATAATGATAATAATAATAATAATAATAATAATAATATTGCTATAGTAGTAGTAGTACTATATTAATATTTATTTTGTGTGTGTGTGTGTGTGTGTGGTTCTGGTAAATAACTATTCATTTATTCATTCATTATCTCCCGCTTTATCCTCTATTAGGGTCACGGTGGGGTTCCCCATGCCCATCCAGGGGAGAACATCTCGGGCGCTGGGCGGATAGACCCAGGACAGGGCGCCAATCCATCCCTGGGCACACACTCACTTACACAGACACACTCTATATTTTGGCAATTTAGAGAATTCAATTGACTCGATCCATGTTTTTGGACTGTGGGAGGAAATCGGAGAACCCGGAGGAAACCCACGCAGACACAGGGAGAACATGGAAACTCCACCCAGATGGGGATTCGAACCGGGAATCCCTAGTGCTGAGAAGCGAACGTGCTAACCACTAAGCCACTGTGTCGCCCGGTAAATAACTAGTTATAATAAATGCAATCCATGCCCAAACTAACATTTAATAACAGCAAACTAGCAAATAACACACATAGAAACACATTTGATTTGTTTTAGCAAGACTACAATTCTTTGATATGTATGTTTTATTTTATAAAAACTCAATTCAATTCAATTATTTGGAATTTTCTGTCATGCCTGCACATTAGTTTTGGCTGAAATGGTTTGCAATTTCTATAAGACATGCTTAATTTAGGTAATATAATATTTTTTGTTTGTTTATCTGCTAAAAAAGTAATATGTACTGTATTGATGTATTTGCAAAGCAACCACAGTAAACGGGGTTTAAACGGAACATAAATGTCTGTACAGTAGGTTTCATCAGGCACGTTTGTTTTTTCTTTCAAATATATCCACAGAAGCAGAACAGCAGCTGGGTCTTGGCCTTAACCTATAAATCTGAAAAATAGTGACAGAAGGCCTTTTTTGTTCCTCCGCACTTCCATAATGGTCCATTAGCTATGTGGTATTTTTTTGGTTCTTTCTTCACAGTAGCAAGGTTGTGTTCATGAAATGCTTTTTCAATCTTAAAGACCTCAACATTCCTCTGAGAATGATTATAAAAAGTAGGGATTTCATGAGATCATATTCAACATAAGATATTGTTACAACTTTTAGAAAAGATGAAACCCTATATAGTACTGTAAAAAACTCCTTGGTGCTTGTCTGTTGCAGCAATTACTATATGTGCATGAAGAAGCCTTAAACTTTATTATTTTTTATAAACAATATATTTGTCAACATCTTATTGAGAAACCAATATTTCCTTGCTTACCTTGTGTGCATTGCTTGTAGTAGTATCATTAGTCATATTTAGAGGCTCAATGTTTAAAAAGGAAAATTGGCATTTTCACAGAAAGGACCTCATGAACCCTTTCATGTTGGCTTTTGCCCCCAGCTGGAGCACTCCCATTTTACAGGTCTAATACTTAACAGATGATTTAAATGTATGATGGAATAATTTATATAGAAACTGTATTATGTATTTTGTTAAGTGATCATTTTATTTACATATTAATTACTGGCAATGTTTTCTTTTATACACAAGAGTGTAGGGTGCAACTGTATTTCAAAAAAATGAGTTCAAAGATGAAATATGACATGACATTGTTCAGGTCTGTTTCTCCTATTACATTTATGGCTGGGTCCAAGAGACACTGCCATGGGCCCCTGTGTTTAATGTGTAACTCAGCTGCAGCCTTAAAAGAACACATTTCTTTTTTAAAAAAACTCCAAGGACAGGAAAGGAATAGTTATTTCTTTCACATGTTAATACCTAATGGTGTTCATTTGGTTATTAAATAGATACAGGTGAAATCCCTAAATTTGTGTGTAAATGCCTTACAGTGATATTTCAGGTTCACTGCACATGATATTTTTTTTGTCTTTCATTCTCAATATTTTTTTTTTATGTGAACCGTTAGTTATGTATCCAAATTTAACCAATGGGAACTAAAAAGCAGTGGCCAATATTTATTATTGTTATATAAGTTATATAAGTTAAGATATAAGTTTTTTTTAACTTTTGTTTTAAACAATGTTTCTAAAAGTTTCAATCCTCTTAAAGAGCTTAGTTAAATCTTTTTTTCCTTCCTTTATTTTCTGTTTGTTCAGAGAAAAGGAATTAAAGAAGGCATTGTTTGTAGGAGATGATGACCACAGTTAAATGTGTGCTTTTAAATAGATTTCTTCTGCTTCTTGGTGTTTTAGTTGGGCAGTTATTCACCTGTAAATAAGTAAAAAGTTTAAATGATTCAAATATAGTGTTGTTTGACTAATGCACCATGATGAAAATAAAATAAAAATTGCTTTTTGCACCAAGATGAGCACTGGAATGCATTTGGAACAGCCATTGGAATAGTGAATTAGGACCAATGAACTCCTGAAAACACTGGAATGCTGCAAAATGAAACTTCTGGATTAAGCGTTACGTTGTTGCCAAAATCAACAGTATCTGTCTGCATCCATTAAGATTACAAGACATTTCCTTTACTAGACATGGCTATACGATGAAACATACTTATTTATACTTATTATATATATTTAAGTTGCACCTAATTTTAGGGTAAGATATGTTAGACATAAAAATTGAAAGAAATTTTGGAATTGGATTCATATATATATGGTGCAATGGGGCAAGCAGTAATGTATCACTGAGCTAAAAAATAAGAAATAATTTAAACATCTAAAGCTTTCATTGCCACATGAAACCTAGGCTTTGAGCCTAAAATAGTAATTTTAGACAGCTTTCCATAGACCTTACTACTATGAGACATTCCATATTTTATGAAGGTTTGCTCCCATAGGCCAATTCCAAACAAGCACCATGATCCACACATTCTCACAATGTTTCCCCATCTTGTAAAAAAAGCTGTCATAGTCAGTATATTATTATGTTTCCATGGTTCTATAAAGGTAAACATTGACTTACTGTACTCACACTTTTTTTGTGTAAATAAAACTATAATTCATTTAATTTACCACTATAGATGAAAACTCTGTAGAACTTAGACAAAGTAGATGAGGACATAGCTTTCTGATTTCGGGTTGGGCCTGTAAAGGCAGTTGCTCAGATCACCTTGCAAAAAAGCATTTCTTTCTAGATTGCATGTTGGAACAATAGATGATTTTGATTTAGTCCACTTTTCCACTGCTGCTTGGAAAATTATTACAAAGAGCTTATGAGAGCTGCATTTGTAAAAGAATGTTGGACACATTCGACACAGCCTTTGCTTTAGGACAGGAGAGGCAAACTTTAATCCTGGACCATTTATGGATTGTCTGTTAATTTAAAGTGTAATCCATTGCATTCCACAGTGTGGCGCTGAAAACACCTAAGTTTATTAACCCGTATTTTTCCTGCAAGATTTTTGAAGCCTGTTACTGATAGACACTTAGTTGTATTTTAATTTGCATCCAAATAATTTAATAATTTATTTTAGAAAATATAAACCCCGCGGCACGGTGGCTTAGTGGTTAGCACGTTCGCCTCTCAGCACTAGGGATTCCCGGTTAGAATCCCCATCTGGGGATTGAGTTTCCATGTTCTCCCCATGTCAGTGTGGGTTTCATTCGGGTTCTCCGGTTTCCTCCCACAGTCCAAAAACATGGATCAAGTCAATTGAGTTCTCCAAACTGGCCCATATAGAGTGTGTCTGTGTGAGCGAGTGTGTGCCCAGCGATGGATTGGCACCCTGTCCTGGGTGTATCTGCCCAGCGCCCGAAACGCCTGGATGGGCATGGGGACACCCCCCACTCCCCGCGACCCTGATATAGGATAAAACGGAAGATCATGGATGGATGGATGGAAATATGAACCCACGTATGTATGTACACAAGCTTGTCATTTATGTGTGTGTTTAGGCTCCATAATTAAAATATATCTAAATATAGGTTTTAATACTGTACCGAACTAGTAGTATAAACAATCTAGGTTGAACGATGGCACGGTAGCTCAGTGGTTAGGGCGTTGGGCTATCAATCTGAAGGTTGTGGGTTCAAATCCCAGGTCCACTGAAGGTCCTTGAGCAAGGCCCTTAACCCTCATTGCTCCAGGGATGTTGTGATTAACCCTGTGCTCACCTTGTAAGTCGCTTTGAATAAAAGCGTCTGATAAATGACCAAATGTAATGTAAATGTAATGAATGTGACTTTCAGTTGAGCCTATTGCGCTCTTATTAACATGTTACTTTACTAGAAAAAGCAAAGAGATAATAAGATTTAACGCACCATGGAATAAACTATGCTTAGGCGGCAGAAGTGACGTCACACGAGCCGGTGAAGCGGCAGCTCAGCTCTCGGCCTGCTAACGGGAGAACAACTGAACAGAGGGAGCGGTAAAGTTCCAGCCGTGACACCCGACACTTCGTATCATCAGCCCGAAGAACAACGTGAGCGTCTGCACCCTGTCCCATGTGAACAAAGCCGGCTGCGGGGTAACGTGATGCCGCATCTTTAAAACGCGCTCAGTGCGGGAAGCTAGCGGAGCGGAGCGGAGTGAGGTGAGGCGCGGCGCGGCGCGGCGGATGCTGAAGCTGAAGCAGAAGCGCACCTGCTCTGTGCTGCTAACATCGAGCGGACACACCTGCTTCTGCTGCAGCACCGCAGCGGCTACTTTAGTTTTTAAAACGGAGAGGAGCGAGTGAAGGTAGACTTGTTTATTAACCTGCAGTCGGGCTTTATGAGAGAAGTGTTTCCGCTGTTATCAGTCATAGTGCAGAACGCAGGATGCCGGTGCAAATTCCGGACGATGGGGATTTCGCGTCTTTTAAAGACCAGTGTGAGAACGACGCAGGATGGATGTCACGCTATAATAAAGGAGGAGTGACGGTGTGGTGTCGAGATGAGGATATCAAAACTGTGCAAAAACTTAAGGCAAGTTGCACCACGGCATATACAACCATATGCTGTATAACAGCCAGAGCATGGCGCCTATTGCAATACTGCAATAACACCAATACACTGCAGACATCTACTATTAACTCTGTTGAATATAAATACATTTGAATGAATATATAGGATACATCTGAACACGATATATTTAGTTCTGAGAGCAAATGTCAATGGAATGAAAACAATGACACAGGAAGATAAAATTTATTATTATATGGTACTTTATTTAAAAAAATGCAAACTGATTTCCAACTTTAGCATTCTCAATTTTTCATATTTTCAGAGTTCATATAGTAATTTAATCATTGTTACAGCTCACTCTTTAAAATTATGGAATGCCTTTCTTACTAAAATACTAACTTTGGTCATTAAGAATTTGAAATAAACATAGTACAGTATATAAGAATTTCAGTGTCACATCTGAGAGACACAAAATAGTAAATGGTAAGTTAAGGTTTGAGTCTGGCTGTAAGATTTGATGAAAAATATATTTTATATTTTTTTATTATTATACAACTATTGCTTATCAAGTAACAACTTAAACATACAATGCAATGATACCAAACATAAAATAAAACAAAAACAGAGACTAAGAGTTTATTAGATTATTGTGGTTAAGTATAATGATCAGCAGACTGCACACAGACAGTTTGTCATGTTGATAAATGCTCGTTTTTCATGTAATTATAGTGCAGTTTAGCAGGCCAGTACCACAATCAATAATAAAATAACTGTTGCTGTTTTAAGTTGGTTTCCATAGAGGATTTGTGATCAAAGCAATTAATACCTAAGGTAGTAATTGATTAAGCTTGATGGTGTGGCTGATAATAGTCCTTAGGAATGTTAAAAAACACTGAACAAATGAGCCTCAGAACAAATAGGAGTCCACTAATTACATCATAAAAAATATACAAACCTTTTGTGCCATGTAATATTAGTCATGAAAAAGTGATGTAACCACAGAAAGATCCTGTGAACAAAAACTGTATCCTGTGTCTGAATAAGAACATGTAAAGTTAATGAGATGTCAGGTGAGATAATGAGACCTGTCCGAGACAATGTCACCTTTATTTATACATCACCTTTCATTGTCTTCTTTTAAAACAGATGTTTTAAATGGCTGTGTTTCCCTCAGCAATATTTTTAAAAGGTTTCAATTCACAACAACAAGGGAAACAGAACTAAAGATGTTCTTAAAACATTATCAAATGCATTAAAGTTTTTCATGTACATGACTGCAGTCATGTCTGATTAATCCAGCTTCATGTGATACCTTATCAGAGATGAAAGGTTGGTTTCACAGAGCCAAGCCGTATCTATGAGACGTGCTGAAAAATTAAGAGTGGAAAAGCCTGGTAGTTAAAGGCTCGGGCAAGGAAACCCGAATCTCTCCTGATGATTTGTCCGAGTCAGACTTTTTCTTTTAGACATACTTCTGTGATGATGCTGGTGGTCAGGCTCAGAGCAGACACATGGAGGAACTTTCAGTGATATTGGGACTAGGATAACACATTTATCTGAAATGATGGTACAACTGAAAAAAAAAAAGATTTAAATTAGGGATGATAGAGAACTATTAATAATTCAAAGGCTTTCTGTTCACCGAAGCTTTCTTTGTTATAAATAATTAAATCGATGAAGGCTTTGACGAAAGTTCATTCATAGAGATCAAATAGAGCTTGTTGTGTGCAAATGGGAAGAGCTCGTTTACTCTTGGGTTCGAGATGGGGTGTTAAATGAATTATTTACTTTATGTCGGGGATAGTGTCGATTGGGTTACATGGTTACTTGCCTTCCAGGCACATAAACTATCTGATCACATTCCACTCAGTGCTTTCAAGTCTTGCATGACTGACAGACCGTCAGAAGCTGTATGTAGGGATTATAAGGTTTATATTTAGAATGGAAAATGTACAGGTTTCATTTGGCACAATATTCACATGAGTTATGCATTAACATAACCAAGGTCTTGTCCCATGGCATCAATAGGTTGTGCTGTAAAACAGCTGACTGAAAAGCTGCAATTTACTGTTGGCCTGTGTTCATTGGACACAAAGATAAACAGTGTGTCTGTGTGGTCCTGGTTCATCACGTATACACGGAAAAAAAGAAAACAGAAAACATATGGTCCAATTTTTTTTCCCACTAGATGAGAATCGTATGTAAGGATGTCCGAGCAGAAACGCTGTATGATGTCCTGCATGACACGAGCTATCGAAAGAAATGGGACACCAACATGATTGACACATTTGATATTGGGAGACTGACGGTCAATGCAGATGTGGGATATTACTCCTGTAAGTCACCTGACATGTCTTTTAAATGTTATTTATATTTTACTCCTATTCTGTTTTGCATTATGCCATGTGGGTTTTAAACATATATAAATAACTATTTGCTTTTATTGGGAGAGGAGGATTTAAATTGTGTTGCAGCTGGTGGAGTTTAAGTACTATAACTTACAGCTTGTCTTTATTAGGTTTTATCAGTAGGCTGTTTTATCACTAAGGTCTCATTTATTAGAGGCCCTGCAGGTCTTTAATGCAGTGACATAAATTCAATACACTCTAGTGCAGTTACACACTTCCTGTTCTGCCTGTAGTATTATATATAAATATATTTCTGTGTGCGCGTGTTCATACGCTTAAATTGAGAAAGGTGTTGGGAAACACCTTTTAATTCCATTTAATTGTCACAGTTATTTAAAACCGAGCCATGCATATGTTTCCAACTTTAGGGAACAAGAGTAAACAAAGAAAGGTTCATAAAGATGTGGTAGGTGAGTTTAGTGTAAGAGAACTGCATTGTGCCCTGACCTTAAATCTTATAAATACTTTTAGGATAGACTAGAATGAAGATTCAGGGCCAGACATGTGTTATTCAGACATGTGTCATTCAGGGCTACCTCAGTGTGTGACCTCACAAATGCTCATATGGAAGAAGGGGCAAACATTCCCACAGACTCACTTTAAAATCCTTTAGAAAGCCTTTTAGAAGAGTGGAAGCTGTTAAACTGCACAGGAGAACCATCTTAAACAGGATGTCATAAAATCTCTATCTCACTTTCTCTCTCTCTACACACACACACATACACATACATGTGATGTGTTGAATTTAATTTCCTGGCTTATTCCTAATTCACTAAATATTTACATTTGGTGTTCTGCTTCACCACTAAATAATTGTATTTGTGTCAAAAGGGAAATGTCCAAGTCCTTTGAAGAACAGGGATTTTGTCACAATGCGCTCATGGCTTCCTCTGGGCAACGACTTCTTGATTATCAACTACTCAGTCAAACACCCGGTATGTCTGAACCCCTGTCATGACTGCAGATGTTATCATTTTATCAGTTGTTTGGCAGAACCACAGACACAGTACTGTGTATTGTGTCATTGGGCATGTAGAACAGCTGTCTAAGCTTAGAGCAGACTGAAAAAGGAGCTCAGGTCAGTGGGAAAGTCTTGAGCTATCGAATAAATAGTAGAGTGATCCGATCCCTACATCATAAATAATTACGTCTTCTACCTTGGAAAAAAATGGTCCTCCGTGCTTATTTTTCCAGCAAGAATAATGTCACCCTAATGAATTATGTTATCACTTTGATATAAACAGCAACATGTGCTGGTTAAAATAATACCAACCACAGTGTGATCTGACAATTTTATATCCCATTTTTCATTTCAGCAATACCCACCAAAGAAAGACTATGTCAGAGCTGTGTCCTTACTTACTGGATATTTGATTCAGTCCAATGGAGCAAACTGTTCCACCCTTTACTATCTGACTCAAGTAGATCCAAGAGGTGAGTACGTTTTTTGCTTGTCACCTGTAAAAGATTCAAATAAAGGTCATTGTGTTTATATAAAATAAATATAATTTATTTTAGATCCAGTGGGTTCTCATATGTTTATTTCTTTAGAATTATTTTAATCAAAGCTTAAAAGATTTTGCAGATCCTTTGCAGATGATTTGCAGATATTCGAAAAAATTTAAAATTCATTTTGCTTTGGTGCATTACAGTTAATTTTTGCCACTGTGATGAAAATGTCACCTACACGAGTTAAAGATTATTTTGGAAAGCTGGATCATAGGTCAGTTTAGATTAAAACCAAACTTCATTTTTTCCATCTATTTGTGTCTCAAGTATTTACTATGGACAACACTGGTCACATTTGATCATTGTCCCATGTTAAAGAATCTCATGGTTTTCCGTCAAGCATCTGTTTTCTAAATTAATACATCACTCATGCTGGCACTGCTGCACTGCATTTGTCTTCACTTGATCTGATTCTCACACAGTGGCCTCTGACAGTTTTCTCCTGTTACTGCAAGAAAATTTTTGGACATAATGTTTTATTATGAAATAATTAGGTAGCTCAGTGAGTAGTGCTGTTATCTCACAGTGGATTGTTTGTATATTTTCCCCATGACTTCATGGGTTTTTGTGCTAAAGTCTAAAGACATGTAAGTCAATTGAACTGGAGATACTAAATTAAACTTTTACCCAATATGTACCCAATATGGGATCATGCATTACCCCAGGCTAATTAGATTAAGCTACATAGCAAATGAATAAATCATCTAATGGGGAATAATAGGAGTTTGTGATACACCTATCTGCAAATGATGGCGTGTTTAACATTTGTTTGTAACTTGTTTGATGATTGGCTAAATGTCCATGACTGGAACGAGTGATAAATAATTTCTAATCCATAGAAGAGTAGAAAAAATAAATAATATGTTTAAACAAATGATGTTTAAGGCTCCAGTCAAGAAAATTAATATATGTAAACAGTGAATACCAAACATGTCACAGATGTTAAATGTTGAGCTCAATAATTTCTTTGAAATGTTTTTATTCCTCTGTAGATATAGCACACAGTGTTTATTATACTGGTTCTAACAAAGTTTCCATGAGTGTGCAAGTTTTCAGTTTATTTTAAATAAAGCTGTTCTGTTGTGTTTAATCCATATCTGTTAAAGAATGGGAAACCCAGAGGTTTTAACAATATTATTCTTATGTTTTCCCTTTTCTGTGAACCACAGACATTTTATTTAGGAGGACAGTTATTCTGCACTTCTCAAAATTTGTTGCACCTATATTAGTGAAAGCCACATCTACAAATAAAACCTACAAAATATATATAGGCCTTGAATTTATATTGAAGCCATAGTTTTATTTAATACAATATGTATTTTGTTGTATTATATTCATGCCTGTTTGTGTTTTCTCCTTTAGGTTCTTTACCAAAATGGGTTGTGAATAGAGTCTCTCAATTTGTGGGACCAAAGGTAAGTTGTTTTTAGCTTTGTTTTTTTATATAAATAATAAAATGTTATAAAGTACGTCACACTTCATAACCTTACATATTTATTATTGCTGGAAACATTATATTATATTATAACCGCATATGTTTTGAGACCACGCTGCTGTTTTAGTCGCAGCAATAATTTTTAACTAGTTTTTGCTGCCATCTGGCGGTCGCGGGACGCAACCACAACCATATCCAGTGACATGCTTTAAATGTTTAAATATTTTATTCATTGGTTGTGTGACGAGACGTGGTTTTAACGAAATACGAAAAAGTATATGTCACATATGAAACATGATAAGATATTTTGTTTGAAATAATTTATATTTATAAAATATATATTTATATATTGGCGGCACGGTGGCTTAGTGGTTAGCATGTTCGCCTCTCAGCACTAGGGATTCCCGGTTCGAATCCCCATCTGGGTGGAGTTTCCATGTTCTCCCTGTGTCTGCGTGGGTTTCCACCGGGTTCTCCAGTTTCCTCCCACAGTCCAAAAACATGGATCAAGTCAATTGAATTCTCAAAATTGCCCCATATAGAGTGTGTCTGTGTGAGTGAATGTGTGCCCAGCGATGGATTGGTGCCCTGTCCTGGGTCTATCTGCCCAGCGCCCGAGATGCTCTCCCCTGGATGGGCATGGGGAACCCCACCGCGACCCCGATAGAGGATAAAGCGGGAGATAATGAATGAATTAATATTTATATATTAATCAAATTTACTACATACATACATTATACATTTACTACAAAATACGTTGACATTTTTCTGCAGTTTACACAAGACATTAGTAAATGCTTCAATTCTGATTTAAAAAACAACATTTACATTATTTACATTACTGACCAACGCACATCTCTGGTGCTCCTTAGGCCATGAGGAAAATCTACAAGGCCTGTCTAAAGTACCCTGAGTGGAAGCGGAAGCACAATCCTAACCTGAAGCCATGGATGTATCCCGAGCAGAACACTCTACCATGCATTAGTGCTGCCGAGCTGACGGTGCAGAGAGCTGATTCACTAGAGAACATTGATGAGAGTGGCCTAAATGAGGAGAAGGTTCAACACCATAGTGATGATGAAGAAACCTAAACCACCAAACTCTTACCCGAGTGTGTGTGTGTGCATGTGCGCGTGCGTGTGTTTGTTTGGGGTTGTTTAGGTGATTGCAAAAAGTAAGTGTGTTAAATTTACACAGGTTCTACTGAGTATGACTCACCAAACTTGTCTTCAGCTGCACCTTAAGGTCGCTTTGCATTTGAATTCTGATTAGTGCAATGGTGCTACTTTCAGGTGTTTTAAATATTATTTATTGTATTTAGAAAGTGGAATTTTGCAGAATGTACAAGTCTTAATATATTGCACATATAAATATAAGTGTATGGTTTATTTGATCATTTGCTATTCTAATTACATCAAAAAATGGCTTGCTGTTGATTTAACTGAAATCCTTAGACTGTCTTTACAAAGTTTTAAAGAAAATATTAACTAAGCATGGTATTTTTATGCCTCTCACACTATGTATTTATATTTTTTTGTTTTAATGACTGAACCAAAAGTCACTCTTTCTGTATGGGTTTTGTTGTTGTGGTCTACAGTAAAGTTAGACCAAGCAACTCTGAACTGAGAGTTCTACTAAATGCTGTAGCTGACTGCTGGAATAACTTTTAAATTAAATGTTTAATTTAATAACTAGATCTCAGGAGTTGTATAAAAAATGCAGGTTAATTTCTTAGATTCTCAGAACATGAAAACGTTTATCTCTGGATCTCTATTTTAAGCTTAGACAAAATACTCTTTTCTTCTTATACTTCAAGAATGTTTTTATGTATTATGTATGTTTTCTGAAATACTGTAATAAACTTGGAGTATGTTTACTTCCAATAAAAATGAGCCTCCATTGTTGTCAGTCAAAAATGCTGACAATATATTATATTATTAGATATTATTATGCAAATATGACTTTATTCAGCATGTAGCATGTGGTCTGATGTTTTGGCTAGATACAATTATAAATTTATTTATGCACAACTTGCCTTCTAATGTTTTGATAAAATAAATATATAAATGAAATGACCCATCGTGCGTATCAGTATCATGTTAAACTTGTTACACTATGTTTTACAGTTTCTTTGAAGTTCCTATCAAATGTCTTTTGGGAAGTTTGCCTTTCCTTTTTTCACCATTTGGCAATAAATGTAGGCTTATGCATGACCCTCCGTCTTTTCTATTGAAAAGCTTACAGATGGCTGCCACTCCTAAAATTCTCCATTGTCTCTGACACTTCCTGCTTCCCATTTGGAGCAGTTCCTGCCTGCATTAGTTAGATTGTTCCATGGGAAGGAAAAGACAAGCCTCAGATTTTTACAGTGCTCTACAATGAAGGTCTCAGTTATGCAGCTGCTTTGAGATGTTCTTTTTTTTAATCACTTTTTGTCTGAAATTTGATTTGCATTAGTGGTTATACATTGTATTATATTTAGTACACAAGTAAATATTATTTTATTTACTTTTACATTAATCCAAGTTCTAGGGTTCCTTTATACAGATTATATGCTCTTTGCTTACTTACATTTTTGTTCTTAATGCTTTTTAATTTTGTACTAAATTATGAAATTCGTAATTCTGTATAAATTTATTCACAGTGAACAGTAAACTGAAAATATTTGAATGCGCTTTTTAATTGCTAAAGTCTCTGGACTTGGAAATAAAATTAAAACCCAGGTCAAAATATCCCTTATGCATGCAATATAAGAAGAGTTCCTGAATTTTGGGAGGTGTTTGGGAGACTGATATGATGCTACAGAATTTAATATTTATGTCTGAATGTTTAATAATTGCTTCTGTCCACTTTCCCCGTTTTAAAAACCTGTAATAAAATAACTTTCTCCATCCTTTACATATATGCATTATGCTGCAGTTTATGCTTTAGCCCTCAGCAGGCCCTCAGAAATGACTTCTGACTACACCCATTCAAATACCGAGTTAAATTTTTAATTGCTTCTTTTATGCAAGTTACTCTAATTTATTTATCATTTATTGATAATGAACAATAGATTAAGAAATGTGCACCAATAGGTTTTTTTTTTACTGAATAGTGTAGTAAAGTATGTTTCAGAACAGATAATATGCAGCTCTTTGTTTTATATAAGGTGGATACTAGTGGATACTTATTCTAAAACTTTACAATTTATTAGAAGCTATGCTAAATGCTTTTTATTTATGAAAACCTAAGAGCTGGTGTGTTTAATTGATTTTATCTGTTAATAGTCCAGTATTTCAACTGGGAAACTCAGTCGCGCATGCGCATTTCCTTTCAATCCTTTCTGCCGTGACTTCAGTGCCTCGTTAATCGCTTACAGAGTTTGTCAAGCAGCTGCTTTCCACTGTGTTTCTGTCCCGAAAGCCTCCTTTTAAACTGGATTTTCTAACGATGCACACTTCCAAAATGTAAACCGGACAAGAATAAGGTAAGACAAGACATCGATTGCAAAAATGTATCCGTTGCCATTAACCAGACGTGAGTTTATTTGAAACTTCACGCGTCTGGAATTGGAGCTGTTTGATCCAGAGGCAGATAAAGGGCTTCTGTTCCACTTCTGCAATTCCAACGTGAGATCTGTGGGAACTTCACAAAAGACTCGACCTGTAATGAATATGTCTGTTCCTAATTCAATTATAAACGTTTAGAAATACTTTAAGGATTTCTAAAGACATTCGTAATTATGTTGATTATAAACCTGATCATGGAATGTTATGTAATAACAACACCATCATCCTGGAATTCAGACTGAGATTTAGTCAAATTAAACCACAGATTAAAATTAAAATTAAACCAGTCACCCAAAATAAGAAATCTGGCTTCAATAAATGAAATGCAGTGTTTTATTATAGCCACTATCTACTGATTTGTGTCTGTTTATATGCAATTTACACTCTGAGACATTAATAGAAACATCACTGTTGTACTCTGATGTCAGATTGTGTTCATTTATTGTGCTCAGTGTTTTTGCTGCATAGATTTGTTTGCTGCTGTAGTCCATCCACTTCATGATTGTTGCAAGAAAAATCCCATATATTGTATTTATTTTGTGTTATTATTATTTTTGATTTCATACTGCAATTGACGTCAATCTGTTTGCTTTGGTGCCTTTTTGCCTGACTGGCCTAAAGGGAAAATTTTGTTATTTTATATATGCCTTGATAAATATTACAATGAAATTAATTCAGATTTTTGATAACATCACACTGTAAAAAATCACATTGTACAAAGACTGATATACAGACAGTGACCTTGCAGGTATTTATTTATATACAGCTTTTGGTTCCTAAAAATATAGTAACTAACAGAAATGGTACCTGCCATATTTTAATTTTTTTAGTGCCATGGCCTCTTGTTTCGTACCTATTGCCTATTTCTAAAATGCTGCTAAAAACTCTGGCATTAGTTTGGTAATAGGGTTCTTCATAAATTCTGCATGACTTCCTCTTTTGTATGCATTAGAAAACAGAATGCCATTGGTAATTCACAATTACCTAACACAGTCTGAAATACTGTTTCTGCTCTGAAAGCATTAAACAGAAGACAATTAATAAGGAATATTTACATTTGCATGGCCTTAGTTATTTTTATTTTATGTTGCATTTTGTTGATAATTCTGGAATGGGCGGAAATATGTGAGTGTCGTCTGAATATGTTTGAATAGGTAAATCTACACATTGAGTTGTGTTGTATAATCCGGTGTGTAGTTTTTCCCAGAGCTCTGAATGGGAGCTGAGGGATGAGGAATGTTTTTAGATGCAATTGAGATAGAACTTTCACAATGGATTGCTCTAACTTTTGCTCAGTGTTTAAGTAGTAGATATGGATTTGACCTGCTGACGTCAGAGAAAAACATTCTAGAATCTGCTGTCATCTTTATGACATGTTTGTGACAAGTTACTACATGTTTGAAGAACCTGAAACAAACACTTCAAGTTTGCTGTTGACGGTGTATGTGTGTATGTGTATGTGTGTGTGTGTGTGTGTGTGTGTGTGTGTGTGTGTGTGTGTTTATATGTTCCATAATTTGTTATTTCACTTGTAAACCAGTGGTTATGACAGCTTTCATGTAAAACTTTTTAAATTAATTCCTGTTTGGAAACCGGTTTTATAGGAAGATTGTATGATGATATATTTGTTTGGTTGTTTTTCTACATTTAATGCATTAATTTTTTCGGACCGTTTTAAAACGGGTGCACAGAAAGTGTACAAATATATGACTGAGCAAGAGGCCAGCATGTTACCACACACAAGTGTGTGCTGTCATCTCAGCAGCGCTGCCTCCGCTAGGCGCGAACAATGACATATTGTTTCATACAATAGTGCTTCACTGTTATTTTTACACCCCAGCACCCTGCATCCCAAATGCCTACTTGAGTTCTCTGTTCAGAAATTTCTTTGGACTCTACAGCTTCCACTAATTGTTCCCACTGGAAGCCCTGAGATGCTTCAGTAGGATGTGCAAGAGGAAGATGTTTATGGATGTTTTTCTCCCTTGGTTAGATCACAAGGGAAAGGCAGATTTAGGTCATTTTAAGCGTGTGTGAGTGTGTGTTACATTGGTATTCAGTTTAAAAATTTTAAGGGGCTGTCTCAAATAATTCTATTTGGTCTGGATCTACAGAACATTTTGTTGAAAATCACTAGTAAGTGACAAGCCAGCAGTGTACACACACAATATGGACAATTCTTTGTTGGTTCTTTCTTGCAGCTCTCCAGCTTCCACTATTCTGAAAACTCTTTTGTGTGCATTATTTTAAAACTTTTTTTAGTCACCATTCAGTTTTTATGTTAATTCATAATGAAGGTCAGTGACATGATAGATTTGTGGTGGCACCAGTGACTCATTGTGTTAATATTCAACCCTGACCATAAGAGAGCTAAAAACATGTTTTTGATTTGTCTTATATTCTATTTAGATAGATAAGACATCTATACTAGTATAATTCAAATTTATATGTAAACATATTTAGGGTGTCCTGTCCTTTACAAATATTTGGAGACTATTTGTTGCTCCTCAGTGTCGTTACACATCAGGGCGTTATCTCTCTTCCTTTGTAGCAGGACAGAGGACGGGCTTGTTCTAAGTTTTGAGAGACAGCTGTATCCTCTGTTTTCAGCAACGCTGAGAAAAAATAGATTGCTATCAAGATAAACATGGGTGGATCCATAGGAAAATGCTTCATTGCAATCTAGTTAATTTATTTATTCTTTAGCAAGTGAAAATACATTATATTACATTTGTGCAGTTGTACTGAAAGATTGCAGTGTGTGAAGATGGCTATATTTTTCTAAAATCCTTATCTTCTAAAGAATTGCTCCCTCCCCCACTTTTCCCATGGTTGTCTCTGGAGGAAAGTGGATGTTGTCTCATTTAGGCTGCCCTCTTTCTAACTGTTTGTAAAGAATATAATATGGATATGGTGTCTAAAGCATTGCCATTCTTTACAGAACAGTGCTGTAAAATATTTTCATTATTAATTTATAGATTTAATTTCTTTGTACTAGTGTACATGTTTTAAGGAAGTACAAGACTCCCTGATATGCATCCAGTTGGCCTAAAGAGGGCAGGGCACTTTTGCAATGAAATGTTCACAGATTTAAGATGTATTATATATATACACAAGTAATGTAATGAGAATTTAGAAATTTTGTATTATAACATACAATATAAATGTACTTAAATTTATGTCAATTTTGGTTTGTTGCCCCTGTTTGCAACTTCAACAATCTCTGCTTTCAAACATTTCAGGCGGACATATTAAACTTAGATTTTTGAGTTGAGTGACTTGTCTGCAGAAACCATAATAATCAGACTGATGCATGTTGATTGCAAATGAAAAACAGACAGCGTCCAACCTGTGGCTTTTTCCAAGTCCTACTTTATCCTCTTTTTTTTTACGAGTTTCTGGCCTGAATGTACCACACAGGAGCCGGTGTATCACTGTGCTAGAGTCAAAGGTTATTGTCCAGAATGTAGACAGGGGAAATCTAGGATGTGACTCATAGAACCTTTCAACGTCCTCCTACTGCTTTTTTTTTTTTTTTACTCACACTCAGCGCTTTATATTTGGACAGAAATTGTCTCTTAGCTTTTTTTTAAATCACTATAAATATTAAAAACCTAGTAAAAAAAACTGGTTGGTGTTGGTTTGATTACTGGTTGGGGGAGACAAATGCAACAAATGAGACATGACTTGATGATATTCAAGTTGTTTCTATATGACATGATAATTAATAATTCCAATAATTAGTCCAATAATTAGTCCAATAATTACCATCATTTATAACTAAGTTTTAATTTTACTGTTCATTTTGTTAATGAAAACAATAGCGGTTGAGGATTAGATTTTATTAGTATTTAGATTTTAGTGTTTACCGACATATCACTTGCACATAAACACAAGGCAACTGCACTGCAAACATGTTTTTATAAAATGGATCCTGACACTGTCTTTGAAAATAACAATAAATTATGAAATCAAGTGGAAAACCTTGGACCTAGCAAAGGAATGTTTAATTTTACCCTGCCAGCTAAAATGAACAGGTCGAAGGTTATGTTTGTCTTGCGGGTGTGATTATTAAAACCCACCCTCAATTGGGATGCATTGAGGAGACATGTACATCCTTTGTGCAGTATGACGCAGGAGTTTGAGGCCCTCACCCCTGTCATTGAAGAGAGTGTGAGTAATATTGAAGGCTCAACCTTTTGCTTTGTATGGAATGCAAATTCTCTTTGCTGCCCAAAGCTGGCACTGTGCCAGTCTCTGAACCTTGAGATTCTTATTAGGGCTGTGTTCTCAAGCATTTTCATCATTTGGATAGAAAGACATCAGGAGACTATTTCTTCTAGGACTGAGCACGTTTCTGTTTTCTGTAGGCAGCAGTGTCTGATGGAGTCCTGTCTTCTCCACCACCTTATTTACCCAAGTCAAACATCTTCATTAACATTGCCATTTTTTTTCAGAAAATCAATTATAACAGATTGAATTAAATTTATTAGCAGCATTGTTTCTATGAAAGAATCCAGATCAGCAATAAAAGCACAAATGTATAATTGTGGTCAGATCAACATTCTGTACTTATCTTTGTTTGCATTTGTGTGACGGTTCCTACATGTTTTCTCCAAATGTCGATTTTTAATGGAACAAAGTGTTGCCTTTGTTTGATCAATGACCTCATTTTTATTCCTGAAGCAGTGCTTTTAAAATGCTGCAAGATTTAATTTGGAAAATGCCTCAATGATAAATGTCAGACAGATAAAGGAATTTCCTCTGTTCCTAAATTCCTTTAATTTTTTTCTGTACTTTACATCAGCAAATTACATAGTTAAACCTTACTACTGTTTATCATTTACTTACTGGTTATGCCTTTATCATTTGTTAATGCTGCTTTTATTTATGTAAAAATCAGATGTTCAGTAAATCTGCTTTTTTGTCTATTAAGGCTTATCTATGCAAAAGCAGGAGGGCTTATTTAATGCGTCTCTTCCTTTATGTTTTGTAAACTAAGCACAAGCACCCTATTCATCCCTGATCAACATAAGCAGAGTGAAATAAAGAAATAAACTTGCCATAGAATTAAGGTTTCTGTCCACTCCTGCTTCCCCATGTGCTTACACCTAAAACATATATTAGAGGTCTATGTAGTGCACTGAGAAATTAACACAGGATCTGTGGTGTGCCTGTCCATTACTTCAGGGGTTAATAAATCTTAAATCTAAATCTAGTGATATGGTTTGTCAGCCTTTTTTGTTTTATAATGCAAAAGACATTTCATAGTCAGTTTATATATATGTAATTGATGGCTGGTATTTCTTTTCTTTCTCAGATGAAGAACTGGCATGCTCCCTTCCACCTTGATGGTGAAACTGCTGCTTTGCATGCAGGCTAACTTTATTGCTAATGTACACTATGGCAACAATTGATTTGGGCTCAGATGCTGAGGACCTGTTGGCTTCCATTCACCTTAAAAAGTATTTAAGCGACTTCAGACAGGCAGGCTTTCTGCTGGCTCGGGACTTCTGTCATGTGGACAATGCTGCTCTTAACAGGCTTGGAGTGACTGCCACAGGCCACAGGAAACGTATTCTCAAGTTAGTTGAGCACATACAGCTGCTTAGCAAGCATCGTAGGGCAGATGTCCGTTTGGACCGCTGTAACTCTGTGTCAGCCATTCACAATGAGCCTCAGGACATCTCCTTTGAAGCATTTCTTAACAGCCCTGTCCCAAATCCGTCTGCACTTGTGAAACGTTCCCATTCAGATCGGTGTAACACTGTGGTAAAGCCAGTCCCTAAACCTAGAACTGTCTTTACCAGGTCAAGGGTGCAGCTGCCTTCTCCACCAGCAAAACAGGAAGCCCAAATCTGCAGAAGGGACTTGCAGGGCTCTTCCTGTTCTGTATGTCTGAAAAGTTCTCCCGCTGAACAATCTGATTCAGGTTCACTCGATTCACGACGGAGCCGGTGTGAGGAAAAGTTAAACAAAACGAGTTCAGCCCCAGAAATTGGTACACCATTACCTCCAGTACCACCAAGGAACAATCAAGGAGTCCTGTCTACATTCAGGGGGATGTCAAACCAGGACCAGCAAAAAACAAATTCGCTGCCCTCATCACCAGACTCCTCCTCCAGTTATCAATGTTCTCCGTTTACCAGTCGGCCTGGATCTCCTCCTAGTCCTCCATGCTCTGGCTTGGAAATGGTCTCGAATGAAATCTACTGTGGCACTTTACCTGGAATGCTTCCCACTGTTTGGAGTCGCTCTTTACCTAAACCCCCTCCTCGGCAAGAACTTAGCACACCTACTGAAAACAATAGGTAGACCTAGATCAAATCATGACTAATGTGTAGTGTTTTGTCACCAGTATAGTGCATATGTGTTTTAAATCAAAAGCATCATTAACATTAATTTTTTTGTCTTTGTAGCACTTTAAATCACACCTCACCAGATTCACTTAGACAAACTTCAGGTATATATAAGGGTGAGTCAAAAATATCTATGCTTTGGCTGTTGAATTTATTTACATAATATAAAGGACTTAAAATCGAAAAACAAGTCAACACCGTGCTGCCAACAGATGTTTTAATGTGACTGGGGGATTTTTGACTCCCCTTGTATACACTTGTCCTGTTTATTCATTGTAATTTTGTCAAATTAGATTCTGCTGAAGTCCAAGATGAGGTGATTAGTCCATACTTTGAAGCTGTTTTTCACAGCAAGCAACAATACCAACCATCTGAGGTAAGTTAAGAAAACAGTCACATAATTCAACATCATTATATTGCTATGTTGTAATTTTCTTTTCTTTTAAGGGTGAAAAATTACATAAAAGTATGGAAAGAATAGGAAATAAAGAGGAAAAGCCAGGAGATGATAACGGGTAAATATTGTTTTGATGAACATCCAGTAATTTAATTTTATACTAAGAAACAAAGTTCAATGTTGGTTATCTGTAATTTCTTTGGTGCTTGTCATTAGGCATCAGAGTCAGTCATGTCTTAAGCGCCAGTCCCGGACCAGCCCTGGAAACTCCCCAGGGTACTGCACAGTTGGTGAAACTTCAGCTGCCCTGCGGAATTACTCCGTCCTGCCCCACATCCTTTACCACAGTGAAATAGATGACGACCAAACCATCTCCCCCTATGCTAGTTTCAACTCGCTGTCTGAACAGACTGTGCCAATTCTTAGTGGTTGGTTGGACAAGCTTTCTCCCCAAGGGTATGCCCTGCCTGGGCTCCTGATTTCCTCCTGTCTCTGCATTTCCTCTGTTCTTGAGGGCTGTCTATGCCTCCTGTCCATCATGTCTTGCCGGTTTGTCTTTCCCTTTGACCTTTCTTCATGTCTTAGCCAGTAAGCTTTCTTTACTTGTTTTACCTTTTATTCATTTCTTAGTTTTTTTTATCTCCATGCTTGTTTTCATAATCGTATTTATTACAATATAAATAATTTAATTTATTATCCTTATTTTTTCAGGAACTATGTGTTCCAGAAGCGTTATGTGAGGTTTGATGGGAAAAATCTGAAGTACTATGGCAATGAAAAGGTACAACATATACACTATTTAATTGCTTCTAATAGATTTACAAATGTAACTGTACAAATGCACTTTCATATTACCACAGATTTCACATACCAGATTATTATTGTAACACAGTAAATCAACCTTTTGGTATAATACTTTGGGTGAACAGTTTTTTTATTTATTAAATAATTAATTAATTAATTAATTTATTTATTTATTTATTTTTAGCATTTCTAGACATAATTTACAGTTTTAATAGTGGTAACATTTTCACGTGTATTACAAAAGACCAGAAAATTCATAAAATAATTCAAAGTTTAGTTTCTGCAGTTTTTTTTGTTGATTTAGTTTCAATTTTCTACTTATTACAGGTGCATGGCAAGATATTTTAAATAATCATACTAGTGTAAATTGGTCTATCCATTAAGAGTATCAGTGGAGAGCCAGCTGGAATTGAATTGTGACATATTAACTCATTTGGTTTGTAGATTTTATAAACACTGATAAAACAAATGGCTTTCTTCCTCCTTTTCCAGGATCCCTATCCAAAAGGTGTGATTCCACTAGGTGCTATACAAATGGCCCGAGTTGCCAAAGACAACAAGTTTGAGATTGTTACGAGTCACCGGACATTCGTCTTCCGTGCTGACAGCGAAGGTAAACACATGACCTTAATGGTCAGCAGTAAACTCAGTGTATACAAAGCACCTCTACCTCTCTGTGTGTTGGGTGTGGTAGTATCCTAAAGTATATTTTTTTAGAATGCATGTATATGTAATGCTATACATGTATATTTTATTTAGCACCAACTTTTCCGATCACTCAATAAAATCTGTCCAATGTTATAAAATCAGGGATAAAAACAAAATTGTCTGAATTTATGAATTCCTTAAGTTCTTACCTGGGTCTCTTCGTCACCACCACAGTGCAGAGGAGTAAATGGTGCAGTGTGCTACAAGAATGGGTGAAGGAGCAGCTGGTGTTTGGTCGACCTCGTTTTGGGCCAGGCAGCCATTGTCAGAAAAGTGGCTTTTTGGAGCTAAAGGGAACCAAATCAAAAATCTACACTGCCATTATTTCTGAGCAGATTTGGCTGTACAAGAGTGAGCAGGTGCATTCTGAATATACATGCAGTTCAAGAGACTATTTCTATTTATTTAATTATTTATATATATGTATATTAAAAAAAATTACTCTTCTGTCTTGTAATTTGATTTATAGTCTATAAAATGACTTTAAATCAATACTTAATTGTAACACTTAAAATAAGTCCTATTTTTTCTAATTTGCAGTATTTTAAGAATGGCATTGCAATCAGCATAATTGAAGCCAGAGGAGCTACAATTCGAGATGGGAAGAACAAAAGCTTTGATCTTATTACCCCTGAGAAAACCTTTAGGTATGTTTATGAGTATTGTAACATTGGTAAATCATTCAACTAATAAAGTGTTTTGCAGCTAATTACAACTTGTTACATACTTGTTTTGTTTAAAAATGAACCATTTTTGTCTAATATATAGGCTTAGATTAAAATTCAAGAAAGAAGTCAATGTTGAAAATGAGTTGTTTTTGAAAATGAATGACTTTTCATTTACTATATCAGCTTACTCTGTTATGAGTTTTGTGTTGTGAATATTGTGGTGCTAATGATTAGAACATGTTATAGCATAATTAGTTTGTGTCTTAGCTGAGCCAAGGGCTAATGACTCTGTTATACCTTTCATTCATTCATTATCTTCCGCTTATCCTCTATTAGGGTCGCGGTGGGGTTCCCCATGCCCATCCAGGGGAGAACATCTCGGGCGCTGGGCAGATAGACCCAGGACAGGGCGCCAATCCATCGCTGGGCACACACTCACTCACACAGACACACTCTAAACGGGGCAATTTTGAGAACTCAATTAACTTGATCCATGTTTTTGGACTGTGGGAGGAAAACCGGAGAACCCGGAGGAAACCCACGCAGACACGGGGAGAACATGGAAACTCCACCCAGATGGGGATTCGAACCGGGAATCCCTAGCGCTGAGAGGCGAACGTGCTAACCACTAAGCCACCGTGCCGCCTCTGTTATACCTAATTAAGTTAATACCCAAGTTAATCTGTACTAAAGTAAATATGTAATTGTTACAATTTCTTTTTAAGTTTTACTGCTGAGTCTGAGCGGGAAAAGCGAGAGTGGATGGATGCTCTGCAGGAGGCCATAACAGAGACTCTCTCAGATTATGAGGTGGCAGAAAAAATCTGGTCTAATCGCTCAAATAAGATCTGTGCAGATTGCAAAGCCATCAACCCTGACTGGGCCTCTATTAATCTCTGCGTAGTCATCTGCAAGAATTGTGCAGGTAAACAGGACAGAACTGGAGGATTTATAGGTGTCTTCTTTCATAAATAAAATGATTTCATAATTAATATAATTAAAACAATAAAACTAAAATGTGACATTTTATCTAGTAGAAGTACTGTATCATAAATCAATGCATTAAAATGTTTGATGGTTTGGAAAGAAGACACTGACTTTGGTAGATGTTTTTTCCTAGAGGCTCCTCAATGTCACACACTAAAGATAAGAGGTGGCTTGGAGGCAGCATCTTAAAAGACTATTGCACTAGAAACAGAGTGAATGGAGCGTGGCGAGTTGTGTGATGGCTCTTTTGTTGTGTCTGCCTGCAGGCCAGCACAGGGGTTTGGGCACAATGGTGTCCAAAGTACAGAGTCTGAAACTGGACACCAGTGTTTGGAGCAATGAGATCGTTCAGGTGGGGGTTGCAAGCAGGGGACACAGTTCATAATGCTGTTGTCTGTTTAAATTGCCTTCATGATAACATGAATTTTTGATAGCATTTTAAAAATTGGCTACTTGGCCATCTGACAGTTTTTTAAACATGTAACTATTACATGTCTTATTTATTAATGGAATCATGCAGTGATCTTTATTTATATATGTTTTAGCTGTTCATAATGCTCGGTAATGACAGAGCCAATGAATTTTGGGCTGCCAGGCTGTCGTCTGCTGATGAACTGGACTGTAATGCCACTCCTGAACAGCGCAGAGATTTTATTACCCAGAAATACAAAGAAGGGCGCTTTCGCCATTCTCACCCCAGTTTTAGCACCCAGGAGGAGTTACTAAAGGTATGCAACGTACAGAAAATGGTCATGTCACTATTCCTGGGAAAACATGCAAGGTCATTTGGAAGTGCAGCTGTTCTCTAGAATAGTTGAAATTTGGATTTGTCTGCTTTAGTTACCAGTGCATCTTTGTTTAGCGTTAAAAAGATGCAAACGTTTTTCCTGACCACTATTTACAGTCAGTCCATTTATTTGTTGAAATAATTAATTTTAATGCTGAACAGTTTGAATTTCTTAACCTTTATATACATCTATAAAAGTTATGACAGGGCACACTCATGCTTTTACAGTGCATCATGTCCATTCACTATACACTCATGACAGGCACAGTCCCCACAGGGAAATAAAGTTCAAAGAGACTAGCTTTAAAAGTATATGCCAGCAGTGAAAATATGATTCAGTTTTGGCAAAGCTGTTATTTTACTTTATAGAACTTTAAAACAAAATGAACTATAATGATGTCCTGTGGCTGAACATGCTTTTAGTAATGCACTTCTAAAGAGTGTGTGTGTGTGTCTGTGTGTGGGGTCCTACAGGTCCTGTGCACAGCCGTGACTGAACACAATCTCCTGAAGACAGTCACTCAGATATTTGCTGAAGCCGAGGCCATTCGATTCTCCGAGTCTAATGGACATGACAAATCAACATCCCTTCATTACTCTTATGTTCAAGCCCCAGGTGCTCAGATTTTATCCTTCTGTGAGCTGAAAGGGTTACAAGCTGCACCTCTAAGAAAATAAAAAATTACAAATAGATAATTAAGCATTTAAAATTAAACATGATAATCATGCAAAAACAATATTAATACAAATAACTTTAACTTAAAATGTGCTCTTGTGCTATGGAACAGATGTATGACATTTCCTGTATTAATGTAACTTAGATGTATTTTGTTGTAGATTCTAGTGTTTATGATGAGATCATGCAGCCGGTTCTGCATTCTGGGTACCTCTACAAGTCAAGCTCATCAAACAAAGGAACTTTGTCCCGTAGAACCAGAGAAGGTGGGTGGCGGTGTTGCCGATTTATTCACAGGCATAATCCGCTGTTAGAAGTAGATCGTCTATTTGTTCTTGAACGGCTCATTGAGAATTATATAGTGTTAGATCTTGCTAAGCAGTGGGTTAATCCACTATGCATTTTAATAGATTAGTCTGTATCCACTGTGAGCTACAGAATCCACAACATAAGACACTTTAAGCCTGTCAGGTTTTGACTTGTTTACAAGCATTATATTGTGAATCAACGACTTTCTGCTCATCCTTCAGCACATATCTTTGCTGACATTTTAAACTTATATTTGCAGTCTTTCTTTAAAAAAACATACCTCAATTATACCTCCATGCATTAAATTACATTATTAAGTTATATTTAGTTACAAATAGAAAAAGATGCATTATAGTGCAGTGCATATTGCTTTTGCTTCACAGTAGGAAGCTCCTAGATTCCAGTTTTACCATAGCAAAATGTGACATATGTGAAAAATCTAATAATGCTTTAAGTCACCACTGCCCTTGCACGTTTCCTAAATGTACTATATAAAGACATGCTGTAATTATGAAATGTAATTATTCATTTTTAGGCTTTATTTGTCTTGGCAGATTTTCAAAAGTTCTGGTGCTCAGTGGAGAAGTCCCTTCTTTTTTATGAATCTGACAGATGCCATGAACCTAGCATGAAGATTGATGTCAAAGACATCATCTGTTTAGGAGTTAGCAGACCAGAGTTGTGCCCCAACAACAATGGCTTTATTGACCGGTATGAGACTTGGCACAAATTAAAAAATTCAACACACGTTTACATAATTTTAAGAATTAAAAAATTGCAGTGAACCTTTCTTCTTTATTGTCTGCAGGTTTCGCTACACTTTTGAACTTTACCTGACATCAGAAAAACTTATTCAGTTTGGATTAGAAACTGCCGATGAGCTGCACAGTTGGGCAAGAGCTATCGGGAAGGTAAATATATAATTATTTAATTATAAATATATATATATATATAATTATTTGATGTGTTAGTTAAACATATCTTTCTTTTAAATCTCCCTTTTAAGGCCACCACTCCTCTGAGTTGCCACTGCTTACTGGCACGAGAGTTTGCGCGTGTGGGCATGCTTCGCTATAGGGCCATGTTGGATCCACAACAGTGGAAAGAAGGTTTCTTTGTCCTGCAGAAGGCCAATCTCTTCATCTGCCCTGGAAATGATGGAGCTGCTGAAGACATCATAAATCTAAAACGCCTACAGGAACTTAGTGAGGATCTTTATCAAATGCCTCTCCATTTTTATTTTGCACATGATTGTTTCGCTTACACTATGTTTCCTTTTTGTTCTTAAAGGTATTGCATCAGAGGCAGACAACCATGAAAAGAAAGCAATTTTGGTTCTGGTAGAAAAAGGAAGGTGGGCATTCATTTTCAGAGATTTAAGTAAAGTTATTAAAAAGAAAATGCAACTTAAATTATTAAAAAAAATAATTCCACAACAAACACCTTTTGTTTATAGTTATGTTTTCTTAATTTTGAACCATTGTATATAGTTTACTGGCAAATTAAATTGTTTATTAGTTTATTGGTAAATGTGTATTAAATGTAAGGCCGTCTGTCACATGATGTAAAGCTTTATTATAAATTTGCATGATGTTTTGCAGGATTTGGTGTGTAATTTTTATTTTTATGTACTTTTACATACAAGTTCTAGACGTGCGTTTTTGCTTTTAGGACCATGCATTTGCAGGGAATGGGACGAACAGATTTTTCCCTGTGGTACGCTGACATCCAGAAAGCTGCTGGAGGGAAAGCCAACACACTAAAGGACCAACAACTTAGCAGGAATGACATTCCCATCATTGTGGATAGTTGCATTGCTTTCATCACTCAGTATGGTAAGAAAACCCACATCTCATCCTACATTGTTTATTAGGATTCAGTATTATTAATTTGACTTGAAGGCACACCAACATTATTATACGTCACTGTTTAAAAAAGGTTTGCCACAAGATTTTGATTAACTAAAAGTCTGTACTGCAATGTCCTAATAATATACTTTATAAGTCATGCTAAACTTCTGTCCTTTCTTTTATAAATTAAACTTATTAACAGAAATATTAACATTAATCTCACACACTTGTTTAACCTGTGCATTCAGGTTTGGGGCATGAAGGAATCTACAGGAAAAATGGAGCTTCATCTCGAATCAAACTTCTAATGGATGAGTTCCGGAAGGATGCTCGTAATGTAAAACTTCGAATTGGGGACAACTTCATTGAGGATGTGACGGATGTACTAAAGAGGTTCTTTCGTGAAATCGATGACCCTGTATTCATAAATGATCTGCACCCTTACTGGAAAGAAGCTGCCAGTTAGTTTGTGATGCCAATGTTTTAACTGTATAACTTAGAAATAGTTAAAGCAGTGTTACATTTTAAAGCTACTTAGCGTCATCATTAATTTCTCTTTCACAGAGATATCTAATAAGATGCTGAGATTAGATCGGTATAAGGAGCTTATTCGCGGTTTGCCAAGAGTCAACCGCACCACTTTAGCTGCCCTTATCAGTCACCTGTACAGGTAGGTAAATGTACATCTTAGGGGTTTGCTTTTAGCTTTTCAAAATTTAATTATTTGTTTATGTCTGTTTCTAATTCTGCATTTCAAACTGTTTAGAGTTCAGAAGTGTGCAGATCTGAACCACATGTGCACAAAGAACTTGTCTTTACTGTTTGCCCCAAGCCTTTTTCAGACTGAAGGAAAAGGAGAGCATGAAGTGAAAATAATAGAGGATCTTATTGATAACTACCTCTATGTATTTGATGTAAGCATTGCACGATCTATTTCCAAACAAAATGTATATGTATACACAATGGATAGGAATATAAATAAAATTATATAATGTCAATCATATTGCTTCATGTTTTGTTACTGTCATTTATAGATTGATGAGGAGCATAAAACCCAGATAGAACTGGAGATTAGTCTTATTACAACCTGGAAAGATACACAGGTACAGGTGCTGTTACAAACAATTATAATGTAATGGCACTAGAAAAATTTACTTATTGTCTTGACTCTTAACAGCTCTCCCAAGCAGGGGACTTGATAATCGAGGTCTATTTGGAGGAAAGAATGCCAGACTGCTGCATCACTCTGAAAGTAAGAAACAATTTTTGCTGTATGCAAATAAATAAAATGCAAATAAATATTTCCAACCCTGTATTGCAATGTTTGGACTGAAATCTATTGTATCATTTACAAACTCCTTGTGGATTGTTTATTGTAACACTCTTTATGGCAGAAGAAAAGAAATAAAATAATTTTAATTATGATTCCACCAAATATCTAATCAGTTATATGTGGTATGGAATTTTCAAACCATATTAAAAAAATCTAAGTCTTTATTAAAAAGAAATATTCTTTCTACAAATTTCTTTAAAATCATTATGGTGTCTTGTTGAAAGAAAGATGCAATATCATGGGACAGCCACATGATGGCATAAGCATGCCAGACTAACGATGATGCCTCACTAAGTGTATTCTGGGAATTATCTCTCTGAAGGTTTCACCAACTATGTGTGCTGAAGAACTGACGAACCAGGTGCTGTATATGAGAAACATCCCTGCAGGCGAAAAAGATATCTGGATGACATTTGAAACCATTGAAGATGGAGAACTTGGTAAAGTGATGTTTATAACGCTTCTCAAGTGTGTTTTAATTAGAAAAGTTAGAAATATAAATAGTGTGCTTATTTTATAATACATTTAAGATATACTGTTTACATGTAAATCTTGGGAAATTAAAATTAGCCAAACCAAAAATATAATTAAATCACTTTTGAAAAAAAATTGCATTAAAAGAGAATTGCCACAGCTTCTAACCTTTATATCATTTGTTGATTTATTTTGATTAAATAATTTCATTGTTGGGTTACAATTGCAGAGAGACCACTTCACCCAAAAGAGAAGGTTCTGGAACAGGCTTTGCAATGGTGTAAGATGTCTGATCCTAGTTCTGCATACCTGTTAGTTAAAAAAGTACCAAGAGGAGAAGCCATTGACATCTTTACAGGTGACTCTGGAAGGATTGTTTATAAAACAGAATTAGTGCAGTTCAACGAATGATTTATTATTATTACCAAATATACAAAATAAAAAAACAGGTCTGTCTTTTGTTTTTGGGGTAAAAGCTTATAAAAGTGAAATTGTGAAGATTGGAGTTCTGAAGTGCAGAGAGGAGCCACCTAAACTTCTGCAAGGAACCAAATTCCAAGAGCGTGTCTTCCAAATCTGGAATCACAAATTTCTTCTGATGAAGGATAAGAAAGTGGGTTCGCTGCTCGTTATAAACTCTTTGTTTTTGCATTAGCCAGAGTGTCAAAAAATACATTGCTATTAAATGGAATATAAATAGAATGAATGTCAACATATTTTCAAACCTAATTATGTAGATGCCCAGTTTTATTTGTAGTTATCATCTGAAGCCTACTTTGGCTAATTACCATTTCATTCTATAAGGTCAGCTCTGTATATATATATATATATACCCACTTACTGGAAAAATTAAAGAAAATAACAATTTTGTGATCTAAATTTGTGATTTGTAAAAAGTTGTAAAACTGAAATTGAAATGATTTTAGCTGTTGCAACATTCTGTTGTTATAGAGCAACAAACCAGAGAAGGAGTGGCTACTGAAAACTATGAAGATTTACATGGGAATAAGAAAGAAATTAAAAGCACCCACAAAGTAAGATATCTTTCTATTTCTATTTCTATTTATCTATGCTAAAGAATTGTATCCTATGACCTTATGGATTTACGTTCCTTATTGCAGGTGGGGTTTTACTGTGATGATAGACAGACATCAGATGTACGTATTTTTCCACAATTATTATTGATTTTATATATATATGTGCAGCAGCCATGTGGAGTGTGAGGTTAAATTTGTTACAGCAGATGGTAAAAATAATTTTTTAACCTTCACAGGTATCTCAGTTGTTCCAGTGAAACAGAACTATGGGACTGGATAACCAGTCTGCTTAAAGCAAAGGTATTACATTTAGATGGCTGTAGTGTCTTGGGTACTACTATCAGAGACCAGGTTAAGCCTTGGATTTCATTTTGGTGTTGCTTGTCAGTAACCTGTAGCTCTCTGGATTGTTTCATTTGTTACTCAGAATGATGACTTGAGACCACCTGTGATGAGACGGCACTCCTCCTCTGACATCGCTAAGCAGAAGTTTGGCACCATGCCTTTAGTTCCGATCCGAGGAGAAGAGAGTAACACCAACTCGACTATGCTTTCTGCTAATCAGACTCTGGTAATGCAATTGCCCTCAGCAGTAAACTGTCCTTTAATGCAGATGAGGTATTGATAATGCTTATAATGTGTTTGCCTAACTGAGGGGAAATTTTTTAAAATAAATGAACAGGTTCATGGCAGCTGCTCTAGAATCAGCATAATGGTTGTACAACTTCCAGTCATAACAGTGCCTTGTGCAGAAGTTGGTTTGATTTGGTAAAATGTGATCAAATCCAGAAGAGAGTCATGTGGAGACGAGTAGTACAGATACTGTACATATAGAGTATACCTGGCATTAACTCTAGTATTTTTGTCATATTTACTTTTAACCACAAATATGTAAACTTAAAAAAATAGATTCGGATATTTTGTTTTCTTCATTTATAAAAGTAAAAGGGAATCTCAGGGAAGCTTTGAAGAACTCATATTATATTATATGCTGTTTTTTACGCCCCCGTGTGGCGTTTTGACAAATTGTCAACTACATGCAGTATTTGTTAATTAAGTGAGATCTCTTAAATATTGCAGAAATCAAACGGTTGCAGACTGTTACTTCAGTCTTTTGTTTTAAGTTTTTTAATTTATTAAAATATTATGGTTTCTTATTTTTTTTTGCAGAGGAAGCTACATGATAGGAGGACACTGTCAATGTACTTTGTAAGTAAATTTTCAGTGTATTCCTGTTAATCACTTTCACAGTAACACCTCCGTATGTGTAACATATTTATTTCAACAAAAGCTTTCAGTCACTCTTGATAGGTTTATAGCACAACTGTTCCTCTTTAAAGAAGGAATATCATCAGATATCCTCAGCTCTCCCATTCCTGTTGGGAGCTAAGGTTTCCTGATTCAACACCGTCAGGATGTTGAGCTGAATGTCAGAGGTGAAGATAACAGGATGCGCCGGGTTTAAGAATTGTTGCACTAGCATTGTTCTATGGTCATAGCCTTGAGGGCAGGCTGCGGCCTCAGCCCAACACTTGTGTTTTGGCAAGGAGGGGGAGTATGAGTGGGGGGTGGCAGTGTTGCCTCTGGTGACTCCCGAGCCCGAAGCATTTGCTAGCAAATTGTTTGTTGGCTTCTTTCTTTTGTCCTCAATTGCATTTGGTAATTATCTTGATGTCGCCACTGTGATACTAAACAATGCTTTAACTCAGTGAAGGAAGTCACGTGAAGTCATTCTGAAAGACTTTACAGGGTAAAGGCCTAAGTAAGCACTTCAGTAAGCACTAATAAAATCCCTTAATTGAGGCTCTGTTAGCTGAGTCTACTGAAAGTTTACCAAGATATTTTTTTGGGGCATCTTCAAACGATGCCTACAAATTTATAAATCATACCCCCACCATTAAAAATATAATAATATGTCACCAATTAATACACTATATGAACAAAAATTAATAGGACACACCTCCTAATGACTCAGTTCAACTGTTAAATTTCGTTTTAGAGCACAGGTGTATTAAATAAAGGCAACTCATCATGCATTTTAGACAATTATATGCTAAAATAATTATCTCACTCACATATTAACAAGTTTCAGATGTAAATATTTGTAAGTTTTAATTTGGCTTTTCAAATGGCTTTGTTTGTTTTTGTTTTATATCTCTTATTAGCCAATGAAGGTACAGCAGGACTCAGTAGAGGAACGGAATGAGAGTCCAGAGCCTCTCTATGAGGAGGTGGGAGACTTTGGCCTACAGGTGCTTAGGTCCTTGGAGAGCAGTTTTCTATCTGGCAGCAACTCTGATGGCCTAGAGGTACCTCCACGTTCAGAAAGCCTTGGCCTGGGAAAGAGCAGGTCCCTGGAGCGTCCTATCATGCCTGATTTACCCTGTTCACGTGATAGAAAAGGATCTCTGGACACACTGGTGCCAGAGGAGAAAAGCACTTGCAGTTCGCCAAGGAAATCCTGTAGTCCCTCTCAAGAGCTGCTCCTGCATGAACTTTCCACGATTTTCAGGAAACCAGAGGATGAAGAGCTACCTTATGATGAAGGTCTAAACTGAACTCTGATCAACAGCTTGAATTAGTTCAAAATGCTGTTGTCTGTATATACAGTCTTGCTATACAACAATTTTGCTTTTATTGTTTTGATGAAATGTATTACTTCACATACAGGAGGTTCACCAGTATTGAAAGTCTCTCTTTCCAAAAGTTTAAAAGGCCAAAGCACTAAACTTTCACTATAGGAATCTTTTTACAATCTGTATATGGATGAGAGGAGGAGGAGGCCATTCACAGTGAAATGTTGAAATGATTTGATAAAGTTATTAAAATGGGATATTTAAAATATTTGCTTAATACTGACTAAAACATCAAATTAAGGAAATTTCATTGGGTTTAATTAAAAATGCTCTAAATTTAAACTATTATTTACCCTCAGCTTTGCTGTGTAAATAATAGTGTCTTTATGAAGATATCATGAAATATTAGTAACCATCCAGTAGAAACATTTCCACTAAACAGAATGATACTGGGTGATATATTAATCAGTATGCATAGTCAGTTTCAGTTCCAACTCAGCTTTTAGACTTTTCAGACAAATGCAATGTATTTATTAATTTATTTATATGTTTTCCAGCATTTTCTTATAATTTAGGCAGTATAAAGAATAGAGCTGCTGGGGTGGTTCTTTTAGCTTTATAATAGGACAGAAGAGGGCAGTGTAGGTTCAGACAATCTGAAAAAAGTTGCTCATTTTTTAAAAGTCTTTTCAGCGTACTCTGTAAATCATCTGCTTTGACCTAATGTCCTTCTTGTTTATGAATAGTCAATTTATATTATTAAATACTACATTATAATGTAGCTATTTCATTTTATTCCTATCCTTAAAAAGCATATTTTAAAAGAGACATGGCTGTGTGCAGTTTAGTTGGTATTGTGAGTATTGTTTTTATATGGTAGTGTTAATAAAAATAAAACTAAGGCATGGTTAAATTCTAAGTGCCCTGTTGCCCTCGTTTTGCCACTACTGAATGTGTTCCTGCTACTGAATGAATATGTTGAAATGTGGTTTAAGCATGTCTTTTATTAAACCAGCCATGGTGCTAGATGGCTACATCAAAGTGTGAGTGCAAAATTATTTCTCCTTCATTTATTATTCTATATATATTTATTTATCCGCACTATATTACTTTGTGTTATTAATTTATTTTTTTCATCCCATTGTGCCATACTATTATATCTATTAATGGTATTATAGTATTTAAATCTTTGTTTAAAAATAGACCTGTGGCCCAAATTTCATGTTTATTCATTCATTTATTATCTCCCGCTTTATCCTCTAGTAGGGTCGCGGTGGGGTTCCCCATGCCCATCCAGAGGGAGAACGTTTCAGGCGCTGGGCAGATAGACCCAGGACAGGGCGCCAATCCATCGCTGGGCACACACACACTCACTCACACACATACACACACTATATGGAGCAATTTGGAGAATTCAATTGACTTGATCTATGTTTTTGGACTGTGGGCGGAAACCGGAGGAAACCCACGCGGACACAGGGAGAACATGGAAACTCCACCCAGATGGGGATTCGAACCGGGAATCCCTAGCGCTGAGAGGCGAACGTGCTAACCACTATGCCACCGTGCCGCCAATTTCGTGTTTAATATGATATAATGAAATGTTGATCCTCAATATGAATGTCATGGTTTAATTTTATTGGGAGCTTGCTAGATTACTTTCTGTTTGAAGTTTACATGTGTTGTCAAATGTCATAATTAAAAAAAAAAAAAAAAAAAAAAAAAAAAAAAAAAAAAAAAAAAAAAAAAAAAAATATATATATATATATATATATATATATATATATATATATATATATATATATATATATACATATATACATGCACACACACATGCCCTGTGATGAATTTGTGACCTTTATTGGTGTTTTTTTTAGGTCTTGGTGTTGGAAACGGACTTTCATATCCAAAAGTTTTTGTAGAGGCTTCTCAGACCACAAGACTTGGTTATCCATGAACCAACTGACTAAAGTAAGTACAGTTTGTAAGATGTTCCATGAAGTTTTAGAGGCATCATGTTCGAGATGTGCATTGTTTCTGTGAAAAAGAAAACCTTGCTTATTCATTCAGAAGTACATTTGTGAAATCAGACACCATTCTATTTGACCCCAAAGGTGTTCGATAGGGTTTAGGTCAGAGGTCTGTGCAGGCCAGTCAAGATTTTCCACACTAAATATTCATAATGGACCTGGCTATGGGCACCGGGACACGATCATGCTGTAACATAAAAAAAACCTTACCTAAACGTCATAAAATGGTAAAATCTGTAAATCGTCCAAAATGCATTGCTTAATGTTTAACTTTATACACCATCAGTAATGGTACAAAGTAAAACATCTGAATTTAACAATCAATAGGCAAGTCCAAATACTTTTGTCCATAAAGTTTATGATTTTGGGTTGTTGGTAACTTGTTATGAAACATGGACTGCATTAAGAACCACTGGGTTATAATCAGTTCTACCAATAAGACAATTATTCAGAGTCTTATCTGTACTGCGGTTTAATTTGATCTAATACAGTCTAATGTAATGCAAAAAATGTATTAATGGTATACTGCCAATTTTTCCGATATAACAAAATGAGTTTATTTTATTGGAAGATTTAATTATCTTACTGCAAATATTTGAAATCAATGATCAAAAGACCTTTTCTGATAAAGACAGCAGAATTGAACAGCAGTTCATTTATTTTTTCAGTTTTTTTATTTAATTTTTTGTTTTACGAACAGCCTTAAACTAAAACTCTTTTAAGTTACTTTGTGAGTTGTAGGACTTGGCTGTTGTGAAGTAGGGAGAGCCAGGACAAGCCCCAACAAGAGCTTAGGGGATTAAGTTCATTCTCAATGCCACTCCATCACCGCCTTGCTGCCCTCTGCCATGGCTCTCAATGTGCTCTAGTGTTTTGTGATGGTTGATTCACGCCAGTGAACATTTATAAGAAACATCAACTCTAGCAAAGGCAGTAGGAAAAATATCCTCGGGTGATACTCATGATGAATAAGGGTGAAAAAACTCTAAATCATGAGCCAGGGTGCAAGGTTCCTTGACCGCTGGTGAACGCTAAGTGTTGAAGCACTACTGGACACATCCTTACTTCTCAAAATCTACATACATCAGCATAAACTTGTTCTCCTGCAGGCATTTAAAGTCAGTTCATTGTGCCATTTGTGAATATACTGCTGTATTATCGACTAAATAGTTAAAATTCATTACAAAAAATGATAAAGCCTGGGGGTTTATACTGTATGAAAATTCACGTGATAGAAAACAAACTTTATAGAAGAAGACTTTTAAATAATTAGCTAAATCTCTTTTTTAGTAACTCAAATGTTTTCTGATCTTTTGCTATTGTATGAGGTAGTAATTATAATTTAAATTAATAACAAAATGAAGATTATTTAAACATTTAAGCTGAAAACGTATTACAAAATAGTTTTCTGTATTAAAGAAAACAGTTCATTGTTTTGTTCATTGCTGAAAAATAGACATTTGTGCAAAATGGTCATTTGTGTGCATTTTGAACACTCACTTATTATCCTTGTCCACTGTTAAAACTGAAAATGATCATTTTTAACTTTGCTGCTGACTTTATTTACTATTTTAACACAAATTAACAATTAACATATGTTGTATGCTGCTAGAAATATTTTTGAAAGTTTCAGGTAAAGTTATTAATGCATAGTCAAGTACATTAAACTCATTAGTCATAATTTTGTCTGTTCCGTTTTAATTCAGAAGTTACTTGACTTTGACAAAAGGCAAACAATGATGTGATGAACAATTGTCAAGTGATGTCACAGCCAGACCTGCATACCAGGCACCATTCTGTGAGCAAACACTTGTTAAGTTTTCCTGCATATGAGTCCCTCAATTCTGAAAGACTTCATTGAGTCCACAGATGAGTGCCCTTAGCACTCTAAAATGCCAGCTTGCTCTTCAAAAGGTTTCGTCAGTGTTTTCTTTGAAAGAAGACTCCAATAGCAACAACTAGGAGTAGACTCTATGTCCATTTACTGTATTTTAGGAGAGATTCTATGACCGAAGCTACAAAAGGGTGATAAAGTGACTGGATTACTATCAAAGAGGATCTTATTTCAACTTTAAGGAGGCCAAGTGGCAGTAATTATGACTTTTGTTGAAGTAGCATGTTCTGAATGATAAGCCTACATCTTAGCTTAATTACAACTGGCTTTGATTTGTGAATTATAAATGTAATGGTATAATAATAAACCAAACACTTGAAATGGAACAGGCCAATGTTTTAGGAGAAAAATGGGAAAACAAAACGAGTAGAGATTATAATGCTTCTTTACAATAATTCTATATATTATTTTCTTTTCATATCCATTCTTTAATCTTGTAGACAAAAAATAATATTCAGTAAATGTTTATACAAATCATTTGGATTTTTATGAAATACACATAAGAAAACTTGTAAATTTTGGCCCTGACAAGTTTTAGGAGATTGTGCATACACATGAGCTGTTCAGTGTCTTGAAAATATGATTAGTTTCTACTAAATTACACAAATTGTTCCCCATTAAATCATAATTACATTGTGTTAGTAGCCCCAGTCATTTAAAACAACTTGGGCCTGATTAGATGAGATTAAATTATGCAAATCTGCAGTAGACTGGCATTGTCACACACACACACATCCCAGGAGAGTCAGCCCTGTAAACACCATGGAAGCATTCTTCTTCATTCCCAAATATCCCCCCAGCACCCAGTCCATAAATAAAGGCTACGTTAAAGGGTTCTAATCCCGGGGATGACCTCGCTTTGTCACATCACCTCTCTGGAGCTGTGGAGGGCGGGCGGGATGGCGGACAAAACCGTGAAAAAAACGGAGAGCAGCACTCCACATTAAATCCACAACACTGAACGTCTAAGCTGTCACCTCCGTAAATGACCCCGGGGTTCAAACAGGGGGAAGATGGAAGAAAAGGATACACTTTATAACTCATACTTCAGGTCTAATTTGGGCTTAGAAGGCCCCCGTCTTGTATTTTGGCTGGGCTGAGTGTTGTCGCTGGCTTCTTCATACATTAATCTTAACCCCCCCCCAACTCTGTACAGCACCATCTCCTCTTGGCTGGCTCACTCTATTGTAATCAGCCTTATTGTAATGTGAGTCTGACTCCATCTCTATGCACCGGCAGGCAGGACTGTCTTTTCCTCTGTCCTGCACTTCTGCCCTCCCCCCTTTCCCCCCATTTCCCTGCCTTAATTGCCTCAGACCACCAGTATGTAGCGGTTGCAGATGTCTTGCTCCTTAATTTGCGTAGTGAGCACAATCAGCCCCATCTGCTGCAGTTTTTACTTTCCACCACTACCCCCCCTATCACACACACACCCACCATCACCAAAAAAAAAATCACTTCAGCACGCCCTTAAATCTCTGCAGTGAGCCCCCATCCTATCAAAAAAAAAAAACATCTCCAGCTCCTCCCAAAGAAACCCTGTCAGTGGGACTGGTATTGAAAGCCTATCAAAAAGCTATAGAAGAGTGCTTTGGATTGGGAGGGTACAATCGAGGATTGGTGCGAAACGAAGGCCCCCTACTATTTTACTCTATGCAGCACTACTCCCTGTCAGGTCTCTGAAAGGAGGCTCAGGCCACAGAATCAGAGGACAGATGGGTGGACTTTTTGGGAGGAATAATCAGGGTGCAGCACAGTCGATAAAGGTAATGCGTAGCGCCACTGTTTATACAAAACTAAATTAAATTCACAAGAGTGCATCTCTTTAATGGACACTGCTAATGGTGGCCTTCCCTTTTGCAACATCTGGTTGCTTCCACTGTGGAAAAGAAAATATACAGTAAAACTCCTGAAAAAAACTTTTATTGTAACAACACAGAACAAGGATAAAAAAAAAATAGTATAAAAATAAAACTCTCTGACTAGTGGGCAATAAATGACTGATGTGGCAATTACTCCTATATTGACAGAGGAACACAGTGCATTTAGAGTGATGTCTGAAGCATTTAAATACCTTTAGATTGCTTTAGACTGAATACTAAGGCAAGAGGAATGATTGATGGTCCTCTGGATGATGCTGGGACTCCTTTTTTTGGCTCATTTTCATAATTTGAAGAGAAGACTTTTGTTCTCTTATTCTTGGTTCTTTCTATTTTTAAACTTTTGTCTACAGGCCAAAATAAGGCAATGAGATGAGTAAGGCCACTGACACTTGCTCCAGCCTACATTGTGGTTGATTCAATGAGCATTCATGCTAATTCAAGTGTGTACTTATTCACAAGTTTTTTTTCATCGTCTAGTGACTTTGCAAAGCTATTTTAAAATAAAATAATAAATATATTCATCATTAACAATATATATATTGTTAACTGTATAAAAAGCTTAAGATACAAAACTAATTGTAGGGAGGGGGATCTAAACAAAGCCAGAACCCTAACAAAATAATCCTTACTATAAAAAAAGCACTGTTGCACAACTTCTAGTTTCAAGTTCATAGGCTGAATGTTAAATCTGTTTGTAATATTAGATTAAAATTTAATGTCTAGAATTTTATATCTTAAAACAACACACTAAGATTTCAAATAAAATTTTACATTTTGCCTCCCGTCTGACTTTTACTAACAGTTTATTAAGTATCAACTGTGTATTCTAAAAGCATTGAAAGGCTATTGTGGAGATCAGTTTCGCATATTATCTGTGGTAGCCTCTCATGTCAGTCAACAACCCTGAAGAGCCCAGAATCTTTAAGAGTCAGAGGCCCACAGGCCGCCTCGTTACCCATCACCCCCTGCAGCATCCAGAAGATGTTGAGCAGAGCCTACCATGGCCCGCCGTCATGCCCCTCTCCAATTCAATGACAGTTTGTTCTCAATTAGATTGCTTTGTATAAAAGTGAATGCCTTTTTTACAAGATTCCTTGCTGCCATCTGGGGAGGGCTTTCATGGGTATAAAAGATGGCATCCACTCGATAATACTGATGTTTTGCCCCTTTACAAACTTGGGTTTTCTTAGCTAATCTTATGTCACAGTGAAGTTTCAAATAGGCCATGGACAAGAGTTTTTAGCCCTTTCGATTTTTAAAGGTTCTATTAAAATCAACATTGCACATCCTGTCAGAGTTTGGGATTCATATAAACATTCATCAATCTTTATGATTGATCAATATGAAAATTGATTTTTTTTTTCCTTTTAAATGCTATGTTATTTAAACTTACATCCAACAGACTGTTTGGAACTGGCAAGTGAACCTAAATAGTGTTGTAATTTACCTACCTGTTATTAAAATTAAATTGTTTATTAGAATGCCACATGCTTAAATAGAAAGGTTGCTCTTTTCGAGAGAGAGAGATGCCATTGCAGATGCAGAAAACTAAAACATTTATATATATTTATGACTTTCAGAAAATATTTCAGTGCAGGCAACATACTGTACACATCCACCATGTTATGTTTAGTTGAATGTAGAAAGGCCGTGTTACAAAGGGTACTCTCCATGCTATTCTTGAGCAACTTCTGGCTAAAAAAAGAGATAATATTTAGTATTAGTATTTAGTATTAAGCTAAATAAAAAGTAATACAGCACATGACATGATTCAAAACACCTGATTCAGTAATGTAATAACTGATCCTAGCCTCATCAAGTCAGTCACAATATAAAATAAGGAATAAAAACAAATGAGAGGAAACTTGTACATGCAAGTGAAGACTTGTAAAATATAAGGGAAATAATATAATAATATGAAAACAAATTGTAATTTAATTTGCAGCTATAGAAACAGTAAAATTATTGTTTACATGTGGTATAAAAGTTTGATAATAATATCTGATTAAGCAGTTAAGTTTATTATAATAATTTCATATAATTATATGTATTTAATGTTTATTACATCAAAAATGAAATCAACACTAAAGCCATAGTAATTACAGCAGATTTCTTTTTATATGAAATTTTACAAACTATGCTGCTCTGTTTATTGGCTATGTCCACTGAGAGTCATTATCATTTGAAAAAGGTGATAATTGTTCCACCTTTTTTTCCTGAAGTCCCTTGGAGTTAGCGACAGTCTGGCAGGTGACTGCACACTCCATGTAGGTGAGACATGGGCACAACTGTCATGGGGTTTTGGAACGCCTAGTGTTCACATAGAACTTAAACCCCCCACGGTGCCTGCTTTGCTTGGAAGCACCGCCTTTTGTTTGCCATTTGTTTACCTTACTTGCCCAAGCCATAGTGGTTAGCACAATGAGGTCTAGATCAACAGCTCCTTGAATAGGCAGCAGCTTCTTTATCCCCTCTCATAGAACACTGGTTACCTTGGAGAGGCAGTGATTAAAAGCCCGATGGGCTATCTCCAGTTCAAAAGCACAAAAGCACTCCACTTATCCAATAAAAAGAGTCCACCACTCTGCATCCTGATGCTTCATGCCCTCAGAAAGGGCGGCATGGGGTTATGGCCTAGCTCCTGAAAAGTTTTGCGGAAACTTGAGTAACATAATAATGATTTGCCCTTATCTCTGCAGGACATGCACAAGGACAGGTTGCATCTAAGCAGATGTTTTATATATTTTGTGTATTGTATTTGATGATTTTAAATTATGGTGGACCCTATTTATGGAATTGTTTGCTGGTTAAATTCTAAGCTAGATGCAGCTGCATGGGGTTTAGGGAAGGTTTGGACTGACTAAACCAGCTGCATAGCAAAAACGCCCATTCCCTGCTCTTTAACAAAAGATGAAAGTGCATCCTGCTGGGTGGCATAGACTACAGGTGACTAGAGCAACCTGATGGGTAAAGCTTAGTGTGCCCCAATTTAAAATGAAGCAAGATCGAGTTGTATGGCAGCTGTTGAGGTCCTCTAAAACAAGAGAAGAGGGCGGGGGCTGGTGCTCCAGTCTTTTTAAACACCAGCACATAATCCTTTCGTTCACCAAGCACATAAAAGAGTAGTTGGAAGGTGGCACCTCTGTGGCCTGATCTTAACAAGGCCAGGCATTCTGGACCAGTGCACACAGATCAGGTTTCTCAGGTAAGATCAGTTTTAAGCATGTCCATTTTATTTATTTATTACCTTTTCTCCATCCATGCCTTATCTAATTCATAAACCACTTGTTTTGATGGCTGCCCCTATTCTACTCCTGTTCTCAGTGGAAATTAACATCAAATATGTCAATTAATTCCAGAGGGCTCTGGTGGTTACCCAATGTGTAGTTTACCTACTGTGTTAAAAAAAAAACTACATAATGAATTTTCATACAGCATTCAATTACGTAAGGATTTATTAGAAACTTTTAATTTTACTCACTTCATTTATTATCGAATCAGCCAATCATACGACAAGTGCAATGCATAAACTGGCAGATATGTGACAGCACTTATTAAAACAGAACAAAAATAAAAACTTAAATCCACTGTTGCTTGCTTTTGTTTACATACTGAACAAACTAACGGGTTCAGAAGTTCAGAAGTTTGCCCTGCTTGCAAAAAAATTTAGGGTTTTTTTTCAATGGGTGGAAGGGTCTTGTTATTTCTTTTGTCTTTCTTATTTTATTGTGTTTCCTTGAATAAAGTTTATGACCTGTTCTTCAAGTAACTGGATTGTATACTAGGTAAGTATATGTCCAAATTGATGATTTATGAGTGGACTCTAAGAAATAACCACACATATTGGAATTTATGATTTTAACACTGGATCCAATATTTATCTTGTTTGTTATTATTTTGAAAGTATTTTAGCTGTTGTTTTGCAGATTAAATATATATAAAAAATTATTTGAATGAAAAATTATACTTTTTAATACAGTTGCAACATTTTGTTATAATAGGTAAGTTGAAATTGTATTGAAGCTCATTTTGTGTGCTTTTGATAATTAAACACTTAGCTGCTGTATGTGTTACAATAACTACAAATGAATGTGCTTCTGGGTGTTAATTACATTATTCTGGATCAGCTGTTTTAAGCCAGTGATTCAAGTGGTATCTCTGACACTAATCAACAAAGTCAGGGCAAGGTATTATCATTCTTATTTTCATTTCAATTTGTGTCTTTTTTCAGTAAGTGAATTCAAATGGGGCCAGGTGAAAAAAAAGACAAGAAAGAAAAAAGTTTGCTGAGGTTTATGGTGAGTAGAAGCAAGAATTTCCAAAACTTTTTTCCAAAAAATATATATTTTAAATATTTTAAATTTTAAATTTCGATGTGTTGTTAGTGTTGTTAGTTTTCATGGCCCAAACCAATGATTAAGATTATTACTGGCAGGCAGAATGTTTTTTTTTCCTTTCTTGTTAACTGACCTCTAGAATTATTTTAAAATGTATTATATTTAGCTTATATGATATGTCAGTCCTGTTTTATATGAAATATGAACTTTTTGCACTATCCTTCAAAGTAGCAATGTGACAGTGCCAGGGAGATTGATGCCCTGCAACAAAAAAAACATTTTTTCTCAGTGATATTTGATCATTAATTACTCTGAGAGACATTTTAACCTTTAATTAAATTACATAAATTAAAAAGTGAACCTAAATTCTGGTGAGGATCTCAAGTCTTAATTTTGCACATTAGTCTTTTGATGGGACCTGTCGGCTTAAGTTTGATTGTTTGGCATTGGTGAGTGTGTTAATCATTCTCTTGTCAGAGTGATGGCAAAAGCCAGTGGAAAAGCACTCATTGACAGCACTTCAGGACTAATGATGAACGCATGGCCAACTTCAAGCCTCCAGGAGGATGATCAACGATCTCCCCTGGACCTACAATAATGAGCACAGGAAGCCCAATCTGCAAAAGAAGTGCTACATTGAGAGTGGCGTGGGCTCACTCATCCATGAATAAGAAAGAGTGAGGCCAGGATTGATCAGCTACATTATTGATCACAACTCCCACAGCTTCTTAAACTACAGGAGTCGGCGGAGCAGCTGAGACTACTCAGGTAGACATCACCTTACACATTAGACATGTGTTTTACCTTTGCAAGTGCATTTTAATGTGCAAAATAAATAAATGCTTTAAAAAGCAAAATAAAAAAATAGATTGTCACATCATAAATTATATGTCCTATGGGATATGTGATGTGCAGAGGTTATGTAAACACATGCCATTGAAATAGGGGAGACATAAAAAAATAAGATAAATAAGATAAAAATGTTTCAGTGTCAGAGAACTTTACTTTATGCTGCAAAGTTAACTTTAGGAATGGGACATGGTTTGGTCACTTAAGAATTCTCATTCTCACTTCCTGTCCTGGTGGCATCACATAACTTGTGATTACTTTGGGTGTTCAGTTTCCCCTGAAACAAATGTCATAAAATGAAAGAAAAAAGACAACATGGAAAAAGCAAGATGTTGCCCAGGGCTGGATGGGGCCACAAAGGTCTAAGCCAAGGCAAGTGCCTTTGGGAGCTAATGAGATTTTCAGAAGCTTGCATTGATCCCCTGCATGCCCATTCAGAAAGTACTTTTGCAGCCGTTCGGCACACTTAGACCCCACAGCTTTTCTGGATACCCCAGAGAGCATTCCACATGCACAGCAACTTTCAGTAAACATTACAGCGATTCAATTTTACTGATCAGTTGTCTTGAAATTCAAGAAATTGATTAATGAAAGCCAGTCAATATTTTTGTATTGGTGTATTAGTTAGCAGAATGCAAACTATTTCAATTACCAGCATTTGGTTCAGTAGGTCCTTTCTGACTGGAATTTTTATGTTCTCTTCATATGTATGTAGTTTTATAGAGAGTCTGGTAGGTGGATTTGAGATACTAAAATTTCTACACAAATGTACCTTCTAGAACAAATAAGTGGACCTTACTGCAATTATATATACTTTTTAGCAGGTACATATAAGTACCTTAGAGGCTTCAACCACAGCAATAACCATGGTACCCCTAAGGGTACAATAAGATATTTAATTTCTTAAGAGTGTAAATGTAAATTTATGTTTCTTTATTTTTAGCTATCCATTGCACATTTGCTTTGAACTCAGCACTCAATGCTCTAGTACTCTAATTTAAGAAAATTTGTTTAGAAAATTGAGGAATAAAAATTGAGCAATACTTATGGTGATTCATTTGGTCAAACTTTTTGTGCATGTATTCCAACAAACAGTATAAAATGTAATGATTGGCCAAGGATTGTTATTCACACAGACAGGTCAGGCAGAACAAGACTAATTTAAGTGATCTGGGATATGAATCACACACACAGATGCAAGTAACTGTTTTTGAAAATTACAACATCAAACAGTTAGTACTTCTTGTTAGTGTACCAGTGACATATAAAGTTGACTTCTGCTCATTCATTTATTTCCACTGGCATCTCAGTTACATTGTGTACTGTATACTGACAAATGGGTACGTACCCCTCAGTAAGGGTTCCTTTGTATTTTCAGCAGAACACACAGACACAGAGACACACATAGACACATACAGAAAGTGCTTCAGGGCTTGATTTGAGGGTGGGCAAATCTGACAGCAAGCTTTGAATTTTTGGGATATTGAGAGAGGAGGGGGACAGAACTCTGTCAGGCAATCTTCAAGTGGCAAAGCTTTTCAAAGCTTTGTTATCCACTTTGAGTTGCCCCTTCTGACCTTAGTGTGGACTCGCTTAGCCCTTCAAGGAAATGGAGAGGGATATTGGGCATGTTGTATTGTAGTGCAGGGGAAGCAGAGTTCAAACGCACATGACCAGCAATCCCCAAGGAACGGTTAGGGTGAAGACCCAGCACAAAGGTGAAACAGGAGAATCGTCATCGGACACATGAGAGAACCAGAGATGTGGAGAGATTTAATGTCCACACACGACCTCCTTGTTTGGCAAGGCTGTAATACACAGTGCCTATTCTCTCTTCGTCTTTGTCTTTTCCTTGCTTTCCCTTTAGGGCCCAAATCTAGTCTTCCATAGTATTCTGTCCAAACAATAACAAAGCCTTAGTGCATGGCACCTGAATTTGTATGTTTAGCAGCAACCTGGAAAAAAAGCTTTATTCTGTAGAAATGCCTGGTGCGACATGACTTGTTTTTAAAAAGTAAAAACATTTTACCTTTAATTAAAAACTATTCACTACATTATCATAAATGCATAAACTGTTTATTAAATGCTACAAGCATACTGACTACATGCTTCAGTTCTGAATAGAATGAATGGACGAAATGAAAATGCATTTTTATTAAGATAACAAATAAAATTAAAAGAAACAATAGCGGCCTCTATCCGTTACTTTCAGAACTGCACATTACAAATTGCAACGTGATTATAGATTGTTGAAGGGGTCAGATTTCATTTAAATGTACACACTGTCAGAGAATAGATGTTATATACAGTATAATAATATACAGTCTATAATATGTTTAATTAGCTTATTCTCTGTTTAATGTATGTCGTGCAGATTGTGCAAGTTCACATTAATAAAAGTGGATTATAACAGAAGCAGCTGTTGCATTCTCTCCATTTAGCACAAAGGCACCAGTAATGCAGAAAGTTGCAAGAGTGGAAAGAAAAAAAAAAGTTCTAAATCCTTTTGCTGGAGGTAGGTCCAACTGCTCCTAAGAAGGACAAGAGAAAAAAGTTTATCTCATCTTAACTTTGACTTAACCTTTGCTTTCAGAAAATGCCTGACGTGTGGCTCATCCCTGGCATGGTCGTGGCTTAATACAAAATGCAATTAAAGGATGCTGCCTTCTCTTTTGCTGTCCCAAACACTTTCACTTGAGACTTAATCCAAGCACCCTGCTTTAAAACCCTTATGTGATCCAGGACACACGGCTGCCATTCACACCGCTTCATCCCATTCCTTTGTGCTATTAATTGTTTCTTGTATTAAGCAGTGTCGGTAGCCCAATCCCCTTACTAACAATCAGCCATGGAGCTTTGTTACGGGTAGCCTTTACTCCTTCTGTCACTTCTTGTTGAGGAGCTCACCCTTCCCCTCTGTTGTTCTGCTCTAGTCTGAGAGGCCTTTTTTCTGGGCACATGACTGAAACCATGTCCCTTCACGTGCCAGTTGTGGATCAGCTAACACTATGAAGGGGATGTTAAAAACACTATTGCATGACTATAAACATTGTTCCAGTGCTAAAACATTGTTAGTAAAAATATTTGCATGGTCCATTAAAATAAATATTAAGATATTGTTCTTATACCTAAGTTTGAGTTTCTTGAATTCATATGTTGCCAAAAATAATATTTTTAAAAGTAATCAGAGCCTTTTGTTATGCTCTTTTAAACATATGCACAGTTTTAATACATACATTTTGATTTGATTGTAGCAACTTTGGGAGAGACATGGACACAGAACAAGCAAACTCTACACACAAAAAATAGTCCATTCACTCCTCCATGAAAATCAACACTGAGGTGAGAACACTAAGCAATGGAATATCATTTTCATCGATCTGTTTTTTTAAAAATGAAAATGAATTTTGCTTGGGTTCACAGCAGTTTTTATGAACTATCAATACTCGCTGACAAGTCACTAGTGAATCAAATCATCTTTTTGGACATGGCACAATTATCATGGAACATTATCCTCTCTATATTGCACATCGGTAAACTACTGAAACTGACCTATCCCCAACACTTTCTAGGTTTATGGGCAGCAATTATTGCTTCTAAGATCATTACTGAGGCCTTTCCTCCATGTATTGTTAAATAAATAATGACATGGATGTACTTTTCCCATGTCTGTGTAGATATAAAAAAACACTGATGATATATGTTGAAATATAGTATTACTTATTAGATAACAAACAATTAAATATTAAAAACAAAATACAAATATAGCAATAGATCTTTAATGCAGTTATAAATATGCTTTAAACTGTGGTAAAGAACAGTATAGATTTAGTATAGATTTCTTTATGCATTAACATTTTGGGGAACTATTAAATGTCAAGTGATGAACAAAAAACATTGTTTGACACCATTGAAAGAATATGTTCCTCTCGTGAGAGTTTTTATTTCCTTCTGTCTGCGTTCTTCTAAACATAGCCCTGTTCCATACAAACAAATGCAAATTACGCTAAAAACTTTACATAATGTAACTAAGACTACCATTTTAGAACTGCAGCTCAAAAGCATTTTAAAGGGTTGGGGGTGGAGGTCTAATTAATCTAAGCATAGAGGCAATAGGCCCGCTTGGAATTTTGTCACATCTTTCTGGGGCCTGAAAAGAAAGAATAAAGCCTCCCCTTTTTGTCGAGAGAAAGGCCTGCCTCATTCCACCATTCATGTTAACATTACACACTGTTATACCCAGTGGGTGAAGGGAATTCATCATGGAACCTCATCACTTGTTTCTTTTTCAAGAAATGTGTGAAGGAGTAAAGAGATATATAGGGTTATTCTCAGTTGGTTCAGGCCTACACTTTTTAAGCTGCTCCAAAAGCCTGGTGCTAGAGTTGTCAGGTGCTGGGCTAACTAGCCTGAACAATGGGGAGAGGAGAAGCAGAAGGCTAGAGATGAATGCTTTGGGTAAATCAGTAATGGAGCTAAAGGGCATACGCCTGTGGGGAATTTGCTGGATTATAAAAGAGCTTTAAGAGGCCCTCATTCATATGGACCCAAAGAGATTTGAATTGCCCCCTTCACAATCACTTGAAAGGCTGAGCTCAGGGTGTTCCGAAACAAAGTGGAAATCACGCTGCCTTTCAATGGTTCTAATAAGCTTTTAACTATTTTACATTATGGCGTTACCCTCTTCTTCTCCTCTCCACAAGGCATTGTTTGGCCATGCAGCAGGCCAGTCCAAACGTCTGATTTATACTTTTCTTCATGGTGAATTTAAACTGAAAACTAAAAAACTCTGAAAGAGAAATGAATGAAGGCCATTCACTGCTATTATACAAAATAGAAATGTGTGTTCATTATTACGCTGATGGGTGAGCTGATCCTAAAATAGATTTTAAATGAAATAATTTTTTCTACATGAAACTTTTTTAACAAGTTAAATGTATTGCTTTATGTCATTAACAAAATAAATACAAATTCTGACTTTTATTATTTTATGTAATAAACTTTCAGCAAAAAAAAATCATACCTTCAACTCAAAGAACACTCAAATATGTACATGTACATAACATTCACTGGCTTGTCAAATAAAAGGACAACTTCATGGGTGACTTTAAAGCTTTGTGCCGTCTTTTTCTCTGAACTGCGGGCAGCATCTTGGTTGCCATGGCTGTTTTTACTACCCTGGAAATTGCTGCCATGCACAGGCTGCAGGGGTCAAAGATGCATAAGCAGTCTGCCTGCTCCATCCAACCTGGCTCAGTAGGATTGAGTGTGGTGGGTGGAGAGAAAGAACGAGACAGAGACAGAAAGAGAGAGAGGCGCACAGCCAGAGCCGCCGGCCTCTGGATGACACCCTGAAATTTGGGGATCCCTCGACTGTGTGGACACTAAGAATTTCATGGCAATTGTTGAAGACAAGTAGGAGGGCTTGACCTCCACTGCCCTGATTAAGTTCTCATGAAAAAAGTCATGGCCTGGACCTAACGATGACCCACACAGTAAAAATGGGATGAGGCAGCAGAGCACAAGGTGCATTAAGTCACCTACAGTGATAAAGAATCATAAAAGCAATATGGAGTCTATTCAATAATATGCAAATATTAATGAACAAAATGTAAACTCCAGAAAAGTAGTACAAATTTTTCTTTTTTGCTTTGTTTTAATTGCCTGAAAAATATCTTTTTATTTGCTGCTTTTACTTTTTATTTCAGTTATGTTGTCATTATTTTGGTTTTTAATGTAAAATTGTAAAATTTTAATAAATATATTTTATATATAATCATCTATCTACATGATGGAGAAATACAGTCAGTGGACACTGTTTGAAAACTCTTGCAGCACAGCTATGTCCGATCCTCACACTTACACCCTCTACCATATCAGTACCATTGCATTTCTGAGAATAAATCACTACACAAATAATACCTGTGGGTTTAAAAATGCAGTAAAGTGGTTAAAAAAGATTTAGAGACGCAAAATGCAACAAACAAATATATCAATATTAATATTAGTATGTTTGTAAGAATTCAGTAATTGAAAAAATTGACACTGTGATCAATGGATGGTTTTGCTTTTCGAAATATAGTAGCACACTAATACTAAAAGGCACTGTGTTTTTTGTTAAGACAATAAAAAAACATGCAAATAAAAATGGTTACACCATTACCTACAATAATTTGGGTCATTGTTGCTTTTTAATACATTCTAGACTTTATTTTATTTTTAATTTTATTCTTTGAATTGGTCTTAAATGAAATTCTAAGCATTTTCCTCTCACTTTGCAACACCTCTAGGATGTCATCATTTATGTCAGGAATCAGTCAGGTGGATTTTTATCACTCTGTAATTACAGGTCACCAGAGAATGGTGTAAATGGAAGCCATGCCATCATTCTTGTAGCTTCTGGTGTCAGTACAGGTGCAGAGGCCCAACTATATGGCAAGAAAAGGGGAAAAGGTTATCTTTTACTCAAGACAGAGGAGAGAAATCACATCTGTTTGTCCAAAGTATTGGCATAGATTGAATTTCTCAGATTTTTATCAGCAGTCTCTGAGGAACTGCCTCCTAAGTGGGGAGCTAGGCAAAAAAAAAACATCTTTTTACAAGGGCACGAACATCCTCAATGCATGCATATGGCTACCCTTTTGATTGACGCTTTACTGCCACAATGAACAGTGGGGCATCTGGTGATCCTTTTTGCCCTGAAAAAAGGTAGTGCTGGAGGGAGGGACTGGCTGGAGGTGACAGTGCATAGCGATTCAGGTGGATGGTGCTCCACCTCTGTCAGAAGTCCCACTCTCTAAGCACACTCCAGACTAATGAGACACCACTTAACATGCTCCAGAGCACTTGTAACCTGCTGCCATCCACTTTAAGGCCACTTTAGAGGAGCATCAGTTTCTCTATGTATTACACACAAACACACAGACACAAAACTTGTATGTAAAGTATAACGAGAGCTGTATACAGACTGACAAATAAAGTAGGTAGCAAAAGCTTGATTAAAGGTTATGTTTGTACAGGACATTCATTGTTTCTCATCACTTATCACAAGTGCAGAATACAAAAATGTTGGTGATGTTGCAAAGAAGTGGTACAATTGAAATGCATATTTGTATGAGTGTGGTAGGAGGAGGAGGCTGGTTGTAGGTGTGTGTCGGTGGCTTTCCATTACAAATGAAGACAAGGTATCTTTACATTCTGCAGGCAGCCGCTCGGAACAGGCCGCCCTCAGGCAAGTGTCCTCTGTGGCTTTGTCTGCCTCTCGTTCCTAAGTGGATATTTTTAAGCCTCGTCCTCTTCCTCAGGTTATGGGTGACATATGCCTAATCTTCCACTTGGAACATCTGCACTCACTGTTTCTCTTTTAGTACAGGTAAATGTGCTTCTCAAATGACTAAACCAGTGATGCAGCTAATGCAGCAATGCATTATAGTGTTACCAAAAGACAAGACAGGCATAATCAAATCATCTTATCCAGTGAAGTGCAAAATACCTTAATTCTGTTTGCTTTAGAACATTTTCATAGAAGGCTCGGAACTAAATAATCTTGAGTGTGATTACTTTTAATCTTCACATTTGTTATAATAAAACACTCTATCTGATTAAATGAGAAGTTGGATTTCATTTGGCGAATCTTTTGAACATTGATAATTCAACATATTCAGCTCCGAGCAAGGTGTAAAACACTAATTGACTCATTTCCACCTTTGTACACACAGCCAGTGAGGACAAAGAAAGCTTGACTGGCCTATCTTGAAGAATGCAGATTAGGGGGAGACTTGTGGTTAAAAAGAGAGAGGAGGAAGCCCTTGCCACCACACTGAAGAGACCAGAGAGGGCCTTTCTCCTAACATTCCTGGCACACTGTGGTTCCAGTGCATGCTCAAGAGAGCACACAAAAAAAAAGAGTTGCTGTATCGTAAAACTGACTGTAGGAGGGTTGTGAAGGGGGTGTGCTTGAGATGAGGGTGGCTTTAGTTCTATCAGACAAAGCATTTGAAGTGGGTGTACAAATTGAGAACAATGTTAAGGAATTTACAATGAGATCAATACTGTTCTATTGTATGTATTCTAAGAACTGATTAACCCCCCCACCCCCGTAATGTTACAGTTTGTTCCTTAAAGATGTAAAGTTTTAGGTCAAAATATTTAACACAACCAACATTCTGGTTCTTTTCTAAAGTCATCTATTATACACCTGGCATTAATGTGTCTCGTGTCTATTTTAGAAACTATTGGCTAGCAGAAATATGAATGTGTTCATAATTATCTGAGTGCTTAATTGCAGAGGCAGTGTAGAATAGTTAGCCCATAACCCAATTAGATATGAAATAAGACATTATTTTCCCAACAGATCATTAGTCACTTTAATCACCTGACCCTGCTTTCAAGATGTAAAGTGTGAGGCTCTCTGTTTGGATGCTAAAGGGAAGGATTGCACTGATCTAAAGGTGGGATTTTGCAGAGGGCATAACCTGGGAGTTGTCAGCCCTCATCTGTTAATCCCTGTTTAAGATAAGCTCTGAGAATTAGTCTCACAAGGCTATGATTTAAAGTAAACCTTACATCCCTAAAGAAATAATGACAGGCCAGCATTAAACAAAGTCTGCACAACCTTCCCTTCACTGCCTTTGCCCCCTTTGCCCTATTTGCCAAATGAGAAAACATATTCACCCAAGCAGACATACTGTTAATTGTTGTTATTTAAAGTATTTAAAATATTTTATAAATATTAGAAGATCTAAGTTAAAAAAATAGCACCATTTAAATAAAAAATGGATTTTTGAAGTTGAAAATATAACTGATGTTTATAGTATTATAAATAATAAGAGCTTACATGGGTTTAAACACAAACCTGAACCTAAGATTAGTAACAAAAGCCCAAAAAAGCTTTTACTTTACTGTTAGTCGGTTAGGCTGTGGGTCAGGTTTGCATCTGGGTTGAAAATAATATTTGCATTTAAAAATTGTACCATTCTATAGCAGAAATATATGAAAATAGCTTGATGAGCTATTTTTTAATTGTGAGATTTTACACAAATTATGAGACATTTGCTTTTGTATGCTTAACTGACTTTAACACCTGCTCTCTGTCTTCCATTCTGAGTAAGCAGTGTGTATAATACAGGTAACCAGGTCAGGATTAAAAAAAAACAAACACAAAGTGAAAAAATATGTCTTCACTTATTTTGATTGCTCTTAAACTATTCTCTATGTTTTAAGTTTTTATGTCTTTTATATTTTTCTTGATGATGTATTTTTAGCTATATGTGGTTACTCTGATCTGATTCTTATCCTCTTTTTTTCAACATTTACTACTTATCCTCTTACCTTCTTTTGGTCATTAGCTTGCAGTTATTGTTTAATTTGTCACTGCATTGATCTGTTGTAGCTTAATTGTGACCCACAGGGTGTCTAAACTGTGATGGCTCATTTGTCTTTTGTCTATTATTTTAACTTGCCAGCAATACATAGTCCTTTTCTTCTTCACAGTGGTATTTTATGCATTTTAAACAGATCTTTTTTTAAGAAGGCAGTTTTGTAATATCTAATATTTATGTGCATTAACGACAGAATTTCTAATTTTATGAATGCATTTTAATAGGTTATCTCTTCTTTTCTGTGTTTATTTCAAAAAGCAATTAAAACAGACAAAAGAGACCCATTTTTAGGATTTTACAATGCCACTGTGATAGATTCGCAAATGTTAGAAATACTTATATAAATGCTCACATGGTAATTAAAAAAAATTATGTAGCATTAGTAAAAAATAAAGTAGTAAAATTATCACAAACAAAACACTTAAAACATTGTTTTCTATTAATTGAAAGATTTTTATTATAAATTTTAGTTTGTTTAGTAAGAATTCTTAATATTGGGTATTTAGACAAACTGTGTCTATGTGGTGATATCAAGCCTGTGTAAATCCTTTGGCATTATACCTCCCAAGCCAGTTCTATGAAGAAGCTGGGTGGTGCAGTTGTGTGCTCATGGCTGTACAAACATGAAGAGCGTTTTGATGTTTTTATGCTCAGTGACATAAACGCCATCTTTTTGCGATGTGAGGGGTCTTCTGCCCCCAAATGACCTGTGACCTGTGTTAGCCTTGCCACACTGATACTGGTTTTCAGCCCTTGGGGTATGGGGTGGTGGAGTATGTGAGGGAGAGGAACATTTCACAGTTGTAAGTTTCAACCGCAAACAATTCGTCCTTCTGCTATAGTTAAAGAGCTATGGAGATAATTTATCATATTTAATATATGGACAGTATTTTTTCTTAAACCAAAATACAGTTGTATACATATCAAAGTTCTAAATGTGTGAATCCTGTGAATATAACAGAAGACAGTTATGGTGATTAAAGGTTTTGCAGCATGAACTTGATTTCGGAATACCATTTTAACAGAACAAAAACATCCTCAATGCAAATATTTATTTATGTTTTAAGAATTACAATAGTTTTAAACTTTCAACTTGAATATGCTGTAAGATTTATTGTTTAATTTAAACATATTGACCCAGATTTGTGTCTGATTTTTTGCAGGACCACAACAAACAGTTATTGTATAATATTTTAATTAAATTAGAAAAACTTTTTAATTACAAAAACGTTTTAAATTAATGCAAAACACTTTTGAATGATTTACTGACAACATTTGTAAATGCCTGCATAAATGTTGGGTGGTCAAAAAGAACCCTTTAGGATATTAAATATTTAATTTAAAAAACATTTAAGGCAATAAATACCAGCATATTTTGGATTTTTTATAAAACCTATTTGCAAACTAATCCAGTTGGTTCAGGTTTATTACAATTCTCTGTTATTCTTAATATACATTTCTGAATTCCATCATGGATTCAGTTAGCTTGTGTTGTGAAAACCATTTTCCCCTTGTTTTCCCATTGTCCCTTTTAATATATTAGAGAAACTGTAAATCATATTTGTTGCAGTTGTAACATGAATTCTCGATCTTTTTTAAGTAATGGCCAATGAATTAGCTTGTTAAAAGTAAATTTCTTCCTGCTTAACCACTTTAGATATTTTTTAATAAGTAAAATTGTAGCTGTGTTCATTTCTGCTGTTATATATAAATAATTTCCAGCAACCCTCTTGCTCTTCGAGTGCTGGGATAGGCTTTATTGTCCTCCCTCCAGGACCCAATTAATCTTATGTGTCACCAAAACACTGAGGCAATAGGCTACATCAACTGATTTTATAACTAAGTTCTATCACCCCGCTGTTGCACAGAACCTTGTAGTATCAGTCTTGTGAATCTTTTCTTGCAGCAATTTCTGCTCTTTTAGTGAGTAGTTACTGAGCTGGTAATAATGTGATTGCAAAGGCGAGCTGGCAGAAGACTCGGCTGATGCTGCCAATTTCTTATGGCTCTGTGGATGAGAACAAAGACACAGGGCACTTCATTCTGTCAGCACGCGCCGTCGTGATGCTGGGAGCATAATTATATAAAAAAATCAGTCTCTCTCAACAGGTGGCACAGATACAGTGTGCTTTCTAAGCCCTGTAAACTCGTTAGCTACGCTTCGAGCTGTGCCTCAGTGCGGTGGTGAATCATCCTGCACTGCTCTGAGTCTGAGTGGCCCGGTAACATGTGAAAGTCCCGGGGCTTTGAGCCCACAGCATTGTCCCCTTCGATCCCCGACACGTGCAGCTACAAGAGCCCTGGCTGGACCTCACGCGGAACTTTCCAATAGAGGGTTTAACCTGAATCCCCTTCCAAATCCACCCGGGGGCCTGCACAAAGCGCCTTTCAAAAGATTCCCCAGTCCTAGTCCCCAAAAAACACGTGAGCTAACATTATACATATCATACTTTAAGTAAAAACAAAAATGCCAATAAAAAATGAAAAAAGGAAAATACACTGAGCGAACTGTGTAGATGTTGTATAACGTTCCATTCTCTATGTCGCTAATACATAATGTTTTTTAAGTGACTCTATGTGCTGCAGTTATATTTATATATGTGTTACATAATTTAATTAAATGGAAATCAACAATGCACCGATTATAACAAGTGTAGTAAAACTTATATTTCCATTACTACATCTCTCTTTAATTTAATTTCAGTTTGATCCATTTTTATGTTAAATAATTTTTGCTGCAAATAATTTGTTTATAATTTTTGTTGCTTGTATAATTTACTTACACAATAGATTTAATCGTTTTATTATAAAATATATTTGCTTTATTTAAGCATTTAGCCGTTTGATAAATAATAAAGTTTTTGTATACAAACCCCAGATTATCACGTGAGCTATTTGTATTTCAAGAAAAGTATAATTGGTAATATTACACTATATTTTTCGACGTCATAAAATTAATATATAATTTTATCTAATTATATTGTATATTGAGTTGATTTCAGTGATGATAACCAGTTATGTCTGTTCTGTATATTTGAAAGTTTAATCTTCCATTGATTTTCTGCTTAAATGAGATGCAGTGAGAGCTGACAGATGAGGAGACGCGTCACTCTGTATTATTAGGCTTCATCACCTGCTGCTGTATGACCGTTAACATTTCAATGCGTCATGACGCGTCTTTATCCAGTGACGCTCCAGCAGCCAAAACACATTACCAGAGCCGTCAGTTCACGATTGACGGCTTCGGAGCAGTTGTGCTCGGTGTAATGACAACACCTGTAGAAATGCACGTTTTTCTTTTGTAAAAAAATTATATTTATTCGTACAAAACAATCTTGAAATTCACTTATACTTTTAAGGTAAATACATAATAGAATAAATCTCTTTATATACAATAAAAATACATTAACATACCAGAAACAATTGATATAATAAATAAAAAAGAAAGTAACAGTCTGAACGATTTCCCTTATGGGGGTCTTTCTGCAGGCGGAGGACAACCGTTTTTCCTGGGGTCAAAATACATAATGCATAAGGCCACATACTTGTCGATCTGACCGGCTTTCACTCCATTGTTCCGGCATTAAAGCTGCAGTTTCACGCTCGCTTTTCTGCTCTGGCGCTCTACAAATTGTAAAATTGACTTTTCACCTTGGATGGCTACGAGCAAATCTGTCTTCTCCGTTGGCATCGTGTGTTTTTTTTCCCCAGACTGGCACTAAGGTCGAGTTTGGAAGGATGTTTGAAAAAAGTGCAAATGTACGAAAATACCTTAAGTTAACAACACAGTAAAGATAAGAACGTTATCAAAAGTGGAACTGACAGAAGTTAAGGCAAACAGTGAAGATCTACGTCGTGTTCTGCACCTTTCTAATAAAGGGCATCTGAAAAGTCTTTTCCCTCATTAGTCTAGCTACTGAAAAGTTCGCACAAAAGAATCAGTAGATGCCGGGATAGCTGTGGTAACGGTAAACGACGTCTGCTTGCAGAAATCCGTAATCGTCCACGGCCTCCGGGCTGCCGGGGTTCGAAGAGCAATAGGAAGGAGAGGATGCGGACGAGGAGGCGCTGGATGCCCAGGAGCAGGCGTCGCTCCCTGGGCTCGGCGCATCCCCCAAGCTGCGTGTCGGTGCCGAGTCCCTCCCTTTGTTCAGATCCGCAATGCGAATGGTCTCAGACAGAGCCCAAATGTAGTTGTGCGCAAAGCGGAGGGTCTCGATTTTGGTGAGCTTGGTATCGTCCGGGAAGGCGGGCAGCACGCTGCGCAGGTTGTCCAGTGCGTCGTTTAGGTTGTGCATGCGGTTCCTCTCGCGGTCATTGGCCTTCAGCCGGCGGTTCTTCTTCACCACGTGAACGGCGGCCTCGCTCCGTACACGCCCCCTGCGCTTCTTTTTCTGCTGCAGCTCTGCGCCCGCCTCCTGTGTGCTGTCTGCCGGCGAGGGCAGCGAGGAGGCGGGCGAGGTGGCGTGCAGGCTGCTGCGCGAATCCTCGTCGTCCGTGTGCGGAAAGAAGTCGCAGCTGTTGCTGTCCAGGTCAGAGAAGGCGCTCTCCATGGTGGTAGCCGCTTATTCTGCAAAGGCGTAAAAACAACGGTTAGTGCGTCATGTTCACTTTGTTTTCACTCGTAAAAGCTTACTCGGTGTGTTGCGGGGGAGACTTTTAAGCCGATAAGCTAACATACCTGTTGGGTCTCTTGGAGGTGAGGAGAAGCAAAACAGATCTCTCGCCAGGGAGCCCAAGTCGTGGAGATAAGTTTGTGTTGAAGTCTGAAGGCACGCGTCCGTCTCGCTCTTGCTCTTCAATCAGCTCTTGTGAGCCAGTAAGCCTGGCACACGACTGGCCTCAGTAGCCTTATATACCCTGATAAGACAATGAGCGTACCCCCCGCGCTTTGGCATTTCTGTGAAGGATGGATGAATGGCTCGCATCAGGTCTGCCCCGTGCCGCACGACTATCTCATTAGCATAATTTATGCCAGTTGTTTGTTCACCCTCCGAAGCGTGCCTGTAATCACTGCTGGCCAATCAGAGCGCGCCAATGTCCGGAGCCACGCGAATGGCACTGTTGCTACCTTCCTCTTTTAGGAGCAAGTCCGTTTTAAGCTAAACCAATGAAAAGAAAAAGAAAAAGAACGACTGACCAAACTCAGGAGTACACAGACCCCCGGGCAAGGCACGCTTCTTAAAATTTCCAAGAGATTTTTTTAGATTAGTCTGCAGGATTTGAACCCAGCGAAAGATTTTTCTGGTGAATATTGAGATATTGGAGCTAAATCACCCCCCACTGCATTACTATTTACAAACTATTAATATTAATACATTTGTAAAAATTTTTTTTTACTGATAAAGGTCATAATATTGTTCAAAACAACATAAAATTGTTGTTTTTTTGGCAGAATTTGCCTCGTAAAATATGGTGAATAAGTTTGTGTTGAAGAACAACTTATGCAAACCAATTAAGCCATTGTTTTTCCAAAGAAACATTTAATTTGCATGGATGCACCACGTTTCTCACAGCAGGGATTTGCTATGTATTTTGCTGTTCCTGTTTAAGCCATGGCAAAATAAAAATATTATTATACTAGCTTATATTTAAAAAGCAACAATTGACCAAAATTACCAAGAACTTTTTTTCTCATTCGTTTTCCCATTGCAACTTAGCCAAATGAAAGAAGCCGTTAAATCATAGTACCCCGCTACGCGCAATTTCTTAAGGTTTATTTAAAGACATCTTTATGAGACAGCCATACAATTGACCATTAATTATTCAATTTATTCAATCGCTGCATCTCGCGCCCCCTTTAGAATTAATTGAAAGGGGGCACTATTTAGAAATAGTTGGAGGAGAGACCTGCAGCGCCTTTCTCCTTGTGGTATTATGAGGACAGGAGGACAGTCATTTATAAATAATTACACAATGTTTAGAGTCTTCAGGCATGTATAATATATCAAAGCGATTATAAGGTGGATTGTTCCATTGTACGTGTCTCCTCGCTCTTCTTTTCATTTCTACACGCCTTGTCCCCAGTCCAATTTTTGCGCCTCTGCGCTTTTGTCACTTATTTTCTTCTCGGCCTGCAACACTCGAATAGCATTATTCTCATTCAAATCGTCCCAGCGTGAACAAAAACACCCTGTGCCATCAAGCACGATAAAGCGCTTTTTCTAAGGCCTGAAAGTTAGAGCCAACACTTAAAACCTGTAGCTACATGTGGCACTGAAGTTACATGTTGAATTAATGACTGAGCGAAGACAAAAATCTGGCAGTGAAGTGCGTTGTCTCGATTGTATGCACCATGCTCCAGGCCACTGCACAGTGGACCTTTTTTATGGCCTCAGGTTTAAGGGCCCCCGGTGGGTCGCCTGCGTCTCAGACCCTTCTAATGCAGGAAGAGATCGATTTTATTATTACAACACCAACCTGTCAGCAATAACTTCAAAGCCGAAAACAGCTTGAATGCCCATTCGGTTAAGTTAGGACATTAGCGATGTGCTTTAAACGTAGGCCTTACTGCATATTTAAAGTAACCTATTTCCATAAAAAGTAATGGATAGAAGATGGAAGGACTTTTTTTTTGCAGAGAGGGAATGGGGGGCATTGCGTGCTTTTTTTTTTAACCACAGTTGAGAGAGGTTGCCAAGGAGATTTTGACAGGATTAGGCACAAGTGCACGGGATCTTATTGCATTTCAATAGCAGAAGCACGTGAGAAAATGAAACAAGCGCATTACTCAAAGAGGGTCCGAGCTGCCCCTCTAAGGCATCTTTACCCACAGCTTAGGGTGCAGACAACATGTAGCATAAATTTACTCCATCATCAATGTCTAAACAAAAAAAGAGGTATCAGACACAAGAAGACAAATAAAGAGAAGAAATCCTGAGGTTCGAGCTTTTTGAGCGCACGTGCGCTTGTGCCTTCCCTGGACCGGTGTTCTTTATTAAAGCTTGGCGTGGGACGTGTGTGGGGCAGACGTCTTTTCTTCCTCCCAATACTGGCTCTCCATTTATTTCATATCTATGTAGGCAAGTCGAATTAAAATTCAATTTCGCGTTTGGCCCAGCATTAATCCCTAGGTATTAACGCGATTACTGCGCGCAAAGGATCTTTGAGTCAGAAAGTCTGATAGAAGTTTTCACATGGTAATCCCCGAAATAATCCCTTCCCCTCTCTCGGAGCCCGTGGACCCTTTTCTCCCACTTCCAGACCCAGTCAGGATAGAATGGGGACATTACTCTTGAATGATAATTCATTCTTTACTCCAGTGCCTCAATTGTGCGAAAACGCCACTCCCCATCAACCCCATCTCCATAAATTCTGTATAAAAACGAGAAAAATAAAATAAAGGGTTTGACCTGACAGAATTTACTAAATACATTTTTTAAAATATGATTTATAGAAAGAATCGTCTAGTTTATTATACCTGTGTGTCACAGTTTTATAAAATAATTTTTGGCAAATCTAGTAAAAGTAAATGACACCCTCAACACAAACACACTGCTTCACCTGTTAATGTGCATATGATTAATTCGCTGCATTTATCATATCAAAATCATATCGAATTTTTTTTTCATTGTCTATTTTATTAGCACAAGTCACCATAAATGCATTTTGTATTTCTAAACAGACTACTTTTAATTTCTCTGCACACTTCTTGTTCTTGTTAGCCCCCTTTACTCTGGTCTCTAACAGTCAGCACCACAGTTGGTGGATGATTCCCAGCACTGCAGTGACAATAGTGCAATAGTAGTTTGTTAATCATGTGTTGGACTAGAATTAATGAATCAGACACAGCACTTTTGATGGGATTTAAAACACCCAAGTAACACTGTTACACAGAGAAAATTCCACCAGCCACAAATGTCCAGCCATCTGTATGGCAGCGTCTGGGGAACACAGATGAAGGAGTAAAAGTTGACACAAACACCTAAACACAAACTGCGTAACAACAAATGAGCTTCTGTTTCTGACTTTATAGCTACAAGGTGAAACCATAAGGTGACTCGGTGGCACTAATAGACTCCACCAGTACTGCTGTGTCAGATCCACTTACACCAGAGTAACACATGCTGACCTACTACCAACAAGTCAATTTCACTGCAGTGCTGAAAAACATCCAACTTCAATAAAAAAAGTGGGTGGACCTTATCTTTTAGAAAATGATAGATAGATAGAAAGAAACAATAATTAACACTATTCTGGATTTGCAGCATTTGGGAACTAATGTTATTAAATGTTTTGGAATCTCATTACAGGCCATCTAAATGCAAATTTAATGTCCTCATTGTAAACAGAACACAAAATGCACCAGTTTGTGGGCTTCCACTATCAATCAGTTGCCAAACCTAAATACAAACCATACAGCAAGGCATTCACTTGTCTTTGCATGTTTGTGTAAGGGCATAATTTACCTCCAGTTTACCCTGCATTAGCGCTCACAATAAGACCTGTGTCCTTAAAAGACTTTATCTTTCAAAGTAACCAGGGCAACTAGTTGGCAAAATGTAAAGAAGCTTTGCCGATGCTATACCATCGTTAAATGAGGACAAATGCACATTGCACCCCTGATTAATGATAACTACACACACCTGACCTTGCCAAACTAACACATACATTATGAAAGCTTTCAGTGGCCTAGTAAACTGTAGCTGTGTAACTAATGGCATGTTCTTCACTTCCTGTCTTCATTCTCTATTATTCTGCCCTGGCCCTATGAATTGGACATTCTATATTCTCCTCAGACTCAGCAGATTTAGACAACATTAAAAAAAAAACTGGGTCTGTATATTTACATGAATTGTTTAAATCTATTTAGTGAATGTATTTTACTATGTCAAAAAATAATTTATAAAAACAAAATAAATCAAAGCATTCTTGTGTTGCAGGAATTGTTTGCTATTATTATACATTTTAAGCATAAGCATACACCATGATTTCTTATATGTATTTTGGCATTCACAAGAAAACACAATGTTAAATCATTGTTTGATAAATTCATTAATTAAGTTTATTTTGATTTGTTTGGACAATATACTGTATATTTAGAAAACAGAGTACTAAGAAACAGTAATATTTTTTATTAATTAACTAAGTATATGTATATTTCAAAGTCTAAAGTATATGTTTTCTGAACATCTAACATGTGTCCTTGTTTTTAGCAGGGGTAAGTTCTGGATGCCCACATTGACACCTCAGTAAGGTATCAGACTCAGTGATGGCATTATTTTTGATGCTCAAATAAGCCATATGGCTTGGAGTGCAATAACTTGAGGCTGGAGCCAACAATGGGGTAATTGAGAAGGGAAGAGATCTGAGTTTGACTCTGCAAAGCTGCAAAAACTCCCTCTTTCACTCTAATGAAGCTGTTGTCTGGAGATTCTGCATTAGGTTGGGAGGATGGTGCTGGACGTGATTTGTCATACAATCTGAATCTTTAGGAGGGCTGGGGAAAGACCTCCTCTCCATATGTCTGCTTATTTTGCATCTGAAAGCTTCGGGTGGAGATGGGGGCAGAGAAGGGGAAGGAAAGGAGTGAATTGAAGCACTGGACTAGGATTCCTCTTTCAGCAAAATCCAACCAACTTTAAACACTGAAAAGAATAGACCTTTTGATCATGTCACTCACAGACGTGTTTAATGTACAGTGGATGTCAGAGACTTAAACTTGAAGTTCATTTCTGAATAAAACTGATTCCATATTTTTTTGCTCTTAATGAGGAAAGAGTATCATATGTTTCAGGTAGATTTCATTCCTTTATGATTAAAATTGTGAATTTGGTTGGTAAAACCAGGCATTAACATTATTAGAAATGCTGTTTTATTAAAATGTCTTATTATGCTCATAACCTACTATGAAATAGCGAAAATGTTAAGAATTCAAATCCAGCAATTGATTTTAGGTTTCAGCAGTAAGTTGCATAAAAACCTATTGAAAAAAGATGCATTGTGTTGGTCACTTTAAAATTTTTTTTTACATAAGATATAGTTTAATTTGAATAAATTCTCTTTCGTCATTAAAGGATCCCAATAGATAAAATAATTACTGCTGGACTTATACAAATATAAACAAAATCTACTTGAAGTATGTGATAAGACAACAATGTGTTTGAAAACAATGGTGGCACTTTTGCATTACATGTCACTAGTAGAAATATCAGACCAACAATTAATGAAGGAGTACCAGCAAACTTTACAAGTGCAATTATGCCAGGGCAAAAGAATTGCTGCTTCATTTCAAATAAGTGGGTTTAGTTCTGTGCAGCAGCATGTTAATAGTCTACCAGTATTAAGCTTTCAGAGAAGACATGTGAAAAACTAGAGTGCAGAGGTTATACTCACTTTTACTCTGGTTGGTCAGATTAATTCAATTTCTAATGTTCGTTCAAATATGTTTTAATAGGAATTAAAAACCTGCAGTTCTCATGGCAAAATGAGAAAACATTTTATTATGGAGCTGACACTGGGGTATGTAATAACATACATTTCTTAGAAACACAAACCAGTCTGTTAAAAAATAGTAATACCGTATAACATCTGAGTGTGTCTTAGTCAGTGTTTAATTGTTAGTAGTTACTGATGCATGTTGTCCGAGGGCCATGAACTTGCCAGTGTAAAGACATCTGCATTTATTTCCCTCCTGCTGGCTCTAATATCAAGGTTAATGATACAAGTGCCAAGCACTCAGTAAGAATGTGCGGCAGAAAAAAAAATAAGGAAGTCCCCAAGGACTTTCATCAGTTTAGACAACTCTTTTTGATGCAAACACCATGCACTGTGCTCAGATATTTGTGGACATCTGCCCTGGCTCATCAGCATGCATGGCCTCAGTTTGGGGCTATTTGACCTGCCTGGGCCACAATGGCGTGGCAGTCTGATCTATGGTGCACTAGTGCTTCATTCATTATACTCGCGCCAAAGAAGTACTTTTAAAATTGCCCTTTAATGCTAAAACTGTTATGGAGCAGCAAGGGATCTAAATCTCATCTTGCATTGCCACATGTCATTTTTTAATGTCATGTTTTATCATCCCTTATTGTGAAACAGTGTTTGGGTTAAATGAAGTTTACTGCACACTTGCTCTGTTTGAATAAAAACTTTGCATCTTTTCACAGGTTTTCTTAAAATGTTTTTTGTTTTTGTTGCACAGTAAAAATCCACCAAGAGATTAAGTTTATCTTTGCGATAACAAACATCTGAAAATAAGGTTACAATAAATGGATCACGTCTTCTACATTACTTTTTTAATGCCGTAAATACCAAGTCACAACAAAAAAAGTATACAATAATAAAAATTGTTTTACATGAAATTATTAAATTCCCCATAGAGAAAATTAAAGTATCTTTTTTATTATTAAAATAGTATTTTGTATGTACTATAAAGCATATGAATATTGAAATTCTGTTTACAACAGCAATGTATTTTGTAAATTATAAAATATTTTTTATTTTATTTTATCATTATTTTTTAAAAATAAATTACAATACTTAATCATCCTCTTTATATGCTGGTTCAGTTAACTAAATAAATAAATAATAAAAATAATAATAATAATAAAAATAATGAACATGTAGTCATGTTTTATTTGGTTTAATAAGTTTTAATAGTCTCAAAATTGCCCAATTTAGAGTGTGTATGTGTGAGTGAGTGTGTGCCCAGCGATGGATTGGCGCCCTGTCCTGGGTCTGTCTGCCCAGCGCCCGAGACGTTCTCCCCTGGATGGGCATGGGGAACCCCACCGCGACCCTAATAGAGGATAAGCGGAAGATAATGAATGAATGAATGAAAAGTTTTAATAGATGTTTTTTAGTTAATAACCTGCTTCTTCATCCTATTCCCTTAAATTACACTGACACCTGGTGCTTGGTTTACCTTACTACAGGTTAAGCAGTTAATACAACGCGGTTATAATTTATGACACAATGCATACAAATCATTAAATCGTAGAATATTAATTATAAAAAAAATACCCTAAACCAATTATAAATATTTGAACTACAATGAAAAAAATTATGTATGTGCATAAGAATAAGAAACCAAATAACGCAATGGAATTCCTCCATTTACTTACGTATAATAAAAAAATACATCATTTTAAAATATGTTACATGTTAATTGATACTGGGTGGAGTTTCCATGTTCTCCCCGTGTCTGCGTGGGTTTCCTCCGGGTTCTCCGGTTTCCTCCCACAGTCCAAAAACATGGAGCAAGTCAATTGAATTCTCAAAAATTGCCCCATATAGAGTGTGTATGTGTGAGTGAGTGTGTGCCCAGCGCCAGAGACGTTCTCCCCTGGATGGGCATGGGGAACCCCACCGCGACCTCAATAGAGGATAAAGCGGGAGATAATGAATGAATGAATGAATGAATGAATGAATGAATGAATGAATGAATGTTAATTGATATCGCGTGAAGGTTGCTATACAACACTGCACCAGTGTTTCAAAAGCGTTGGGGACTTTTAATTTGAACTAACGGAAGTCGACGCTGTGGCGCGTTTCTGCCTGGTTTGGATGCTGATCACACAGTTACAGCTAAAGAAAGCGGTTCATTGTTTTATAATCAGTTCAGATAAAAGCTGGTCATGTTTTATCATGTAAGTTTTTGCTTGTTTTATTAAATTGTTTATTAGCAGGCCCGTGGTTTAGTAGCTGTTGTCAGTTATCAGCGTGTTGTGTTTGCGTTAGCTGTGGCTCAGAATACTAAAGGTTTACAGTTCATTAAATCAATACAAACTCTGACGCCTTGTGTTCTACGTCAGCAGCGCTTAATAAATGATGTTAACACTGTGTAGATATCAAGGATTCATCTTTATAACTAACAATGTATCTTGAGTTTAGCACATTGTTTACAGTACATTCAGTCGTTTAGCAGAGCGACTTTATTCAAAGCGATTTTAAGTTTTCCAGCGTGAAGGCTGGGCTCTGAACACAGGGTCAGCGATTATACAGAACCCAATTAGAATTTCACCTGAGAATCTTTACATTAGTTTAAACATGACAACAATTTGTCCAGCAGTGTAAGATGAAACTGAAAATATTGATATATGCTTTGGTTTCTGGTGTTTATAAGTAACTTTTTTTTATAGATTTCACTGGAACATGAGATTCTTCTGCACCCTCGATATTTCGGGCCAAATTTGTTGAATACAGTTAAGCAGAAGCTGTTTACAGAGGTGGAAGGTACCTGTACAGGAAAGTAAGTACAGTGATTTTATATATATATATATATATATATATATATATATATATATATATATATATATATATATATATATATATATATGTGTGTGTATATATATATATATATGTGTGTGTGTGTGTCTGTGTGTCAAATGATTTGAACTGAAATCTTCTTTGTACTACATATTTACCTACTTACTACTTTTTTACTTTTTTTGTATTTTGCAGGTATGGTTTTGTCATTGCAGTGACCACAATTGATAACATTGGTGCAGGTGTTATACAGCCAGGCAGGGGATTTGTGTTGTACCCTGTCAAATACAGAGCCATTGTGTTCCGGCCCTTTAAAGGGGAGGTTGTGGATGCTGTGGTCACACAAGTCAACAAGGTACAGGTTCAGCTTGTGTTTATTCTTAATCATAATTTGTTGAAACCCATTTTCAGTAGTGTTTTTTTTTTGTAAAAACTTTAAACCATTGCTGCTTTGTATTTGCATTTGTCATAAAATTGTTGCATGGCTACGTTGTTGATCAGTTACCTTATGTCTGTTTTTACAGGTTGGGCTTTTCACAGAAATTGGCCCAATGTCTTGTTTTATCTCTCGTCATGTAAGTACTCACTTTACAAAACAATATGTTTATGTATATCAATGGATTTGTATTACCTGTTTCCAGTATAATTAATTACATGTTTTTAGTTGTGAATTTCTTCCTAACTTCCTAACTTATTTTTGTCTAGTCTATACCCTCAGAAATGGAATTTGATCCAAACTCCAACCCTCCCTGCTACAAGACAATTGATGAGGTCAAAGTTCCTTTCATTGTAAACTTTGTTAATAGTTTAGAAACCATAGTAAAGAAGCATATGTGATTAAATGTGTTCTTTTTTTCCTATACAGGACATTGTAATCCAGCAAGATGATGAAATTCGGCTGAAGATTGTGGGTACTCGAGTAGACAAGAATGATATTGTAAGTACCAAAATAAATACGTTTGAAGGTTTACTGTGAAAAACATATTTATATAAGTAAAAATTATTTATTTCTTATAGTTTGCTATTGGATCTCTTATGGACGACTACTTGGGTGAGTATATTAACAATAAAAAAAACTTGTGTTTGGAAAAACATATAAATATTATATATATATATTAAAAATATATATATATATATATATATATATATATATATATATTAAATATATATAAATATTAAAATAGTTTTATGTTCCATTTTGTGCATGAGTCAAAATTTGTTTGTCTGAAAACAGTTTCCTGTCTATTTTTTTTAGGCCTTGTCAGCTGATGCATCAGTCAGAAGATTCCTCCTTGGATGTGTTTGTACATAGATTTTTTTTTTCCTGAACTGCTTTTACCGCAGTGTAGAAATACATCAAGTTCTATTTTTACTTTGATTTTCTAGAGTTTGATCTTACTTATTACTACCACACACACCCTGAGAACACAGCCAACATAAATGTAATGCAGGAGGACATGCATACAACATACTGATCAGTGAATAGTTTGTCGTGCAGGTATCAAAAGTAAAGTTACTTTTTGATGAGCATTTATGTAGCACGGCTGATCCAGGTACCCTAGGGATTGTTTTCCATTAGATTGTCATTGATTTAGGATATTCCAAATGCACAAATTCGTCTATTTGCCACATATATTCCTTTTTGAATATACTTTTATAAATGTCTTTTGGGAAAAAAAAAAAAAAAAAAAGCTTTGTTTGTCCAGTCATTTACGTATAGAGAATGTGTGAGTAACAAAAAAACAGACCAAAGAGAATTTGGTTGGTCTTTTACATTTAATATGGTATGAGAATCCATATTTAAACTAAGAGAATTAGTTTAAATAAGTCTATAATTTTACTTAATCATGAATGTGGGATTAAAAAATTAAGGACTATGAGTAGATCTCTGTATTATGAGTGCTGATCAGGTTTTGGTAAAACTGGATTAAGGCAGAAGCTGTCTAAGCTGCTTATTTTAAATAGAGTTGTAAGAAGTGCTGGAGTTCAACTTGGTGCTCACTGCACATTAAGTAAAACAAATACTTTAATTATGACACCAGAACATTACAAAGAAGACCTACTCACAAATTTGTTCATTCACAAATGTATTTCCAATTCATCTGATACTTGCATGTTTTTAATCTTGAGTGGCAACTGGAGGAACTCTACGAGGACCTACGGAGAACATGCAAAATTTACACAGAAAAGACCCACATTGCCTGTCCTGTAATTGAACCCTGAAGTTCCTGCTGGGGAGAGAGAGAACTACAGGACACCACAGTGCTGTCAGACTAGAGTCATATCCATATCTATGTGCAACATAGACTGTAAAGTTAAAAATAAATATGTAAATCAATATATTTTCAGGGCGGCACGGTGGCTTAGTGGTTAGCACATTCGCCTCTCAGCGCTAGGGATTCCTGGTTCGAATCCCCATCTGGGTGGAGTTTCCATGTTCTCCCCGTGTCCGTGTGGGTTTCCTCCGTGTTCTCCGGTTTCCTCCCACAGTCCAAAAACAAGGATCAAGTCAATTGAATTCTCCAAATTGCCCCATCTAGAGTGTGTGTGTGTGTGTGTGTGTGTGTGAGGGAGTGTGTGCCCAGCGATGGATTGGCGCCCTGTCCTGGGTCTATCTGCCCAGTGCCCAAGATGTTCTCCCCTGGATGGGCATGGGGAACCCCACCGCGACCCTACTAGAGGATAAAGCGGAGATAATGAATGAATGAATATATTTTCAAGTGTAATTTTTTTGAATATTTAAGTGTATGCAGCCCTCCTCACCAAATGAACACATTTCAACATCATAACTGGGAAATTAACCATATGATCTGTTTTAGACAAAAACCTTAATTCTAGTGTTTAGTATTAAATGATTTGGTAAACTTGCTTCGGTAACTGCTTATAGTGCAGTGATCCACAGATTCATGCTTTACACTAAAACAAATCATTTTGATATTTACTTTTTACTAGCAACTTTAGATGATCAGTAATTTATAAACACTATCCATAATCCATGTCAATGTTCCCCTGTGGTTGGTGTTAAAGATCTAAGATCTGCACCACACATTAATATTTTACTGATAATTGACGTGATTAGTTTAATTTATATGCAAAATAAATTTGGTGTTTTAAATGTAATAGTAGGCGGTAAATGGAGAGTAAACTGTTATTTAAACGTATTTTACTAGTTTTAACGTCCACGTGGCCTTTATTAAGTATATGTACGAGTAAGCGTCTCTGACGCAATATTTCTGCGACGAGTTTCTCTATACGACAGTTCTCCGCGACACGGCTCCTTCTTTTTCTCATCCTGAAGATGGCGGCAGGGGTGAGTAAGATGGAAGGAAACGGCTTTTTAATGCTGACGTTGCCTTTGTGTACAATCCTCACTGTATCAGCGCCATCCTTGTTTCTGGCTACGATGTTGTAATACGACGTTGTAGTGTAAACTGTTTGCAGTTTCCACGGTCGTTTATTTTAATAAAAAAAGTCTCCGCTGGTGAAGCGTCAGTGTTTATGAATTAAGCGCCGTATAAGATGACTTCAGATGAAATTCGACGTTTAATCTGTGAATTAGATTACAGCTTAGTTTGCTGTATAGTTCCAAAAATGTTTTATTTTATTGGCATGACTGAGGTAAAATCATTGTTTATGAATGAAGTGCCGCTACAATCAGCGGTTCTGCCACGTTTTACGTTTAAACGCTTTACACAAACCGAGTGTTCTTTAGAATGCTCACTAAAATTCTAAATATGGTTATAAATATACAAATAATCTAATTGCAGTAGTTGTGTTTCACGTTTAGAATGAACTGTTTAATTAAAGTCTGTGTCCTGATTTGCATCATGCTCCCTACACAAGAACCCTTCATTGATGTCATACATTGGGGTTTACACAGTTTATATGGAAACTAAAGTCTGGTTTATTTAGTTTATTTCGGATGTAGACATTTTGAAATACTTTATATCTGCAGATCATGTTTTGTGTCCAAAGTTTAAATCTCATTATGAGCCATTAATTAACCTAACCATAATTCCTGCACCAGCGACATAAGATGACTTCAGATGAAATTAGACGTTTGATGTGACTTGGATTACATCGTAGTTTGCTGTATAGTTCCAAAAATGTTTATTTTAATGACATGACCGTTCTGAAATTCTAGAATTCTCACTAACATTCTAAATATAGTTATGAATATACAAATTTAATTTCACTAGTTGTGGTTCACGTTTAGAATTAACTGTTTAATTAAAGTCTTTGTCCTGATTTGCATCATGCTCCCTACATAAGAGCCCTTAATTGATCTATCATACAGTGGGGTTTGCACGATGTAGAACACAGATACATTTATGCTTGTAATGATTAAATTTATCAAAGGATCAATCAGAATAGCATGGACTTTATAGATTTTAGAATTGTTGCTTTATGTATGTGAGGACTATGAATATAAGCAATATAAACTGCAGGTTAAATTATATTATCCTTTTTTCTTTTAAGCATAAGTAATACAGGTCATTTGAAACCCTTATTGTAATGTGCTTTTTGCAGACACTCTTTACATACCCAGAGAACTGGAGGGCCTATAAGGCTCAGATTGCGGCCCAGTACAGCGGTGCTCGTCTGAAGGTTGCCAGTGCCCCCCCTGCTTTCACCTTCGGGCAGACGAACCGCTCCCCTGCTTTTCTCAGCAACTTTCCTCTGGGCAAGGTCAGTATGATTTTTATACTCAACCCACATTGATTTGTTCACACTGTCTATTTAAACTAGATTTGTTTACTGCTTGTGTTCAGGTTCCAGCTTATCAGGGTGATGATGGCTTCTGTCTGTTTGAGAGCAATGCCATCGCTCACTACTGTAAGCATTCTATTTGCTTGGAATTCCTTATATTTATAAATTTCTATATTGTCACGTTTTGGTGCTGTAATTTAATTAGGTGATTGATAGATGGACACTTAAATTAACACTGATTAAAAATCTGTCTACTTACTTTGTGCAGCTGTGGTCATTAGTATATGGCACAATGACCAAATGTAGAGCTAATTTAACCCAACAGCTTATTTTGTTCTCATGTTTTAGGATTCGTTAAATAAAAATTGTGAACAATTAAGAATGCATCCTTTGCTTATTTGGGTGTACCGTCTGTCCATCAAGCGCAAATTCACATTTGGTGCAACTGTCTTATCTCCAATTTATCTGACTTGTATTTGTCTCATGTTTGTGATAGTGAGCAATGATGCTCTGCGTGGAAACACTCCCCAGGTCAGTGCCCAGGTGTTGCAGTGGGTCAGCTTTGCTGATTCAGAGATCATTCCTCCTGCCAGTGCTTGGGTCTTCCCTACCTTGGGTATCATGCAGTTCAACAAACAGGTCAGTCTTTGGACCGTTCCAGTTTTACTGCCTCAGTGGAAGGAATATTATTGATGTCTTTTTAAGGGTTTTAAGAGCCGGTGGACAAATGGCACAGATCATATTTGGGTAATTGTCCTTGACCACTCTCAACTCTAATTATATTCAGTATATTAAAGGCCTGTGTTGTGAATCTTGTTAAAACACCCAGTTATATACGAAGATTGCACAAGAATGTTGAAATACAGTACTCCCTAGTTAAGTAAGTACCCATCATAAAGGGGAATTTATGAGGTCACTTAAGGTATTTTGCAAAATTTACCAGCAATGCTTTATTTGTAAAGCTGTGTTATTGTTTATAAACTCCACATTTGTTTTATTAAATGTGTATGTTTCCAGTTCCCACAAAACCCTTGAAAATTCAACATCATTGACATGACATTGTGTTCAAAAGTTTATATATACTAGTTGCTCGCATGCTCATGTGTAACATGGAGCACTTTTCCTTTGTGGTCTGTCTTTAGGCAACTGAGCAAGCTAAGGAGGAGGTCAAACGTGTGCTTGGTGTTTTGAATCAGCACTTAAACACTCGCACTTTTCTGGTTGGCGAGCGAGTCAGTCTGGCTGATATCAGTGTTGTCTGCTCACTGCTCTGGCTCTACAAACAGGTGAGTTACCTAACGTTATTAGCTGATGTACATGGGAATTTATTTATATTTTTAATGTTTAGATGATTAGTATGTGAACTGCTAATGTATTAAGAGAAGCACATCAGTTGTCATAGTAATGTAGCTTTCTTTTCTTACTAAACAAGATTTCTACTTAATGAAACCACGTTTGTATTTTACAAACTACAGTACTAAGATTTTAGTTTAAATGTATTAATTAAACATTTTTGTTATGAATGGGGTAAATCTTTATTATAATTTTAGGACTTAAGGTCTGTAATGACTATTAAAAGAATCGATTTGCTTCAATGTCAAGAGGTCTAATTGATTAGGTATTAAGCTGTCTTGATATCCATGTACCACTCTTAGCCTAAATGTGTTAATTGCCCTTTAAGTTTTTAACATTTTTTTACATAATATTATTTAAATTCATTTTGAGTATGAACTTGAATGTTCTAAAAATACATTTAGTCTTAATGCTGCCCATCAGAAAACCACATCCACCAGAAGATGGTAGTAATGCAGCCAAAAGCTATTTGTAAACTGTGCAGTCCTTTATAAACACAGGACCACCAGGCACACCTTGTAGTGCGGTGAGATTAAATCCCACTGCGGAAATGAAAGAAGCTTGTAAACTAGAGCTGTGAGATCTGTAAAACTCCTTTAATGAAATAAATGAGTAAATTTTACAGAGTAAAAACTAGTATGTACTAAATATAAATGGGTGTGTCCACACATGGAGAAGAGCTAAAAATGTGTGAATAGTTTCCAGTGAGTGTTTGATTAGCACATCATCTCTACTATGTAAACATTACATGATAACGTCACATGATTAGTGCTGCTGCAAGGTTCTAATTTTTTTCCAAACTGCTACTGCCCATAATGGTTGTATTTTGGCTGGCATTCATAGATTTTTTTTTATTACTCTATGGTAAACAATGTCAGAACTTCACAAAAGATATGACCAAATCTTGGACTTCTATTAACCGTGATTTGCTACTTTGTCTTCGATGTCCTACAATACACAGGCGTCACCTATTCAAAATTAATTTCAGGATCTCCAATTGTGTGCCACGTGTTAAAGTACAACTTTGGAAAATGCCAGTCACTGAGTTCCTGTCATTATTTGTTGTTTTTGAAGACAATGATTTCTCAAGTATATGAAGCTCTGCAAATAATTTCAGCATACCTTTATCACACCTATGCGTGACATTGCATCGTTCTAACTAAAAGCTGTTTTACAAACTTGTGAAGTTCGGAAAGCTGATGCTGAAGTTCTGACCTGCACAAGAAAGATCACATTACACCAGCATGTCAATCACTTTATTGGGTACCTGTGTGTTTTACACGCCTCCTTTTATGTTATGCCAGAACTTGCAGGCATGTGGTTTCTCAATGGTGGATGTTTCTTGACCATAGTGTCAAGCCAAAGGAAATACCAAGCGATTGACGACATTACAAAAAACTATTTTAGAGCCTCTAACATAAAATAACTTTTAGAACACAATAAGCTGCAAAAGATTTTGAGCTTTCTGAAACACCTTAATAAAATTATAAATTAAAAATAAAAAACAAATGTAACAGATTAATATATAACTAAATTAAACTTGTTCCCTAAACATACCCTCAATGCCATTTGCCATAGCCTGTATGAGCTGGAATGGCAATAAACACAGCAAACAAACAAGCCAAAGGTGGTGAAAGGTACCAGACTCTCCCTGGAGAGTTTGGCAATGTGAGACTATGCTTCAATTTAAGTGTTGTCTTGGTTATTTTCTCTGACAGTGTAACTGTCTCTGCTATGATTCTGCAATTAAGCAGAATTTGTTTAAAAGCAAACCTGATTTGTATATCCTTACTTCAAACAATCTCCAAATTAGTACTGGACACACACTGTTTAAAAATGTGAAATGCTCCCAAAATGCCAATTTCACACACAATATTTTAGTTTTGTAACTGCAAACTTTGAAGCTAAGCCTAAGCCTGCTCTTCTGCATTTTACTGCCCAATTTAGCATTTCTTTTTTTAACCTAAATTGTAAGATGCTTTTCTGCTTTTAACCTTAAAATTTAATGACTTGTTTCAAACTGGCTAATCAATTCTCTATTCAAATGGATTTAGAATTATAGGCAGGGCTGGGAATTCTTTGCTTTTAATTACCATGAGTGCTGATCAACAGGAGTGCATATTTTGCCAAATTTTAATACTTTGCTAAAGGCACACACTTATTAAAGTTTTTTTTGTTCTGATCTTTTTTGTTGCTGTTAATAAATATAAACTTTAATTAGAAAAGTTTTATTTATGTTTTAAAACAAATATTACTTTAAAAAATGGCAACTTGATTTGGACATTTTGTGTACACTGAATGTGTATGCAGATTTATTTGACAAATTTATAAGACTATACAATTACATCATATAAAATATGGAATTCATCATCTTTTAAAGTTAAACGCTATTCCACATTCTGCTGTACAGAATAAACCAATATGCAACCACCCATCAATTGTTAAATTGTTTAATTAATGGAGAAACTGTTTTCATTATTTAGGTTCTTGAGCCCTCCTTTCGTCAACCCTACCCAAATGTCAATCGCTGGTTTGTGACCTGCATCAATCAACCCCAGTTTAAGGCTATTATTGGAGAGGTCAAGCTGTGTGAGAAGATGGCTCAGTTTGATGGTATGAAGTAACGGTTTTGTCTACTTCTTTCGTTATTCTTGATACAAATCAGCAGTTCTTAAAATTACTTGTAGTTCTAAACATATGTGCTCAGATTGCTGTGGTTTTTAAAGAATGACAGGTAAAACCAGTTTGATCCAGTCTAGTGTAGAACATTACGCTTCCAATTCTAGTGCAAAGTGTCCCTATATTGTAACTGAAGCTAAAAAATATTTTCTGGCATGTGTGGTTTTCTTGCAATGAGGAAAAAAAGAACTTGTATTGGTTAGGGCTGGTTACTAATTTTGTGTGGCATTTATATTTGTTTTTTTCTTGATGTAAGTCTTACATGGATTAAGGAAGTACTTTTCTATTTTCCAGCCAAAAAGTTTTCAGAAAATCAGCCTAAAAAAGAGGCCCCAGCCAAGAAAGAGAAGGCTCCAAAGGATGCTGGTAAGCAGCAGCCACAGCAAGAGAAGAAGGAGAAGAAAAAAGAAGAGAAGAAAGCTGCCCCTCCTGCTGAGGAGATGGATGAGTGTGAAGCTGCACTGGCTGCTGAGCCCAAAACCAAGGACCCATTCGCTCACCTACCGAAAAGGTAAATGTCACTGACAATGTGCAGAATCTTTAATGAACATCAGCCTCAAAAAATAATTAATAATGATTGTTTCTGTCTTTTAGCTCATTTGTAATGGATGAATTTAAGAGAAAGTACTCGAATGAGGACACGTTGACTGTTGCAATTCCTCACTTCTGGGAGAACTTTGATCGTGAGGGCTACTCAATCTGGTTTGGAGAATATCGGTTTCCAGAGGAGCTGGCCATGACTTTTATGAGCTGCAATTTAATCACGGGTACAAAGTCACATTTACTAACATTTTATTCTCACTTTAAACTAATTATAATACTGATTGTGAAAATATTTAAAAATGGGGAAAAAAACAGCACTTGCTGCTATTATATCAGATGTTAATACTTGACTCTAGGTGGCATCACTTTACTGCAATGTGCACAAATAGCAGTGAAGTCTGTAAATTACTAAATGCCTGAGTCCTGGGTAATATTTCTAGTTTGTTCAAGTTCTTAAGCTGTAACAATCATACCTTTTTATGTTTAGGAGGAAACATAACTCACTTTATCAAACTGATGTTGACAAATCATGTGTGTACAGGTGTATCTCTAGATGGGGCCATATGTAGTTTTAGTGATGAATTTAAAATGCTGATTTTATCTTGCGCATTTTAGTCAACTATTGTGTTCTTTCTTTCTTTTAAAAAAAATTTTTTTTTTAAACATCACAAAAATTAACTGAACAACATCCAGGCTGTAATTGGTCTGTACTCTCAGGTGATATTTGAAATCGAAATAGTAACTCTAGTATGTGCCAATAATTCCAAACAGAACAATCATATGACCAAAATTAAATTAAATCACGCAAGTTTGTTTCAGAAAGTGAATGAACATTCATTCATTCATTCATTATCTTCCGCTTATCCTCTATTAGGGTCGCGGTGGGGTTCCCCATGCCCATCCAGGGGAGAACATCTCGGGCGCTGGGCAGATAGACCCAGGACAGGGCGCCAATCCATCGCTGGGCACACACTCACTCACACAGACACACTCTAAACGGGGCAATTTTGAGAATTCAATTAACTTGATCCATGTTTTTGGACTGTGGGAGGAAACCGGAGAACCCGCCCCCCCCCCCCCCCCCCCCCCCCCCCCCCCCCCCCCCCCCCCCCCCCCCCCCCCCCCCCCCCCCCCCCCCCCCCCCCCCCCCCCCCCCCCCCCCCCCCCGAATGAACATATTTTTAATAATAAGCTTTCGGCTCAAAATTGTTTTAGGTTAGCAACCTCAGTGGTTTCACTTCCATATCATTTTGACCGATTACTAATAAATGACTCATTGTTATCATTTCCTCATTTTCAGAAATGTGTGTTGAACCAATTATTTCTCTGTTTTAACAGACATTCTTCTAAACATGTATGTAATCGATTCAATATATTCTTAAAATTCTAGCCGAATATAACTTGTTTCATAAGCCAGGACCCAAACTCCTATGACAAAAAAATTTATTTCAAGCTTTGTCAGATGGTGGGATGGGATGGGGTGTGGTGTGTGTTTGGATCTGGGGGGGGGGGGGGGGGTGCGCTAATTTTTATGACTTCTTAGGCATCACTTTAGCACAGCCAGCATTATCCTTTACAATACTGAAACTGAAGTTCTCATGTATGAAACCTTTCTCAAAATAACAGCATTGTGTAAAAGCTGCTTGATAATTTTTATAAGGTTTATGGACTACAATATAGCATATTCTCTAAATCTCATATAGGTCAGATCCACTGAGTATCACTTTTGTTGCTGTGTTGGTGTCATACTTTTCTTGAAGGAAATTAACAATATTGTTACTTAAATACTAATTATTAAGACTTGTTTTTTCCCTACTTATAGCTGATGTGCAATTGTCACATCTGCATACATGCTGTGAATTAAACAGTCTGTCGATTCTAATGCTTACACAGGCCTGTCCATGCCCAGTGATGGCTACTTTTAGGCCTTCCAGTTTGCACTTTTAGTTAAGTTTGTGACAAAACACTCATCTAAACTAAGGATCTTTTATCCTTTTTATATTCTTGCTCTATGATTATTACCATGATTTTCCCATTCTTTACACTCTTGACATCATGTGAACTTGTCAAAGACCAAATATGATTGTTCAGTCATGCTGAACAATTTCACTGTTCGGCAGCTAAATTTAGAATTGAGCGTATATAAAACTTAGTTATCATAATTTAAACTTTTTTTTCACATTTAAATGATTTTGGTTGGCTTTTATACAGTGAGACCTTATGTGCCCACTCTTGTTTCTGTTAGGAATGTTCCAGCGTCTCGATAAACTGCGCAAGAATGCCTTTGCTAGCGTCATCCTCTTTGGCACAAACAATAACAGTTCCATCTCTGGCATCTGGGTCTTCAGAGGCCAGGAGTTAGCATTTACTGTAAGTCCCTTAAGTTTTGTTTGCAAAGCAGTGTTAATGCTAATTATATTTTACAGTTTAATTTTTATTTGACTTGTGGTTTATAATGGGCTTTGTTTTAATTATATTATCTACTTTTCTTAACTGCTAAATTGATGGAATTTTTGACACTGCATCCATAAATCAGCATTTGTGTCAAATGGGGCTGTTGACAGTTGCTCATTTGTTGCAGCTCTCTGAGGACTGGCAGATCGACTTTGAGTCCTATAACTGGCGTAAGCTGGACGTGGACAGCGACGAGTGCAAGACGATGGTGAAGGAGTACTTTGCATGGGAGGGAGAATTCAAGCACGTAGGCAAACCTTTCAATCAGGGCAAGATCTTCAAGTGAGCACTTTGATGGCATCTAGCAGTTATCAATGTCAGAATCTAAGGACATGCAATAAGGAACCTGGCACTAAAAGAACTTGAATGCCAAGTCGGAGAGGCTTGCGTGCTAAAAGATTTTGAGTTGAGAAATAAAATGCTTTTCACAGTTCCACTTCGGCTTTTTTTTTATTATTTGTTCTAATCATGGTTTAATAAGGAAGGAAGTCTGTTTTAGTTGTGGCTTTTGCCTACACTTTGGATAGGTGTGTGTGCCTTTGCTATTAATTTTAGGTTGCCGGTTGTAAGCAAAGTTTTAATCCACTCAAATGGTCTAAAGTATTCAACTTATTTCAGAAGGTTTACATATTTGAGTGTAAAGTGAGTGTTTATTTTGTGGAAAACTGCAGTTTTGGTGGTAAGTGTTGAAGAATGAAAACCACAGGATTCTTTTAAGACTTAAGGATGTGGTACACTTACTTTGTATGCTTTCTTTTATCTTTATGAGGATTTTCTAAACATTTTATGAGTGTGGGTGAGAAATGATTTAAAAAAAAAAAAAAGCTGCACGAAAGCTGCAAATTTACTGAGTTGCTGATTAGCTAAAGTATATTTGATTTCTTTAAAATGCCCCTTTAAAATGACATTACCATTTTAACTAGAGCAGTGGGTGCTTTTCATGTTAAGTAAATCTCACACATATTTACATATATGTAATTTAAATAAAATATTTACACATGCTAACATATTCTGCGTGTTGCTATAAAGTCACTAAACTGGTGGCCTTAAGATTGAAGTGTAGCACCCATTTGTTTTTCTTTGGAACAGTTGGACATAGTTATTGTTTCTTCTCAAGTGCCGTTCTTTCCGTGTAGTTTATCGTCCACGTTATGCAAAAAATTTAAAACTGAGCAGTTTAAAAAGTACTTATTAAAAGTATGTGGAAATAATCTTTACTGTTCAGCCAATGTGACGGTATCTTTCCTCTTTTTGGGAAGTTTCTAATATATGCAGTTAACTTGTTATATCTGTATACACTATTGTTTGGGTTTTTGCTTTGAGTTGGTCACTGACCTTTAAGCACAAAATTAGATTTTTGTGCAGACTTCAATGTAAATGGCTTGTAATTGTCTTAAAACCTTGTAATGTAGTAAGCCTTCTTACAATAAGAGTTTATAAATTAGTGGTTTTCACCTTAGATAAGTTATGTTCACTTATGACAGCTGAATGTTGATGTGTTTTTAATTATTGCAGGAGGAAGAATTTTTAAAAATAATGTTGGTAGATGTAGAGAATCTCAATTAGAATAGTAACTCTTGGTGTTGATTAGCAAATTGGGTAAGTAATTGTGACTTTAACCACGGTGACTTTGTATTAGTGAGTTTTGTCCTGTCAGATCCTTTACATTAGATAAAAAATTCTTGTTCCAATATGGAAATTATGAAGGAGACCTGGCATTAATTTCCTCTTGACGGTAGAGGGCGCTCAAAGCTTCAAATGTCAGTTTAATGTCAGACTTAAAATGGAGCGCCTCCTCTAAAAACTACATTGTTACATTGCTGAAATGGAGTACAGGCCGTACTCGCAGCACTTATTGAGGTTTTAGTCTAAAAAGGTCATTTGTAATGAAGTGTAATATTACACGCTCTCTAATTAGAGCGTATTCAGCATTATACCTTCAGATCTGCTTTAACGTCACGAGAAACACGATGCAGGTGTTGGCTCACTCGTTCATCATGTAAAGTTTGTCGTCATCAACCATTAAGAAGACTTTACAATGTAAACCCTTACATGATGGTTAACATTTAATACATAATTCCTAAATATTGTGGAGAATACCTGTAGGTGAACATGCTTTTATTGTAATTTATTTTCCTATTGTCTTTCACAGTATTGCCAAAACGTAGTTTGTAATATTGTGTTGGTAAGTATCTTTTAACTGGTTTACAGTGTTGTAGCAAACAGTAAAGTTAAGCACTGAACTTACAGAGCTGAATACTGATTTCTAAATTTTGAGCTATACTTCAAAAAAAAAAAAAAATCACGGTCTGCTGAATGAATGCATCATATGTCCTGTAGGTGTTTTTGTAAAATAGTAAACAGCAGCAATAATACCAATTCCATACCAAGACAAAACAGAAGCGTAATTCAAAAAGAATAAGTATGTGACCATGTCTTGTAACATTAAGAATAGTTTATTTGTAGCCTACTTCAGTCTTTTTTATTTTTATTTTTTAGTTGAAGCACATATATTGTCTAATACAGAATCTTTATTTAATATGCTGATGATAAAATGATTTCACAACCAATTAACTTTATACTCTTGTAGTGGCCAGATGTTTAGAAATGATCCTTAACCTCCACCAATAACATGAATTTTACTAATGAAGGATAATGCTGTAGCTTATGGATCCAGTTTGGTTCTGCAAAAAGTCAAACATTTGACAAACTTCAAACAACCTATTTTTTTATGCTGTCCCTGACCTCACTTATGGACAAATAAAACTCAACCCAATACATAGTGGTAGCCCCTTCTACGTATGTGAAAATTGTTACTGCTGCAAAAACAAGACAATACTAAATATTTACTATAATTACCTTGGGCACTATGTGGACAACCAGTGAGATTTATTTAAAGGTGTGTCGAATACAGAGTAAGATCACTGCATGGTCAAGCTATTTAACCTTCAGTTTGTTAAAGGATTGGCCTTATATTTGGTTTACAGGCATGCCACGTGCAAGGTCAGGAAGTGACTTGATCTTTGTTTTGTGTAGGTGAAATAGAACAAACAAATTTTCTTGATGTTTGTCATTGCTGGCTGGGGTTTTAAATAGTTTTACTAACTTTACTCAAACTTTTGGTTAGAGTTTTCTTAGATAATGTACCATTGCCAGGACCTAAAAATAGTTATGCTATTGCTCAATGTCCGCTGAATTCAAAGTAACCTAAAAACTGTAATTCATAATATGCTACCATGTGGAATGTATTGAACAGGTCCAACGAGTCACAAGAAAATTAATTTTACTGCTTAAATGACTCAATGTAATAAAAATACAGGAAACACCTAAAATAAACAGCTTTCAGGTTTAAATTTTTAACATTGAGATCATTTAAAATACCTGTTCTCATTGTATTTGTTATTTGACATTGCTTTTCGGTGTTCCAACAGTCACATGTGATATTTTTGAATCCATGTTTACACAGATATCCATTTGCCTCTGTGACTTTCATTGTTGAAAATTGAAAGAATTGTCGTTGCCTTGTTTTGCCTTCGGCTCTTTTACACAGAACTGAAAGGTAAGGTAAAATTCACAACATTAGCATGTTGAACATGCTAAATAAAATGGGCCAAGCTGTCACTTTCACCTGGTATATGCAACAAACACAATGACCTTGTGGACTTCTTGCACCATTCTTAATGTTGCCACATCATTATCTTATGTCATTATCTTTTTGGAAATGCTGCAGCCACTGATCTACTCATTTTCGAGCAAACCAGACATCCAGTAACCTTACAGCCTGATAAATTAGGGGTCTGTAACTTATAATAATAAACACTAAACAATGACTGTAAGCACCACTTCATACAGCAACGTAAAATAGCAGTTGGAGCTCTTATAGTGTGTAAATAGTACTATCCTTGGCAAGCTTTTGAACATTCCACTGTTCAATGAAGTAACATAAATTGTTTAAATTTATTTAGACCTTTTTCCTAAATGTATTTATTTTTTAAACCCTCATTATTTTTGTAAAGTAAAGATTAAAGAAACGGTTCTGCTGCTGACAAGCAACAATGCACTGAAAATGAATAGTACATTTTGTGTACTATGGTTGTATGTTTGACTGGCCCTCCTATAACCACTTACTGTAGTGGTGACAAAACATGTGGTTTCTTGTATTATGTGAATGTATACATGTACAAACACTTCACATTTATCTGGTTTGGAGTTGTGTAGAGAAACGGCTATAAATGAGAGGTGTGAGATGCCTATAGAATAAGATTATAGCAGTAATATGATCATTTTCAGTTCATAGTAATTGTTAATTCTAAAGGCTTACCCATAGGCATCTGAGAGTATGCTTACTTCATAATTCTGAAGACTGCTGCTGTGTTTGGTTTGCCAAAAAGAAAGTAAAGTTTTTCTGGACTTGAGGTTTATCAGTTTACACACAAACACACAAAATGAAAATCAGGTTAACCTGCTATTACTGATTTGACTGCCAACGATCAGAATTCAGAGCATATACAATAAGTCATGTGCTACAGTCTTAAGGTACCTGTCGATCTCCAAGTATACAAAATAGTTTGCATAAAGACATGCAAGTGTGCCAGATGACACACCCTGCAACCTGGAACTCTAGTAAACTTAAAAACTCAGGGTCAGGTTGTAAATGTTCGGTTATTAACCACTCCTTAAGGCTATTTGCAAAAGTTTTGTTATCTGTCATGTGCTTGGATAAATTTAGCAAGCAAAGCGATTAAAAAAATTCTAAAATGAAACAAACATAAAAGGCTCAATTTGTCCACATAGGGGCGCTTTGATGAGAACACCTTAGAAGTTGAACGCATACTTAGCGTATTTAGCAAAAAAAAAAAGGTTCCATCTACAGTTAAATCTTTAAAGTCTGCAGGTATTAGAATTTTTCTAGTTTCAGGTTCTAGCCACAGTTACAGTTATGCATTCACTTTTACATGATTGTCAAATACGAATCATGCATTTGCTGTGAAATTACACAGACAAGTGAGGACAAAAAATTAAATGAACAATGTCTACTCACAAGGAATAGTAATATGACAGATTTATTTAGTATAATATTAGAGATGAAAACTAACAAAGAAGTTTTAGTTTTACCTAAATATGGTTAATATGTTGTGTTTTTATATATTATAATTTAAAAAAAGAGCAAAAAGAGATTATTGTATAATTTAGGTGGTGCAGGTGAAGGTGTTGTGCATATCAAAATAATATGAGTAATGTGCTACAACTTCATATCTTTATTGTGCTTCTTTTTTTAAACTTTGCACGCTCTCTCCCTTCCTTTCTGTACATTTTAAAAAAAGCATTTGTGGTAAGAATGCTATCTCACCTCTGAGCTGTCACCAGTGTTTACGGTCTTCTAAGAACTCTTGGTAACTTCTCAGTTCCCATTAGTTTTATTGGTGGATAAATAATTTAAAATATATATTTATTATATATTTATATATAAACATTTGTGCCTACCAACTAAAGATATGTTTACCAGCATGATTCCTTGTTCACAGACATCATTATAATGTGTTTTAATCTTAGTCACGCCCTTCACAAGATGCTGTTTATAAATAAACTGCTTTTTATGCCTCTCTGTTCCTGTTAGTTGCATGAACCAATGCTTAACAGATGTTTTCTCACCTTTTACATGTGTGCTTTGTAAGGCTCCTGTAGTTCACCTGATCCTAATTAGTATCAGCACCATAAAAACGGAATAATACATTTATATTTAAACTGTTTAAATATGATAAACCATTTTTATACTCTTACTTGTTGGTCAGCTCTATATGCTATATTTATTCATCTCTAAAATCTGTCCCTGCATGGTTCTGGATCTGTAGTTAAGGTTTCTGGTTTAGTGTTTTCTTACACTTGACCAAAAAATCTTGATGACCCATTTTATTTTTGTTTTTCTCTAATTGTCTTATGGCTCAAACCAACCTGTTTTATCCTAAAGTAAAACACAAAAACTAAACCATTCCTGACACATTTAATTATCTGGATGCTGACTAGACTTGTTCAAACAACCCCTTCATCTTTGTAGTTTGCTTCTGAACTGTGAGCACTGAAAGCAACAAGTTGATTCCTAAGAACATTTTTATATATATATAAAAAAGACCATTAAGTTCAGTGTCTGCCATGCACAGATCACATGCTCAAGCATGAAGCAGGCAGAGATCCAGCTGAAGTGTGTGTCACAATCAAATCACAAGATTAAATGTTTATATTAAATTATTAAACTGTGCCTTAAAAATTCCAGTTGAACTTCAAAGCTATTTTTTTCTTACTGGCAAAAATAAAAATTTCTATCTTTGTCTCAGACTCATATTAAAGGTTCTCTGCATTTATACCCCACCCATTCCTAACATACCTAACCATGACCTCTTATTGTTTTGAAGAGACTGTAACTTCACGGTTATTTAATTCCCATATAAACATCTGTAAAACGTATTTTTTGCCTTCAAACTACAAATTGGGATATGCTTTTTTTTCATTCATTATCATTGTTTCCGGGCGGCATGGTGGCTTAGTGGTTAGCACGTTCACCTCTCAGCACTAGGGATTCCCGGTTCGAATCCCCATCTGGGTGGAGTTTCCATGTTCTCCCCGTGTCTGCGTGGGTTTCCTCCGGGTTCTCCGGTTTCCTCCCACAGTCCAAAAACATGGATCAAGTCAATTGAATTCTCCAAATTGCCCCCTATAGAGTGTGTTTGTGTGAGTGAGTGTGTGCCCAGCGATGGATTGGCGCCCTGTCCTGGGTCAATCTGCCCAGTGCCCGAGACGTTCTCCCCTGGATGGGCAGGGGGAACCCCACCGCGACCCTAATAGAGGATAAGCGGGAGATAATGAATGAATGAATGAATCATTGTTTCCTGTCTAGTCGATTGTAGAGCTATTAACATTTCACTTCTTCCAAATATCATAGCTGACTACGGCACAGTAAATATGTTATACACAAGCATTCCAGTGTATTGAGTCAAGCATGTAAATGCTTTAAATGTTAGGTAAAATATTGAATGTTTTGTTTTTTAAAGAAAGTCTGTATTGATGTGATTGATAGCTGTTTAGGGAAGTAGATAGGTATACTTTACTTTTCCTCAAGAAGATAATTCTGGTACAAACAGTTGCAAACCTAACATAAAGGACATTATATAAACACAATACACCTACTCATGCACACTACATGTATTTACACAGTGGACATCTGAGCGACAGAACAAGACAAACTACCTGGGACAAATAGCAGCAAAAATGATTATAAAATTGTTTTTAATAGATAAATGGACATAGACATCCTTTCCTGTTTAGCAAATTTGCTTCCATTGTTGTAATTTTTCATTGCTTGCAGAAATGAAATGATGTAGAAATTCTGCTTTATCAATGATAATTTTCATTGGGGTACCATCCTGGCTAAAAATATACAACAGCTTTATCATGTCCAAACCTTTTACTTGCCCTGCAAAATATGAAACATTATCTTTTAAAGCTTGTAATCTGCACTGGATTCATGCTATGTGTAATGCAAACACCTGTTTGATTTATAGAAAAAAAAACATGTGGGTTTTCCCTATCATATATTTCGGAAACATAGAGTTTCTATGTGCCCATGAGTTTAGTTCATTTGCTGTGAAGATCTTTCAGTCTTTTCAGTCTTTCAGTCAGTCAGGAAAGCTGTGAATGTACTACCTAAATTTTATTGACTAATTTATCTTTTTAATGTAGTGTGCAGCACTCTGATCTGATGGATAACCTTAATCTATTTGTATTTTTAGCAATGCACATAGGTTTGTGAATAAAACAGGAAAATTGTATGAGCAAACACCAAATGATTCTGTTCAGCTGAGTGACAGCAAGACACTTCATGCACCTGCATCACAAAGGTGCACTGTTTCAGGTTGATGTAGCTTTTGGGAGATGGTGTATTATGCAACTTTGTGGCATGTGGGGAAGGGCTAGATTTCATCAGCTGTGGTGAACTCTTAAATATTAAAGCATTACTTTATTTCACCATATATTGCTTTATTAATCTCAGGGCTGGAAATTTTTCTAACATGGTCTTCTGTTTGTCTGACTGATTGCCCAGTCGAGAGTTCAATTTGGATTTTTCAAAACCTATTAGATTTTTATAAGGCGTTAAAATTCAAAGACTCTTCTTTTCTTTGTTTGCACTTAACTATTATTAAAAAGATATTTAACATTTACCCCCAAATAGGTCTATAGATCTAAAACAATGCAAAATAATATGATTGCCACATATATGCTGCAAAAGGTGAAATGTTAATGTCTGCGGCAAACCTGCTGGTGTTATATCATTTCTTTGAGATTAGGCTCACTGTAATTTATTAGTGTTTTTTTTTTTTAAGAATGTGCTATTGTGGTTGGAGAATGTGGCATAGGGAAAGTTGCTCGTTAGTGGGTTGCAAAGCAGTTTTAAGTTACAGGAGTAATAAAACTGTTATGACCCTTTTTAAGGTAATGAACATCTGAAAATGTACCTTTGGGTTCCCTTCAGATTTATTTCAGATTCTTTATTGTCACAGTCTAGCATAGATTAAAGTGGTATGTAAATTGGATTGACTGGATCAAGTTATTTAAACTTTTGTAATGCAGCAATGTCAAATCTGTTTTTAATACAATTTGGAACGAGCAGTGCTAAGGACATTAGAACCATTCAATATAAACAAAATTGAACAAAACTATTTAAATTGCAATAACAGATATATTACATCACAAAAAAGAAGAAAAAAAATCCTGCAAATTAATTTGACACAAAAATTACTTTTAGAAAGTAGCATATTAACAGGCAAGTTTTTTTTTTTACTTTTTTAAAGTTTACAACAATAAACATGTTTAAATTATGTTTCTTTAGTTTATGAAGTTTAAATCTAATGATAAGTAGCTAGTAGTGCTATACTGTAAAAGTATAATATTTTTTAATGTTGCATTTACTTCCACAATGTCTGAGCCTTGTGACTCACTCAGATCACTTGAATTTTCCAATCCAATGTGGATTCACACTGAAAATAATCCATGGAAAATTTGCTCACTTGCTTAACTCCATGGTCACATGTCCAATTACAGCAATGCTAAACTGACTCCACTAATTTGGCCTTATACACACACACACACACACACACATATATATATATATATATATATATATGCACCCTACAAATGTAATAAACGTCTTGGAGGTATTTTGTAAATCTCCTTTATTCTTTTAGGTCAGGACCCAATGATCAGGACCAGAAGGCATTTTAGTCATGGATAATACTCATGATGGTGTGTCATATGAGTTGCAAGTGGATTAGATACAGCAGTTGAATAGAAATAAAGCCAACAAGTGAAAAATAAAGCTTCTTGCAAAATTTATCCAGTAAGGGCAGCGAAGTAATTGTAGACACTCCATTTTTGTATTTGCAAAGGTTTTTTTTCAGGTACACACCTGCTGCCAAAATAATCAATTGGTGTCATATCACAAGGGAGGGGTAGGTTCCTGTACTGGATTGGAACAAAAACCTGCAGTCATGTAAACTCTGCAAAGGCCCCAGGTTTAATGTTGTTTTAAAAAATGGTATACAATACAGATTTCTGGTAGTGCTTTACTGCTTTTAAAGCCAAGACTGAGGGAGGAAACCTGTTTACAGGGGAGAAACAAAATGGGAGTGATGGGTTGTTTGCCAGAAATTAATAATCTTTAGAAAGCTTGTGCCTTCATTCGTGCTTCCATTTTCACTTTAGGGTTAACTTTTCTTACAAAACATTTTTGAGAACAATACCTGGTATTCTGCCAGTGGTAATGCTCCTGAGACACCTCAAACTTTACCACCCCTAACATTTACATGCACACATACACAAGCTTGACCAACTGTCTTCTGCTTTTTTGGCTTAGAAGGTCTTCCCCGCCCTATCTCTTTCCCCAGCGCATACTTCCACGCTGCTGTCTTCTGCTGGCCTGAAACAGGCTGCTTTAACATGCTGTCTTACATGCTGTCTTACTAAAACCAGCCTGAAGTCCCGTGCAAAAATAGTTATGGTATGGATTCATTCCACAATGCTGGGAATAAGTAATCAATTAGAAAACATAAGATAGAGGAATGCCTAATATAAAATACACAGAAACTCGGTTTGGGTGATTTAAATAGACTTTTACAAGGAAGCTGTAGAAGCAAAAGGTAATACATTGTTTAGTTCCAAGTTAAATATGTTGCCATTGGGATCTGAAAGTGGATAAATAAACCAGTATGCATGCAACATCACTGGAAGTGGTTTGCAGTGTTCTAAGCTGATTTGGGATTTTCCCCTGGAGTCAGTCATGCTGTTTGGGCAGGAACAATAACAACTCTAGTTTGGACTCTGTTCAAAACAAACTTCTCATCAAAAACTTCACTTACCCATGAAAAATAAGATTCATTGTTAACCTGACTGTTTCTATATAACAAAAGTTTTAAGTGACATTGGGATTTAACAACTTTATACAACGTACTGCAAGAGCATGTTTCCACATGTGTTAAAACTGCAAAGAATTGCTCTATACAGTACTCTTTGAAGGAAACATTTCTACATTCCATTACTAGGTTTTTGGAGGTCAGGGTGCTAAAAGGAAATGTGTGATAGGCGCACGCATACAAAAACTTCCTAAACAGCTAGCACATGTGGATGTTGGACACACTTTGGCTTTTAAAGAAAATCCCCACCATGCTGCTATGGTGTTTGCTTCCAAAAAGAATGCAGTTGATTTTTTAGCGTAGGCATCAAGAGAGGAAAACAGACAGCCCCTGCATGTTTGGACTTGAGACCCCATACATAACTTCCAAGGCTCAGATTACCAATGGGGGAGGTGGAGCGCAGAAATAGCTTCCATTTAAAACATTACTACAATGTAGAAGAATATCAAATGAAAACATTGGCATATCATGTCAGTCTGCAAAGTTCACAAAATACCGCCAACATTTATTTGAGCCAAACTATAAAACTGACCATAGTTCAACAACAACACCCTTTACATTTTCTTATTATCTGCTTATAAACATATCAAATTATGATTATGCAACGCGATTGAAATAGAGTTTAGGTTACTTTAGAAATTTCCCACTATGTAAGCCAGGGGGAAAACATAAACACATGTCACCGCACCAAAATGTAATTGACTACAAAATAACACTTGATCAATAAAAAGTATACATAAACCTGCTTGGAGTCTTTCAGCTTTTACTTTTATCCTATTACATAACGTCATATGCAAGTTCTCAAAGGGCATTACAAAGGTAAGAGGAAATGAAAAACATGATTAAACATATTTAAGCCAAATTGCAAGGTAAAGCATCAAGAATAGATGAACATCTAAAGACTTAAAGTTTTTTTTTTAAAGGTTTTATGGATGAAGGAGATGGCAGTTACAATGATGGGCCAAACAGGTGGCCCGTGATCACATATGGATATCAGGCAGCACTTCAACTCAAGTAAGAAAGGGTAGAAGCTAGGATGTGGGCTGGTATCAACAAAGATTAACTGTTGGATCTTTTTAAATATTACTGACACTACTAGTAGCAAATACTATTGTCATCTTTCATAACAGTAAAGACAAATGACAAATGTCCACAGTAATAAAATTCCTGATACTTAACAGTGTATTTTTGTATTGAAAGACAAATTGTTCCTGCAACATATAGCTTTTTTAATGTCAAATACTATAAATACAGGATACTATAATACTATAAAGCTGGATCTTTAAATGTGGAGGAATAATTTCCCAGTTGAAAATGTGTTAACATTTTCACTTAGAAAATCAATAATACCTGGAATTTGTCAGGGGTGTACAAACATTTGCATAAATGCTTTTTACTTCTAAAAGTAGTTGACTAGATTCTTGTCTCAAGGGTGTGTACATTACGATTTACCAGCGAAACATATGCACTAGCAAATTTGTATTTGTATATTTTCACTCTTCAAATTGTATCAGTTTGAAGTGCCTCTCAGTTTTAGTTAGAGGGGAGGCTGTATGCAAATATGAGCACAACAGCACAATGTGCTGGGCGTGGGGTGGCGGTTTGATTAAATGGAGGCTGATTAATGTGAAGTGAAAGCGCAACTTCTGCTTTTGGATTTTGTGGTATATGGTTTCTGGAGATTTTCTTCTTACACAAAAGAAATAATTCTGTTTGACAGATTAAACTGATTGCCTTTAATGGCACAATGCCAAAATAAAAATGCTGCAAATGTAACACTTTTTGCTGTACAGCAAATAACACCCAAATTAAGTTTTTGCTTAAGGCTTCCTGTACCAATGAACACTTATTACAAACCTTCTGAATTTTAAAAGATCATTGTGTTTCGGTGTGCGATATTTCTTTTAGGAAACAATTTAGGCGAGTTTTGAGTTAATATGCAATTTTTAATATTTAATCTCATCAAACATTAGTAAAATGTTTTGGCCTGTATTTTGGACTTAATAACTTATTTTTTAGTTAAGTTTTTGCTTTTTGGCATCATCCAACATTTTAAAATATTTCTAATCTGACTTTTTAAAGAATGAATTTGAGTCACCTGTTCTGAGAACAGAAAGTGCTGCTATCTGATTTTTATGTAGATTTGTGCAAGGCATGATCTGAATACCCTTATAAAACTGATGTGCTAAAATATTTAAAACTATGCAAACTATGCAAGATTAATAAAAATATGTAGATGATGAGAAATCTAAATCATGCTTTTATATACTATGATTCCAAATTAGTTCAAGTTTATTTATGTAGCACACTTTAGTATATAAAATTTAGTTTTGTATATTCCATTCTGGCGGCACGGTGGCTTAGTGGTTAGCACATTCGCCTCTCAGCGCTAGGGATTCCCGGTTCGAATCCCCATCTGGGTGGAGTTTCCATGTTCTCCCCGTGTCTGTGTGGGTTTCCTCCGGGTTCTCCGGTTTCCTCCCACAGTCCAAAAACATGGATCAAGTTAATTGAATTCTCAAAATTGCCCCATTTAGAGTGTGTCTGTGTGAGTGAGTGTGTGCCCAGCGATGGATTGGCGCCCT